>SJOL01009762.1:185559-296619 GCA_004794785.1 Opisthorchis felineus
AAGCTCATCGCCGTAAGGTTACCACACTCACCCCGATCAGTCGAGCATTGACTGAGGACTTCACCCCCATCTTCTAACAATGAGGGTGGGAGGTCGTCCGGACCAGGAGTTCGGTCCGGAGAGGACATATGCAGTTATAATCCTCCGAGGCCGTAGGGGAGTCCTCATTCACCGTCCAGGGTTCTGCGTCATTTGTGGTAGTGATAGCTTGTGGCCCAACGGTGTAGGCGTTCTTCTTTATCCAAAGTGGTTCCATTCTGATACTTGGGGGTTTTAGTCACAGGTGGTTTCCGGGGACCAGTCGCAAGGATCAGCTGAAATATTCTCCGGACATTTCCGGCTTTCTGGCCTCTTCCATTTCCTTTGCTTTCAGTGCCCACCAGACTTTACGGTCACTCGCATGCTTTTTTTCACTTAACGTCTGATAATTCATCGGGTCAGATTATGTTCTGGATCGGTGGGGATTTAAGCACTGTCACTGCTCGATCTGATTTCTAGTGCTTGGGTGCGCCTGATAGTGCCATGCCACAGGCAAAACTCGCAGTACTGTGCGAAGAGGCGGCAATCTCGTACCAGTATGAATTCACATCAGATGGTTGAGCATTTTGAAGAGATTCTAAAAGAAGATTCTGGCAAGTTCGTCTAACATCCGGACCTGCCAGTCTCAGTTTCCAGGTCATTCGTCCCCACCCTAAGCGTCTCTGGAAAACGAAGGAAGAAGCGACTCCGAACGAGCGGGTGGTCAGAATCCACATCTGTGTCCCAAAACGATCGGCAATCAGTTGTTGATCCGTAGCATCGGTAACTGATGCCAATGTGATCAATTTGAGCTCGTAGCCGGCACGCCGTTGAAGGACACTACTTGGCAAGGTTGGGCCACACTTTCGCGCACAGCTACATCCTGATAACATTTCCTTTTGCAAAAAAATATTTTGTGCACCAACGTTGTGACATTTTGAAATTTTATGGTCAGAGTGAGCGGTGAAATCGTATTTATTTTAGTGCATCAAAGCTGTATATTGGTAACGTTTGACATAGTTTAATGACGTAAATAGTTTGAATTTACTGGACTATGATTTTTGGCACAGTGTTCTGCATTCATGAGACATGAAACTTGAGCTATTACCAGGGTTTAAAAGTCTAACTGGATTCCTGAGAAATGCGTGGAAAAAATCTGGCAGCTACTATTCACCTTGACGTCCACTTAGTCGCGAAATTTCGTACTCTCTGTGTTTAAGACCACTGACCCTTAGTCGAAGAAATGGAGTGTTAGTAGAGTTTCATCAAAGATTTTCCCGAGTTCGTGACCAACCTCTTCTGTTCTCATCTTGATTGCGCCTCTTCGTGTTAGAGAGTAGGATTTCGCAGATCCTGGAGCAGTTTATTTAACATAGCTGAAAAACTAAGTAGGATAAATAAATAGAAGTTGTTAACTTAGCTAATTCATAGTAAGTGGGGTGTCCTTATAAAGTAGAATTATTAGCCAAAATTGAGGCAATATAATTCTCAGTTGCCAAGGCTTCTGATGGATAAGTGTTTTCAAATGCACATGGAGTTGAACGATGTCAGGAGTTTTATATCTCCCTGATGGACCGTTGTTACAAAATCTAACAACCGTATTTTTCCAAAAACACTCGGTAATGCTACTACTCATTTTTCACCTTTCCGGTCTCCGACACCGTAATCAGAAGTTCCAGTACGCAGCAGAAGTTCACTAATGGTAGCTCGGCCGTGGACGGAGTTTTCGCACAGATTTTGATTGTTGCTCGCTCGATAGCATTTGTGCAAGATCAGCACATTAATGCACTGCTCCTCTCGGAACTTTGGTGGCTTCTTTCTAACACCACGAGTCTCAACACTTCACAACTCTTCAGTGGTGAACTATAAACCCCACTCCCAATGCTCCCTGAGTTTTCGTATAGCAAAGTCCCCGCCAAATTACGGTTGTATCTGATGTGTTCTGAGGTAAGAAGAAAACAGCTTCACTGACCACATGGAATACGCTTTTCTCATTGACAGTTTTTGTCTTCTGTCGAGCTGCTCACTACTAACTATACCGATATGCATTTAATTGTTTTGGGAGCTGATTACCTTTGCCAGATACCTGGACGGAGACGAGATTGTAAATGAGGGACTCAATAACTAGTACTTAATCATGTAGAAGAATCCGACTTTTGGCTATTCGACCAAATATTTTAGATCTGCTTGGAAACACGTCAGACTTATAGCTAGGCTGAAATACACAGGTCATAGCGGGAGGTTGAGGAGTCATTGCAAACAGTAAATTGATTCGGCCATACATGCGGCAGAAAATCACTAAAGAGCGGTTGTGTAAGTGAACGTAAAAATACCCCAAAATGCAAATTAATAGAACAGTTCACCTGCCAGCTAATACATGCAGATAGTGCTGAATCTTCTCACTGGAAGGTTTTAGATTTAGACATACCTAGTAGTTCATGAGAAGCACACTGTTCATAATTTCCAAATGAGATCTGACAGTTTCAAAGCTTTAAGCAAACGTTTGATTTTATTACAGGATAACTTAGAAGTTTTCGGTGCCCTGCAGAGTGTTTTGATCGACGCAGCTGAGTATCGTGACCGAGAGCTCTAATTGGGACTCAGTTGAGTCTCCAACCAAAAACAAATTGGTGAGAAAATAAGTGTATTTGACGGACTGCATCCAATGCCGGTTCAAATGGAACGTAGGGTTGACGGGAATTTGGATGTCTACCCAGTGAGCCTTGAGAAAGATAAAACTGGTTATGGGCTCTTAATGGGTCTTCATAAGGTCACCACCCTATGGATATTGTTCCTTCAAGAACCTGAAAACCGCTCCTTTCACCAAAGTTTGTCAAGTACAAATATGATGATTTGGAAGCTAAGCGATCAAGCTATCCTATTGTTAGGACTACGTTCCTTGCAATATTTCAAATCTCCTTGGGCGGACGATTTTTCAGGGGGTGGGGGAGGGTGGGGAGTGGGATTAGTCTGCCGTCCTTGAAAATAACTGCTGTTTCAGGGTGATTTTCTATCTGTATTAGTATAAGCGGAGCCCAGGTATTTACGGTTCCCACGGTTACTGTCTATGGAAATGTGGAAACTTGGATAAAGGTGTTGCCTTGGAGATCTAATCTTGTTAGTAAAGCGAATCTATAACAAAATGATGAAGAGCACTGTGTCGTTCTTATAAAGAATTATCAGTTACGAAAAGATTGAAGAATGTTTGCAGGATAAGAGGTGCTCTAGCTTTTTTAAATGCGAGTTAATCACACTACTCCTCAGCCGCTCGTGTCCTAATGGTCAAGTTTTTACATCCCGACGGATAGGTCTTGGGTTCAAAACTCTCTGCAGTTTCATACGACATACACTTTGAAGATGGGACAGCTATAAAATAACATTTCTGCTTTTCGGAATAGACTGGCATCACTCACCGCGTGAAATCTTGACTGAAAGCTGCTGTTGTAGGTTCATTAGGTTTTTTTTCGGAAACTACACAAAAATAAGTAGTACGTGCATACGGTACTCGGAAACGATCAAATAGAATGTCTATAATTTTGAAAAAAACAATCACTCGAGTAGATCCTAATGCAATGTGCTGTTGGAGGGTTTTTTTTGTCGCCCTTAGGCCGTATGGGCTTAGCAGTTTGCCGTGATATATTTACGTGCACTAAATTTAGGCGCTCATTTGGTTGGTCAGTGCGAGGGTGCGAACCTCATCAGTAATATCTAGCCTGACATCTATGGAGGGTCAGATTTCATTAACCTCTGTGAAATGCACCAATTCAACCTGAACAATAGAACACACGTGCCAGAAATCCAATCGGTACTGGCGGTTATTCCGATCCTTCAAGACGCCAGCGAACACAAAACAAAAATCACTATAATTACAGCGTCCAGCCTTTCGGACACAAAGATCCCATACGATAAACATTTCATGACCTCAGACCAGCAAGCAATGAGAATAAATGAGCTCGAAAGACTCCAAGCTGTAACTCAAAGCCTACTGAACATCATCACTTGTTTAGCCAGTGAATTTGGATCAGTGTGCTAATCCGGAAATCCTGATAACTCTTTGGATTCACCTTTTATTCTTCCACGGTTTCATAAGGAGAACGAAACACTGGTCGTTGATAGCTGAAAATAACGAGGCGGTGTCTGAAACCTCAAAAGCTGGGTTCACGAACAGCCCAGTAGCAAAACAGATGAACTTGACGCATAGAAATATGCGGAGTATAAGTGATGACAAGCAACGGCTAATGAATATCATGCAGATCTGATTAAACATGAGTAAGCTCAATCTCCATGTTGATCAGAAAGACATGTGGATGATTTGAAGACAAGAGAGACTACGTTTACATGCCGTTACTGGAAACGGTGGTCCTGACAAGAGCACCGGGGCTCGCCGCTCATTTTAATTTACCCTTTTAACACTATTCGAAGAGATGGTTTTGAATTTAGAGAGGTATAAACTGAGTATGTGAATGGTTTGTTTTATCTAATTAAATTCTTAGGGTTTTGCAAAATCTACTTTGTCCCAAGGAATTGGTAGCAAGTCAATATAAACGCTCACCTACTTGGTGGCTAGGTATATGTCAGCTGAATTATTTAACTCCAATAAAACCACGTCGCATTAGAGTACACCTTCAAATTGATATTTGGAGACTAGGAATCCCTCTGTAGCGGGTGAAAAAAGCTGCATTATTCTACTTTTGAGTGTAAGCAAGAGTGATGAAAACCTTTTGCCTCTGACCGTGAAGAGACCTCGACTATCAAAGTAATTTTAAGGTGTTGAGCGCCGCTTTCCTCCAGCTTATGCAACTACTGGAATAAGTGTGTATAACTCATACAGCTTTTGGACACTCGTTCTCTTGATCCACCGGAAAACGGTGGCTCTAACTAGGAGTATCCTACTTTTTCCAACAATACCCCTTTTTATCGAATGTCTATAGAATACTCAAAACTGCACGCAGCAAGCTGCACCTCAAGCTGTCCGCTGGTGCAGCATGCCATATAGTAGGAGCTGTTCCGAATTTTCATCCTAGAGTCGGCACACCCTGTTTCGAGAAAGTGTCCTATACTGGTCAAAAATATGACTTACCCGAGAGAGAAAACCACGTATCATATAAGTGTGGAGATCATCTTAGCAAATCATGCTTTTAACTAAGGTGGGGTGTGCGTAAAACAATCGTAAGCACAACGGTTCAAGAAAACCCAAAGATCTAGAAAATGTTTACTGATGTTTTGGCCGCAGTGAAGAGGCAAACGTTTTAAATAACCGTACTCCATTGCTTCAGTTGAGATCGAACTTACACTGGCAGTATCTATGATCTGAGGCTTTTGCAATCAACCGGCATCATTCAGCGCATCAGTGGCAGTTTTTGTTCATTTGTTTGCCAGTGGCAAACACACCAACCCACTGGGGTACTGATACGGTGACCTAATTTGTTTTGTCCAGTCACTCGGATCAGCAGTATTAGTTATACCGTGACGTCAAACCAACTGCAAGCGGAGGAAGCATTGACAATAATGGGTGATTGAGGTTCATCAGCCATCTTTGTCGTAGATATTATATGCTTAGGTATTGCTCATAAGCCCATTCCCTAGTCGATTCTCAACGGAAAACCTGTTGCCAAGTTAAATGCACTGGGTCATCAACTTAGACTGTTGAGGCTGCGTTTGCCTCATTCGCTATTAGTGGGAATGGTGCCTAATCGGAAGGGTTCACTTTTCTTACATATGGTGACCTAAGTGTCTTGTTCTTTGATACAGTAATCTGTCCTTAGGTGATCATCCATTTGGGAACAAAGGAAACTGGCATCTTGAGACTGGCAGTCGCATGCAAGTACTGTAGTTTTTTACACGCATATAGGTCTGTATGCTGACCAACTGAGCAAAGTTATGTCAAGATATCCAGTTGCACTGATTCCTTGGATGAATGAGAGGTAGTAAAGAGTCGTTGATAACCGAACGAACTGGGACTGTTTTGTGGCGAGATAGTTTGGTAAAAACAATTAGCCATAAAGTAATTTTTCCTGGAGGATACCATATGACAGTCAGGATATGTCGATGGAGTGTAAAACATAGAAAGTTTGAAGCTGAGCAGAAAACCAAACTGATGGCTCGGTAACAACAGTTCTCCACTGAAACGTCACTAAAACTTACGGGACGATCAGCATTAGTCTCCTTGTTTTGTCCGTTAGCTACAGATCGGAGCAATTCACGCCATTATCCCACCGTACAACCGCACCCCACTTCAGATTATGTCTCTCCGCACAATTACTTTCACTACGATTTGAAACATAAAACAAAGATAGCACATTATCAGCCCATTTGAGAGGCTCATTTCCACTGCGAAACAAGGGGCTTCCTGTGTTACTTTGGATTCAGTGCAAAACGGACACCTCTAAAAACCGAGCTAAGTGTACTACTTACTCGTAGGCTTCAATCAACAATAAAACTTCTGGACTAAATTAGCAGTCTAGCAAGTCAGGGCTTTATCCGTTCGAAGCATTCCAAAAATGGTTGCACTCAAATCTATGTCAGTATACCAAATCTGAATCTGAAATTTTTCCTGAAACATTTGTCTCGTGTGTTGCTTTTAAAAAAATGAGGTTTTCACCAGTGCGTTTAGATAGAAACAGAATGAACTTCTGTCCAGTGAGAGTCTATATGTCTTTTTTAGCGTTGGAAAATTCATCGAAACCCAAGTACATAAAAAAAACAGCATTTGTTTGCTTCAAGAAAGCCTCAACAACAAAATGCGCCTTATTTATCTGAATAAATTGCAGACGCTAGTGAATGGCAATAGAGCGTATGAATATCACTTGGAACCATAATAGTGCTGCAGCAATGCGAGAGATTCCCAAACCGAAAATCTTGATGCTGCCTCTGTGAAGACCTTATTGTGCGGTCCGGCTAAATACTGGTGCATTTGAAGCCTATGCACTCTTCACTGGGTGGTACATTTAAAGGTGAAATTTCTTCAAGGAGCTATCTGACGGCAGCGGGACGTGCAAAATCTGGTACTTTTGACATACCGGTACATTTGAGGATGGTACTTTTTGTATATCTGAGTATGTACTACATACGGTAGCTGTTCTCACCTGCCCTCCTTGGTTCTGCGAGCGTTTGCTTCAAATTCAATCACCCTAACATATAGCAGCGGCCGTAATGTCACAATGGCCACAGAGCTGCGAGTGGAGTGTCAGTGGCACCAGGTGGGAATAGGCTTACTGGGGCTGGTTAAAGAAGTGGGGACTTTGTAAACTTGACTCCTTTGGGATAACTAACAGTGAAGTCCATGTGTTTCCTCCAGACGAGCGGAACACTAATAGGTGTTGAAGCAGCAAAGCTGCTTTCTTCCGAGGAATGACAGACTGGGACGGATTAGTGCCATATCCGCACACTCGAATTACCAAAATGTTGACCGTGACTACCGGTAAATTTTTCGGTACGGTCGAAATTCTTTTAAAACCAAGGAGTCCAGGGGAGCTATGCACAGCCCCATATAGAATTAGACAGTTATGGTTTACCCTGTGTTCGGCTTGGCCAAGCATCTCGCAACAAAATGAATCATATAATTTAGGCATCGACTGCTGGTTCTTCAAGAAAACCCTAACAACTGTGGGTTAGATTGTTAGGGCGGAGGCAGCGGGTAGTCTCAGAACAAATCCTAACTGCTTCCACTGTCTTGTGTGTCGGATCTTTGACTCAAAGGGACAAGGCGGGGTAACTCAACAAAATACATTCTTTGGTTTAAGGAGCCAGAAAGTAATACCTGTCGCCTAGTGTCCTTCATTTATATGCTTCAAGCCTTACTTCTACTCATGATAGTGGAACCCGTCTGTTTTCAGCTCTATAAATTAACCATTGATTGCTGGCCTTCACAAGAAAAAACATAAACACGTTCTACTAATTCCCTACTAAGCCCACCAGATAAAAAGCAATTAGGCGTGTGAAATCACCGGACAGAAGCTGATTTGGTGAGGTTTAACTGACACGGTCTCCTATGAGGGCTGGGCCAGTCGATAATTGAGAATTTTATCAACGGAGAACTCTATAAGATAAGCTAAGAACTTTTTAATTTTCATGCACAAAAATGAAGACGGTGTGATCAAAACGCTAAACTTCCTTACTGCTTAGCCAATTTAGTTGTCCTCACAGTTTTGTATTTGGGCTTGTGTACTCTAATATGTTCTTCGTGGTTATGCGTTGCTTCCTTGTCATTCCTCTGGCATACTTGGAAGAAAATTTCGTCCACTCATTTTCCGAGAGAGTTCACTTCCGATGTTACTTGTCGCTTCGTAAATGTGACTCTTTCTCTGTTCACGGTGTTACTCATACACATTCAAGGACGCGTCTCAATTTATCCAATCAGATACCTGAGCATCAAGGTCCAGGGGCCTAGAAACTAGTTTCCAGCCACTTGCCTTCTGTTTTATTTTTGTTGTCGTTTATATATTCTGAGGAGAATAGGCTGAACTTAGTGAAATATTTCTCTCTCCTTCCACGTCTGCGTATATGCTCAAATTGTTTGCGAGGCTATATTTTACAAGGAACTGATTGGCGGCTGTTTTGCGCTAACAAAAATCATGATGCAGGGAGTTGCCATCAGTAGTAAATCGAAACCAGTGTTTATCTGTTCATCCTTCGTCTCTCTGCCTTTTTGCAGCAATCGGAAGGAAAATTACCGCCAATCGAGATTACTAATGTTGACTTGCCGGCTCTTACAGCGATCTCGGCATAAAACAACGTACGATCGTTAACACGTGATTTCTGGGAGTGATTCAACGGCGACAGCTGTTCTGTCTGGCTTACCATTGACGGCATTAGCAATGATGGCAGATGCGACGATTGTCGATCGATTGGTCTGATTTAGTGACCTTTATTTCTGGCATACAGCACTGTATGTCTGCGTCTTCCTTGTTCGGTAAACCAACACCTCTTCACAGTGTGTGCGTGCGACTACGTGTGCCTGAGCGATTGCAGTTCTGTGGGAAGGATGAATGCAGCCGACACAGACGATGATTCACGGATGCAATCGGTACACAGCCCATGCGCCAGCGGAGCAACACAATTTTAAGCCGGACTGGGAGCGTATTGCTGTCCAGCTTAATCAACCAATCCGCTGACCTCCTTCGTCAGGCTTCCTAGTAGGGTTCAGGACAACATGCCACAGGCACATGGAAACCTGACGCCTTAGGGACTGTGAACACAGGGAAAAATTTCGAAGGAGACTGCGGGGATTTTCGTGGAACTAAATATAGTTTCATTGGTAGGTCATTAGCCTTTGCTGTTTTCATCGATGCTAGAAAGCGACTGCGAAGGTCTGAGTAGTTTTCCTAATTGCTGTTCAAATTAGTGCCTGTGTAGCTGGATCAACTAGATGCCAAAATTTCTTGCACTTTAATTCGTCAGATAAATTATGTTCTTACATTTTATGTAAAATATTTCAGCAAGGAAGGTAGTTCTTAAGAATTTGCGAGAAAATTCTGAGGAGCTTTTACTCCATCGAATAATTCAGAAAAAAAAATATATGAGGCTGGCCAATGGATGTTTGCCGCCGGTTGCCAAACAACAAGCTGCTTTTTGAGAGCAACATGCTGAAGATAGCGAAGAAGGCCCAAGTGTTGATGACAGGAATCGTCAGACATGCTGTCGTTTTCCAGTTGACCTAAATGCCCTGGTATCATGACGACCACCGGCACTAAACGGGTCTCTGCATATTGAGCTTTGCTCACACCGGGTGAATGGTGTGGGTAGGTCACCGAGATAAAAACGCTTTAACCTTTTATATCAAGGTTATACCCTCGTTTATTCAGCAGTATCTTTTAGCTTATTCACTCTGATGCAATGCGGAGATCTAGAAAGCAATCACCCATTGGAACGGCATTTACCCGTTAGCGCAAGTACTAGTCTCATAACGTGTCTAGAACCCCCAACATAAACTGTGCTTTATAGCACTCTATTTATGTTTGCTTATAAAACTCACTCAATATGCATTCGGGAATATACTATAATTCTCAAAAACTCTCATAACCTCTCTTGTTTTAAGCTTTTTACTGAAACTATTCCTTAGGGATCATGAGCACCACTCAACGCTCTAACTGAGTCTTCTGAATTGGCTTAGCAAAATGTCTCAATGATGTGTGAGGAAAATAGTGCAATGCAGTAGGTCTCCGTTGAGATTCTTTTGCTATGAAACTAAACCCCCGAAGGCACAATGTAAAAGCGAAATCCACAAGATTACATTGTGATTTAAGAGGATGGGAGCAACTGAATTTTGGTTAATACGGGTTGCAAACCTCATTGTACCATTCATGTTACGCGTTTTGTTCAGCAAAGTAGTCCCAAACAACGCAGTCCTACAGCCTAGGCTGTAAAATGAATCTACAAGCCACATTTCTTACCTTCATCTTGATCACTGTTCACAGAAACGGTAATAAGACATGCACTGTCACAATTTGGGGCACAAATTTCAATATATGAACTTCTTGGGTCAGCCGGTTTGATAATTATGGACGCTCACTTTGACCCCCCACCCCCCGCAGACTTGCGTATTGTGACAGAGTGAAAATTGGTGACCAGTTCATTCAGTTACTGAAGTCGCTGTTCGCTGTGTACCGTAGTTGGAGCCACAAACCAATGAGTCACCAAGCCAGATTAAGCGGTGTGCGTATTTCCCTCTTCAGGAAGCACTAGTGCGTGTGCCGCGCAAAGTCAAAATAAGCCAAAATGACTCCTTCAAGGTCCCTATTGGCCCCGTAATGATTTAACATGAGGAAGGATGACGTAAATCAGAGCACTCCTGGTTTACGTAATTACAAAAATTCCCTTTCAAGTAGTACGTTCACGGAGACAACCAAACACGTTCTAGCATTCAGCTAATTTTCTCTTTCACATAAGGATACTCCTTCGGAGTTTCCTGTTATAGGGGGCGGCCTGAATATTCCACGCAAAGTAATGCTTTACCAGTGTATGAAAATCCTGTGTGCCAAAACGATCTCAAATACCTCATTTTTCAAGCGCCCTAATAGGTATGGCATCAAAGTCAAAGCCTATGATAGGTTCCAACTGAAAGCCAGGTAGACATTGAAGTAGATGACGAACCTGATCAGGTCCTTGCCAGTTATTCTCAATACACAGCGAGATGAACGCATTTCCCCTTTGGCAACACTTATTTTTGTGGGTTAGAATTGGGTCGATTATGTTTGGATACATTTGTTGAGTAGCAAGGAATGTGCCACGCTGACCCAAATATTCTGCAAGCACGAATAGGAAACTCGCTCTGAAGAGTAACCGATACTGAGTACTGACTGTTTGTTGATAGTGTGGATCATGCGCTGTAAGCTTGGTAAATTCAGGTCCAGAGGCTAAGAAACATCGTTTGGCTATTTCACTCCTTTTTTGATTCATGATCATCATCATCAATGCACACCCTACTAATTTTCGAACAGAATCGGTCCCTGGCCAGCAGTTGTAGACAAAACTGTTTGGCCACCAGCTGCTGAGCATCAGTGAAGGTGCGAGTGGATTAACAACTGTCCGCTCATGATTCGTTGCAGTATTAGTCTGCACGCTCAAATGGAGCAAAACACAGCAAACTGAAAGTTCTGAAAATGTAGGTCAGGATAAGAACACCTGAAAATATTGTGGTACGTTTATTATCAGCAAAACTCAGGTGCACAATATCTTGCACATGAGAGGCATTGTCATTTAGGGCGGAGAATACCAGAACATCTTCCCACAATAAGTAATATATCGCTGACAGGGTCTCGCATGTGCCAACCAGGATATGTATGGTTGGACGAGAAACTTCCAGCAGAATAATGTACCTATGTCTTCAAGAAATACACTCATTTGCAACTCAATTTAGTTTTGCGAGAGACTCACCTGGAACTCAGCTGAATCTCTCGTTTGTGATGTTTCCATGCAACTGAATGTGCTGCACCAGGCCGCCTCATTTTCCAGTTGCTACGATATTCGAGATATCGCGATGCATGTAATTTTGCGCAATGTACTACTCATAAGGTTGCTGAAAATTCTTCGACAGCCCACGACCGGTTTCGCCCTTNGTTGCATGGAAACATCACAAACGAGCGATTCAGCTGGGTTCTAGGTGAGTCTCTCGCAAAACCAAATTGATTTGCAAATGAGTGTATTTCTTGAAAACAGTGCAATTTGGGTTCAAGTAGAACATAAGGTTGACGAAAACTCGGGGACTGCGCCTGCCTGATGAGCCTCAAAAAAGGGCGAAACCGGTCGTGGGCTGTCGAACAATTTTCAGTAACCTTATGAGTAGTACATTGCGTACCTATATCTTGTTCGCCGGTGCATATAAAACCAATGGAATACAAACGTATCCATGGAGCGACCCATTGTGCGACTGGACAGGTGTCAGAAATCAGAATGGTTGATGTTAGAAAGACAAAATATAGACCCAAATATTTCTGATACATAGTGCAACTATTGAGAAAACCAGGCTCCACATAACGAAAAAGAATGCCGTCGGTGTTTAAAAAATGTAGAAAACACATTAGATGTGGTGATGACTGTTTCGAAATAGGGGACATGAATGGCTAGTGAAATACTTTGATAGATGGTTAGGAAGGTTGAAAAATTAGATAAACCGGTCTGGCTGGAAGATAAGCTTGCTTTTGGATGATTCTGCTACACAAATTCGGACACCGGTGCATACTTGGTCCAACGTAGTAATTAAGGACCTCCAAAGCTCTCTAAGTTCACCAACTGACCCACGTTTTCTTAGGACGTACTAAGTACAGAACGAATTTCCACAAGAGACCACTTCGGAGCTAACCAGTTTTTGCCGTTCTCATAATGATGACCTTTTGTACTACATCGGTTACTTGAGTAAGGCCAATATTCATGCATGGCAGTGCATCATGGTTTGGATCCTACCTAACCGCTGCTTCTTTCTGGCGCAGCCCTACTCCTATGCAGGTTGATGTAAATGTTTTTATTCACTGACGAATACAGCTATCTCCTCTAGAGGGAATGTAACCTCAATTTTAATGACCTTATGATGATGATGTAATGATACGACGACTTGCTCAAGAATGGAAGGAGGGCTACGAAAGGATCGCAAAAACGGAGAACTTACACATGGATGTTGGAATGAGCAAGAAGTAAATTTTGCCAATCACGGGGGAAATCAACAGGTTTGACACAGCGACCTGACAATTTCAGTACGGCTCTTTGGTCGTGACAATCAGCTGTGCTGTCAGTCAAGGGATCAGAAGGTTGCGGTGTTTTGGAAAAAATGAGCGAGGATGATACTTGACACGAATTAACTAGGTTTATGATAGGATAAGGCAAGCGATTGGGGTTTAGGTAAGGATGCGCTGCCATTTAATTGACATCTACCTGCTAACTGATCTGCTTATCCCGTCTTGTGCACCTGCGGGTGACAAGAACTGGTATCGGGTTCAAATTAGGTCCACTGAACAGTCGTTTTCCTAAGCATTCTGAACGCTTTGGTGCTGTAGCTACACATCTGTCATTTAACTGGTCCTTCGGCACTTTTCAGAAGCTAAAAGGGTGATATAAACATCGAATCTGTTACTTAAGAGCAGCTGATGGGAATGAAACGCACATTAGGGTTCTCAACTCTACACAAGTTACCTTAATCACCTTAACTTTTGTGTGGTTGCGTTACGTTAGTCGCTCCCTTGATGCATGGCGAATGCACGCAATTCATCCCATAAGTTTAATTCTTATTATTCATCAGGTGGATGCACCTGAACGTAAGTCCACTTCGAATTAGATGTTTGACTTGTAGGAAGAAAACTTTTGGTTGGGCTATACCCGTCATCCTTTGCTTCAAGTGTCTGTCAGACAGCGTAAAGAGAATTATTAAAGCGGTTCGGATCATTATGCGCTAGAAGAGCAAAAGATCCGATTTAAAAAAACTTATGCTGTGGGGAACGCATTGTGCATAAAGATGTCAGTAGACTGCAACCGAAACTGGAGATGCTTCCAACGAAAACCCGACCTGCGCAACCAATTCCTAACATATTATCTTTTCAGATACAACATGCTCACAGTGAAAATGCAAACATTTTGTTAACGTGCTTACATGGCCATGCGATGTGCGAACCAGCGCAAGATTACAGGTTGTCTGTTAGTTACTTAGGGCAAATTGGTCCAATGTCTAGAGCAGCTGTTGTTCCGTACCAGTCACATTTGCATGGTTCATGAAAGCTCTAGGCCAGTAGTGCCCTCTGGTCCACTCTCATTATCGCTTTTGGTCCGGTTCGCTAACATCTATGACTATCTGGAAACGAATGCACTATGACCTATCACGGATGGGAAATATGTGCATTACAAAACATAAAAGATAAAATCCGGATCAGAACCAGCAGAATTGCGATTAGAAATCTGGGATGAACTACAGTATAACAGCTTAAGAACAAACTAAGGCTGTGCGCTCTGATCAATCGTCAAATTGCCTACTCAGCTTGGCACCTTGATTCACCAACCTTCCGTCACAAATTGTCATTTCATAATGGTGTAGTGCGCCGATTTTCAAGCGATGGATAGTGTTTCTGCTGGATAATTATAGGTGCGGTTGGCGGAGATTGAAATTTGATTATCTTTGATTGTCTGGATGATTAGTTCGGTTGACTGGCTAAATGGTTTCCATCCTCGTAGTTTGGTGCACGCATAACCCTTGAGCACGGTTCCTCTGCTCTTCAAGCAGTCGCTTGGGCTTCTTTATTCATCAGTTGATCCTGCAGACTGGCCCGGTAGCCCATTCTATGTGTATTTAGTTGAGTTTGAGATAGTTTGTTCATAGGTTGGGTAGTTTTTGTCAAGTTGTGTATTACCGCTAACGGGCTTTGTTATGCAGCGCCATACCTCCAGAGATTCTATCGTTGCTTTTTATGTATCTTAATGTTTCCAAAATTGAATAAGAAACCCTCTTGGCTTTAGTGTGTGAAGGTCATGGACAATGGATCTTATGTTTTTATGGCCAGCTTTTTTCGTCTATTCGCGTAAGGGTTCTCCAGGCGCGCTTTCGTTGTGGTTCATCCAGTGAACATTTTTTGGTACTCCTCCTTGATCTTATCCTTCGGCATGAAAATTAGTCTTTGCATGTTAACACTTGGTTGGTGCGCTACCAAGTTTTTATATCGTTATAGTAACCTTGAGATAAGTTCGTATATGCTCTTGACGTATGTAAGGCCTGCTTGTGTAAGCTTTTGTTGCTTCGATCACTTTGGAGATGCCATCTCCTTCGTGTCTATTTGGAGGATTTTTGGGTGTCTGTTATTTTGAAAACTCGACATAGGCGGTCTTTTTCTTTTCTATTCAGCTCGATTGTGCTGCGGCGGGTTTCCAAGCTTTTGAGTAGAATGTGCCTGTGTCTATTAATGCAGTTCGCTAGATGGAGGTTCTTGCTGAATTGTTGTTTGTATAAACAGATTTGAGAAGTTAATTAAAAATATCATCGTTTAAGGGAAGCCGGTTTATGCTGAAGAGCCGATCAGCACCGTACAGGTGTTTCATCCTCATTGGGACTCATCAACAGTGTGCACCTCATTAAATTCCACATTCTCATATCCGCGACTACTCAGTTGGTAGTTCAGTTATTCAACCTTTCGGCCACAAGCGGCTGACCAGTAGTGTGATTAAATTGCACTTAGACATGATATAGCACCACTAATCCTTCAGTCATGGAATCCACATCAAGTGGTCATAAGTGTTGGCTGGCTGCTCGATAAATGATTTCTGCTTATCGGCCGCTCGTGGCCGAATGGTTAAGTGCTGAGGCCACTAGCCTGGAGGTCGCGGGTTCAAGAATCTCTGGAGTTTCGTGAATTACGCACTGCTCATATTGACCAATAAGGATGAAACACCCGTAAAGTGCTTCTGGGCTTTTCAGCAAGGACTGGTTTTCTCGTGCAGGAAGAAACTTCTATTTCTTCCTGCATCAAACGTTTAGTCTGAAAGGTTTGTGATTCGTTGATATGAAGAATGAAGTCACATTGAACGATAACGCTGTTTTGTCGATTCACAAAATGACATGTTGTATTTCACTGAGCAATTCTCCAGCACTGTTGATACGATGTTTGGAGCCAGAGACCATATGTTTCGACTTCCCCCATAGAACTTTAGTTAACGTGCTTGGTTGGGTTCGCTGAAGCAAAACGGTTGGTGTGAGTGAAATTCTGTCCTTTTTCACCTTCAATAGTCCATAGAAATTTGTACGGTATGAATGTTATCCGCTTTAATTTTCCACTATTCTTGGTCAGTTGTTTTATTCGTCCTTGTAGTTTTCTAGGTGCAGCATTTGTCGGGTCTGCCAGTTTCTTACTGCAGTTCCTTTAGGGTGCGTAGTATTTGGTCGTACCGGTGGGACGTTGCTTGGCCTTCTCGAGTGTGTCAAGCACGACAGTCTTTCATTTCTTGTTCGCTTCCAGTATTACAATATCTAAATCTGAAGTTTTCTGAGTGCATCCGGTTTTTGTTTTAAAACGTTCTGTGTCATTTTACTTCAACTAAGCAATGGTACAGTCGTTCGCCAGATTGGTTGTCGAGACTCCTCTGACAGAGTGCATTCAATACGCGTTTTGCTGTGACTGATTTGTCCACGTGAGATGCGCGTGTGTTATTAAATTTGGGTTCTTTGGCCGTACAGGTTTTTGACGACCTTTGATATTGACTGGGTCACTTTTCCTCATAAGCCTGTTTAACTTTGTATGTGCGGCAACCTATGTCTGGCTCTCATGTCGTTTGCACTGGATTCATTTAGCATACAATTTCTGAAATTTTGGGGGGTCTATGCTGACAAGAATGTTTGGATGTTACTCATGACTGGGTAGTTTTTGAAAAGACAAATGCGGGCGTTAGTTCTCTGTATTTGATCTTGCGTTTATAATACTGCCGTGCTATATCTAGACCCTTCGGGTGAACTAAAGCAAGCCTGTTGTTAATCCTTCAGATTAAAATGTTCTTTCGCAAACGTCTGCGAGAAAAATGCGGTTGTTTGCGTGGGAAAGCGCACTGACGTTTAAAATGTTTCCATCGGCATGCATTTTACTATACTTGGACAACAGACCAATTCAGAAAAGACTGAAATTTTCCAAGAAGTTAACGGTTAGCTCTGACGTTACTCGCACTTGAAGGATACCATTGTAATAACTAGGCCCTGGAAGTGTGGAGGTTCAAGATAGACTTATTAAGTGCAGCTTGGGTAGCAGAATGATTTCAACCACTGAGTGTGGAGTGTAAGACAGACGGCCTAAGATCATTCGAATCAGAACCATTTGGAAAACCTTACGAGACAAACCGAATAATATTTTATAACTTGAATTAAAGTGAATAATTTGAAACTGATGTTAATCACTTTATACGTAGGGTATCAGATACTCAAGTTACTGTCCACAGGCCTGTGTGTAACTCACGTTTTCCAAATGGTATAATAGCTGGTAGGTGAAGCTCACGCTTACAAAAGTAAAACTGACCAGAGCAAAGAACGACGGATTTGTTGAAAGTACCAGTTTAAGTTTGCTGTGCCACATACTCTGCTTATAAAGCACGGTGGGTGTGTTGTGACAGATTGATTTGCATCTGCACCATCATTCAATCGAACGACAATATGAACTGAGTTATCACGGCATTTTGCAAACTACTAGTGCGAAATTAAAGATGTCTGGATAATGAAAGTAAGGTACATCTATGTGAATTACGCGTACTCACGGCACCCTTAATCGTTTGCCATTAAAGCAAAATGGTGGCTTGCACAGATAGCTCAAGTTACTTTACACAAATAATCCAAAGGCTTAGGATAAAATTAGTCTAGGAACGCTCGTGTTTGTGCAACCGTGTTGTTGCCCGTTTGATTTCAGAAACTTCACCTGTCATGACCTTCACCTGTCATGACACTGTATCTTACAGAATGTTTGACTGGTTGTTTCATTTTGGACAGATAGAAAACTCTATCAGTAGACGGCTGCTTAAGACAGTTTACTAGTCGGTCTCTCAAAATACGGTAGTTTTATTCCCGTTAAAGTGTCGTGGAGGGGGGAATTGGGATATGCAATGGATGAACTTTATTGTGATCACCCCGCTCAGTAAAAAGGACGCCGCTGTGCAAAAAATCTTTCTGGGTTTTTTATTTTCCTCGGATGTCGCTCATTTAGTTCCTGCAACCAAACAAACGAGGTCTTTTTGGATAAATGAAATTGACTAAAGCTTTCAAACAACCTTATCCCCTTTGCCTGTTATTGCATCCATATGTGGAAATCAAACAGCATGTGCAAGCGGTTCGACACAACCTAATTGGAGGACTGCTTCCATGGCCAATTCATAGTGAACAGGTCCTACGGGTGACCACATACATGAGCCGAAATCATAAAACACGATGTATAAATATGTGGAGCGTGATAGTGTGCATGGCATATCGGACTGATGTTTTCGGATTTGCAACAACACGTTTCCGAGGCAAGCGACGACGAAATAGGGAAATCGCAGACCCAGGTCTAAAACTCAACCGAGTATCGCTGCCCAACGCTGTTTTTCTCGACCCGTAAACTCATAAATTAATACAGGAAACCTGAATTCCAGAACCTAGGTTGTTTTTCACCAAGGCACGATGTGCGATCGTGTGAATTCGAACACTGTTACATCTGATCGGAAAACTGGACAGCTAATATAAACTGAATAACCAGGCATTTATGTCAGTTGAGGTACACCGACCGTCATATCTACCTGAAGATTAGCAACTAATTTCTTCTTGCTATGTTACACAGAAATTACAAGGAAGCACGCAAATAGCCAGAAAACCCCGTATGAATGTACTGTGGCCTTATTCAGGAGGCGGTTTCTTTAGAACCGTTTGTTTTATTGTTTGTAGGGCTACTATGGTTTACTGTTTTATTAAAGTTCCAAGGCATCGTAGTGTTTCCAGGATCCCTTTCATATAATCAGCAATATCACTGAATAGTACAAGTGACGACTGCTATCTTGAGGATGAACAGCCCCCTTAATATGCACCTCGGGACCTCTTATTTTACGGTGTCAGCTGAGGGCAGGTAGGCGCTGTTGTGTTGTTCGGAACAGTGCTTTCGGCTTTGCTACCTTGATATCTTCAACCATATCTCCTTCAGATTTGAACTGACTTTGGTGAGCTGTGTGAATAGCTGTCTCGAGTTTAAAATCCATGAGACCATTCCAGGGGTAAGGCGCGACTTTTACTATTTCTAACAGTGTACAGCGGTTGTCATCGCGGGATGTACTTCCCACTAAATGATACAAAACTACAATATAAATCTCAGCTACTTATCTTCGTCTGCAAACAGTAAACCTTGCTCTGGCTATGATATTTGTAAATGAAATTTGCTGTCCTGTTATCTGAATCGGTCGACTCGCCACTCGGCTGGCTGGCTCAGAACATATACATCAGGTTAAGAAGAAAACGGCAGATGATAGACGATGTTGGAGGTAAAGCTGAGCACAAAGGTAGGTGGCGGTGACAGGTGAATGAACAAAATTGGGCAAAATCAGCTGCTTGTGCTTGCGTTTCAGTAGTCCGTTGAAGAATGCATGGATCGGAGCAAACGAATGTCACACTCAGCTCATACATTCTGTTGGTCGATATCGTCACAGAACCCAAGGATGTGTTACCTCAATGCCCTGGTGTCTAATACGCTTGAGCATATGAGAACTGCCGTAAGGCTAGATATTCAAATTGTGAAGTTGTGTCCAGTCAATGGACTAAAAGTGGTTGTAATATTCAAAAACCATAAATCGCGACAAACTTCTTCATTATGTTCCTATTCTCATTGCGTTCGTTCTACATCACAACCAAGTGATACACTTCAACATAAGCTTCACGGACGTACACCAGTTTAAACTGTTTGACAAGCCAAATTAGACCCGGTTATGGTAAGCGCAAACAAAATGGCGGTGACGCTGTAGACGTCATTCATTTGACGCACTAACCGGGTGGAAAAAACCTGGCTATCAGAAAGGAGAACTGTTGGTGTGTTTCTTCCTAAAGGGCAAAATGTCAATTTCGTGTATCAGAATTTGTGTGCCTTTCGGAATGGTTTCTTTATGGCCGAGTGCAGTAACTGGTTTTAGATCAGATGGCTGTTACTCTGTTTGCTGGGCTTGGAAATTAGCTTGAAAACACTGTCACTAATCGTGGGGGCATCATGGGTGTCCCATAGTGTCACCATCATCCGAGAACTCATGAGGACAGAGGTGATTGCGTATTCCATATCCTACCATATTCCGTATCCTACCATATTTTTGACGAAAGAACATTGATGAATGGCAACGTTTTGTAAACGGGCTAAAGAAAGCACGTTAAACCGTTTCCTTTGGTCTGTTGGGGAGACAGCTATGGTAACATCTGATGTTCCACAGTGCAAGACAATTTGGGTCTTTTTAAGTTTTGATCACTGGACTTCACCGATTAGTGAAGGCCGGCAATGTTTAGCCTGATCATCCTTCATTACTTTCCCAAACTGCTAAAGCACCTCTCACTAAAATAAGTTATAGTACCAGTGTAAAAAACGCGGAGGCAATTCTGGTTACGAATTATTAGGTTGGACGAAAGGTTTTGAGCATATAGTATGTTTAATTCAGGGCTGTTGTCGTTGATCTTCTACTTGGGCGGAGTTCGCTGCCACAAAGCAAATCTCACATAGGCTACAATACTTCTAAAAACTTCCCAACGGATCAGGTGCGCAGACCAGCGGACTAGTGACCAATAATGATAGAAAAATAAAAGCAAACGGTGCTTGTTCCTATTAATTTATAAGTCTATACTGATATTCCTGGACGGAAGTGTGGAGCTTGTATCATGTATCTCGGGAATTCTTTGACAGTGGGGAAGCAGGCACATATGAGAGGAAAACAGTCTTCATATTTTCAGCTCTGCTGACAGTTTTACCAATGTGACCGTTCTTCCCAAATTACAGTAGCTTTTCGGGGGAGGAGAGTTTAGCCAATCACAAAATCACTATTGTAGATTGTGTACTTATCCAACAACCGACAAACCTTAGGACATAACAAAGGTCCGCCTGAGAAACAACAGACTTCAACCTCAAAGTTTATTTAGGAAAGCTGATTCGTCCAAATAAGTAGATGTGACAGAAAATAGATGCTCGACAATTTTTTATCTATAAATGATTTGGTAGAACCCTTTTCAAGTCAGTACAATGTATACTACTCACACAAGAAAACCCTAAGAAAATTTTTAGTGCTTAGAGTTCTTATGAAATTAGAATCCCTGTTGTAAAAAGTCACTAAGCGTAAAGCAATTTTGTCCACATACATTTTATCCCGTTTACAATCCCAGAAAATGTTCTGATATAAATCACGGAAGGTGGCAGTTTACACTCATTTGAATCCCAGAAGTTTTGAAGAATTCCGCAAGTTGCCATTGAGGACCACTGACAGCATTGTCAGTGTGGAGATCATTCAGCGTCCCTTAACAGGAAAACAGAGATCGATTTGTTCCTTGTTATAATTACCTCCTGTTTCCAGACCCGGGGAATTAGATTTTCTGGCATCTTACTGAACTTGGAAAATATAATGTCCACAAAGAAGTGATTCGTGGAACCGCCTTGTTGAATGAGGCACCGTGGAAATTTGACAATCAGTAGATAAATCAAAATGACGTGTGAACCCGAACACAATTTGACTGTCAGGTCAGCTATTGGCATTAGTATTCATGCTGTGCATTGAGATAATCTATTATTTACATTAGTTGGCTGTTTATCTTAGCGTGGAAAAAGCCAAATTTTTCGCTAATTAAGGACTCATTCATCTCTGAGGTTATAGATCTCCTGAATGTATGAGTGGAGTTTGACGTCCGTCTTGCTTCGGTCATTGGCCGGAGCATTCTTGGCCTGACTGCTGAAAGTAAGCGCAAGCAGGGGATTCTATCCGATTTAGTTTATTCAGTTTTTACGGCCATTTACCTCTGTACCCACTTTTACTTTCACCATCGTCTATCATCTGCACTTCACCTCTTACCCTGTTTGTGATCCAGGCAAACGAGCGGTTGAGTAACTGAATCGGATTAAAGCACGGCATGCTTAGGTTAGCGGGTGTGCCTCCTAACACTGAGATATTTATTACAATATTACTTAAGACTATTTGTTACGCTGTGTGGTTTAGTGAAACTAATAGTTGCGTTGTTCATTTATTTGCTGTTGAAGACGACGTGAACCTCGCTCCTGTCCCCATTACTACCTGTCTCTTTGCGAACCCATGCCAGCCTATATGATGAACAGCGGAGTGATTATCCAATCAGCAGTAATACTGTGAATTTATTCTAAGGCTTCTGACAGTGAATCCAGTTCGAACTTTTGGGCTAAGCTGAGGCTGCAGACTTCCTTCTGCTAGGTCTTGCTTGTTATCAACGTGGTTTAGTGTGGCTTAATTCCTGTACAAGTTACACGTTACTACTCGGATCAAGCAAATCCAGTGGGTCAGTGGGGGTACAAGAACCTGAAGCAAAGCTCAAATCACCGTATCATTTCGCGGATGACCCATAGAGTGCCTTGAAATGCTGATTTATGGACGCTTGACAAGCTTTTATTTCATGTGAACTGCTTTCCCATGCTCATCGCCAAGCGGGCAACTCGTCTTACGGTACTGCCACCCAAGGCAGTGCCTTCTGAAAGACTGTACTTCAAGGATCAGAGCAGCTTTTACAGTTAGAAATTATTTTCGCGCGTGCCATCCTATACTCAAAACTGCGGCTTAAGCTGTCCAGCAACGGTAACTACATCGCGCCTTCATTCAAAAATCGAATAACGTCAGGAGTGCTACGGGATCAACTTTGGAGCGACTTGGGAGCGGTTTTCATTGCCTTACTGTTGATGACGGTTATTATCCATCTCATGTCACTGGTACTGTTGCATGTTTCTGGGTGCAAAAAAGTACAAGGTGTAAACGTCATTTTTAAAAAATGAAACAGGATATTTCACATTCATATTTCATTGTTCCAGACAATCGCTCTCTCACGCAATAGAAATTCAGATACCATCAGAATCTGCACTGCCTGAGGTTGCTTAGGAAAGTGCGGCCTTTTTACTTTACAAAAATCAAATTCAAGTATAGTATAATTTACCAGGAAAGCAAACAATCACAGGTACGTTTAACTGGTTCCCTGCCACTAGTTCTCCGCGGTAGAAGTATCCACACTTCAGTGATTACCAGGAAAAAATCGTCACAGCATTTTCCTTCAGACTACTTGCTTTATACCCCAGCAGTAGTGCAGAATGCTATGAAATGCACACAAATTCTTGTTCCTTGATAGCAAGGCAGAAATTCTGAGAACAGTGTGATTTTGGCTGGTCCGTAGTGATTGCGCTTTTTGGAAGGGGGTAGCATAATTATTAGGGGTATTAGTAAAGATTAAAAAGTCTTTGGATATACTTACGGACGTCTCGAAACTTTTCAAGTTCGAAAACATCTTCGTTCACTTGACTCCAAAAATAAAGGCCACAATGGTAAACTCCGAAAGCCATTTTCCAAAACCATTAAGTCCTAAGGTTCTAAGGTTATTTTGCGATAACACTGATATTGCTGCCAACAAATACTTGTCAGCTGTTTCACTGGAAGCTCATCCAAGTAATATTCCGGGCTTAGTCCGGATGCCTTTGTGCTCTCAAACTGCTTGATGAAATTGGGTCAAGGTATTTGCCGTTCATGAACTTCGTTACAGACGCCGGACCTTGGGTCAACTTGCGTGCATTGGTTGGAGAACACTGGTAGGCACATCTTCAAAACGTTTTCTGCGCACGCAGAAGATGGCCTTATCGGTATAGACAATCTCTTCCGGAGTAAAGGTTTGGCAAAGGCAATGGTCATGTAGCGCTTTACACTTTGATAGCTGTTATCAGCTCTGAGTGTCTCTGTCTGACTTGGTACGTAAATTTGTCTGCTTTTTCCAGAGTACATTCTCCGCAGAACAACACTGACAAATCAACTTTTTCATTAGCTGTTCCAGCAACAGCTTGCCCCCGAGAGTTTGTACACAACGATTTTGTTTGGAAGCAAAACTTCAACTAATAAATAACGTCCTACTTCCTTCCTAAGGAAAATCATTTCGAAATCGGGCAACGAATGCAGCATCTGTAATTCACTAAGTGACATCAAATTAAATGTCTTTTGTAACTGCTCACACCCACTGTGGTTTTTTGG
The DNA here is from genome assembly GCA_004794785.1 of Opisthorchis felineus. NCBI lineage: Eukaryota > Metazoa > Platyhelminthes > Trematoda > Opisthorchiida > Opisthorchiidae > Opisthorchis > Opisthorchis felineus. Next base: position 209,749 of record SJOL01009762.1, read on the forward strand.
GTCTGGGTACGTTTCGAGCACCTTTAACAGCGTGTCCAAAACCAGTAGGAGCTAGAAAATGCGCCTCGGAATTCTTTGAGCGTTTGCGAAGAGCACGTAGATGGTCAGGGTGGTGTCACATAGTGTGAGCAATAGCCCGAAGCTAAATAAGCTTCGACCTCAGTCAGAGGTGGTAATCTGTGGGGCCAACAGATGAAGCACATGGTCCGCGTTGCTTCAGATTATGTGGATAGGATCCTGTCGCAAAAATAAGAAGATCCTAATGTTCCACCAATCCACCAGACCTAGATTGTTTTTCAGCTGGTACTGTTTCCATTGACATAAGTTAATCTCTGATGATTTCAAACCGGCGGCGTTTTGAACTAAAGCATTTCTTCTAACCCCCAACAGCTGATTCCGTCTGAAATAAGAGTTTGCCTTTTTGGATGGGAAGAGACAAGTAACAGTAGTATTGCAAGTTAAACTGAGGAGTAGAACAAGGGTGAATAGCATAGTAAGACTGAAACCATTGTCACTGGTGTTTAATGATGCAAAATTTGTCTGGAAAATCACTTGAAGCCGTAAACCTTTTAAAAGACGAAGGAGAACTACATGCCAAACCGTGTCGTACTTGAGTGCACTCCACCCCTCCCCTGAGCAGCAGTAGACTCTTCCTGATTCTTTTGGTCAAGACAGCCTTACGCATAGGTCAGTGACGTTCACGTGCAAAAATACAATTAACTAAAAACTGAAATTCTATTCTAGCTCAGCTGATCCAGTTTCACTTAGCAGTAATGTGAAGCTCCAGCACTATTTTGAACTATCTGACGGCTCAGCATGCATTGGCACACAGGCTGGTGGTCAGTTTGGCCAGACTGATTTTCACGCAACCTCCTGCTGTGTATAGACGGACAGGATGGCCGTCAATTCCTCAGATCACTGGATCGCGATGTACAGGCTATTTGCAGTAGCCTGTCAGGAATAGTCCATTTATAGGAATCAGCCCTAACCAGCTTATACGACGCCAGCACTTTGACGCTTCCCAGAAAGTTGCTTCTGGTTAAGTCTAGCAACTGTTTGTTTGACTGACGTATTGAATGACTGTGAACTATATTCTGAACACATTGTTTTTCAAACGCAATGAGAGTGGACAATGGATTATCACTTTTCTAGTCATCTTAAGCATGTAACATGGACCTAGAAAACATATCGTTGAAGGTCACTGAACTAGGAAACGATCAAGTATCTGACACGAAAATGAACGCAGATGAGATCACGGTAGTGAAGGCGATGTTGAGGTCGACGGGCTACTATAAAACGAAACCACATAAACAATGAGACAAAAGTATTTCTCTGACATCCTCTTTGTATGGTAAAAGCAACAAAGGTTTCAGCGCACTCCTGGAAAGCACCGCTCGACCAGTCTGTTGCGCCCTCCAATTTATTTTATGTAACGGACGCCTGAATAAGCCGGTCAATTTCCGATAAGTTCCGTTTATAATCCCATCACACGCAGTCCTCCCCAAACAACCGGAGCAGCTCCCATGGTCAGTCGCAATAAAGTAGGAAACGACTGAAATCTAGTTTTTCTCTTATTCAAGGATGGAACTCGTATCAGTGCATATAACTCACTAAAAATCAGACCTCACGCGTCACTATTCTACACCCTATTTTGAATGGGTAAACAACAGTAGGCTCCTTTCAACGTGAAGCGAGTCGAATAGATGCCAAAACCACGCTCGATCGGAGTGTATGGTCTGTGATGTACGCATATTGAGCCTTTCGAAAAGTCTGATCAGATTAAAGATACAGTATTTGGTAAAAACGGTTGGAGCGAAATAGAAGTTAGGCCTTGCTCCAGCAAACGACATTTTGCTTACAATGTGTTAGCTATAAATGGAAGAGGAAATCTTGAAACGACGAACTAACGTAGAAATGTAGCTCTCTTTGTGAACGTAAAGTCATTTGACCTTCTCCTATCGGCTACGGGTAACCAAACGACACACTTGAGTGTATGCCTTGGTGAAATAGTGTTTGGAGTACAGTGTTGATCGAGAAAATAGGTCAGGTCATGTCACTTTGTTCGGTCAGATAGAAGATGTGTCTGCACTTCTGAGAAAATTCGTTCCACTTAGCAGTGGCAAAAATACACAGTCGGGTACCGCAAGCCGATCATCAGTGATGTGGAAGCAGTTGCTGAATTACGCTCTGATTTACCAAGTATCACTGCAGCCCTTTGTTTTTTTCTGCAACAATGCTACATTTTTTTCATCCTCAGCTATAGGTATCAAACCATCTGACCAATATAACCCACCACAGTTGGTGCATTCTAGTCTGTAGACGCATTCCGCCCGCTCCATCAACGATTGATTATCCTTCAAACGGATCGGGATTTTTCTTAACGTGTTCGCCGCTTGGGATGTCACCGGATACCATACGGGTTGTGAGTGATCCCAGAATCCTCAGATGTATTTCATCCGTACGGTACCACCACCGTCGCACGCAATTACTTGGTTCTGCACTAACCATCGTGGTTGACCTTCTAAATGCATTTGGGACTATGCATCTGTGTATTCTTAGAATCAACGTAGCAAGTTTTGTTTCTTCCAGCCAGTTAGCAAATCTAATCGTTAATAAAGATCAAAGGCTACATACTTCTTATTGTTCAGAGTTCAAGAACGGACGCCAGTTTGACTAAGCCTGCTTCCGGCGACCTGTTGCGTCTGTTTCTTCGCTGTATGCTTATTGTCTAAGATGGTTTAGGGCACACGCAAAGTTATTTCTTCAATATGCTTTATGAAGATGTGCGAGAATAACGACCGGAATGTCGCTTGCATATCTCAGCTAAATTCTTGGTGGATTTTATAGGCTGTTAGTATCCAAAAATTAGTGTCTTATAAGTATGTTGTCGGCAACTGGAGGTAAAATGGTCCTGTCTCCATTTCTTTCAACTTTGAAGGCGAAAAATGTGGGATGAACGCATATTCATTGACCCTGACAGGTAAGGAAAAGCGGAAAGATAGCGGTTGTTCTTCCGCCAGGAGGGCATGGAGGTTATACGCACTGTTTGACGCTGATACGCTCAAAAGAAGCAAACACGTCAAAGCTTAATTTCCAAACATCTTTATTGGGTCAAGCGGAGGACATTCTATTGATTCTATGTCAACCATTAACAGGGACATGTGTAATCTTGAAACAACAGAGTACAGAAGGGTTTGAAACGCTGCGAATGACCTGACAGTTGGCCGCATGTCGTCAAACAGGGTGTGGTCAATTTACAATATTTGTGAGCGCATGTCTGTGCATATTAGATCTCGAATTCCATTGCCCAATTTGTGTCGTAGGTGATCAGTCATGATGAACTTTTCGGATGTTAGAAGCAGGCACATCAGCGTTGGTCAATACTTTCGATTGAGTTGGTGAGGTATATTTGCTTGTGAACAAATGATATGTCAACCGTGATTCAAGCGCAAATCTGTCGTGTAATTTATATGTTGCCTATAGTAGGGCAATCTTAAGGAAGCTGCAAAGGAAAGCGTTCGTTTTTTTTGTGGATGGACTTTTCCAAGTTGAACGGCATGCAGCAGCGTCAGCCCAAGTGTCTTCTCTGAAGACTGGGTTGCTCAAAACAATGTTTTATGTCAGCAATCCCGTAATATCCGTTTGCTTATAGTAGGACAATTGCAAGAAGAGGGGGTATTTTGGTTTATTTTGCAACATGCGAACAAGTCGTCTGATGTGTTTAGCCAACACTGAAAAAGAAAACTGGATGTGAAACTGCCAGTATTTCCTTATATGTCACTTGCAGGCAATTACACTGTAATGCCGTTATACAACTTGTTTAGTCAATTTATTTGTCCATTACTTCTCGTCAGACACGACTGTGTTTTTGTATGTTTGGTCTAGGGGTCCATCAGTCACCACCGAAACTAGCAGTGTCATATGTAAGATCATCTTTGTGTATCCAAGGTGATTGCAAAAGTGTATTAGTGCGTCAAACTTTAGTTGAAAAGTGAGAATCGATTTGAAAGCACCACAATTAAATTTGGCCGTAATCTATAGCTTACTCAACAGGTTTAGTAAATGCGCAAGGTGACGCAAAAGGTGACACTGCCCAGTTGGTTAACAATGCCGGTTTTTGTAAGGCATGATAATACGCCTATCTACTGGCAGACCAATTACTTTAACAGAAATACATTATCACGTAGATTCAACTTCGACAGTGATCATTTGTATGAGAGAACCAATGCAGGTATGATGTTTTCAAAGCATATAGGCTTCTTGCATCCATCACTTGGCTCAAACGCTCTAGACAAGAACACTGGATTTTGATTCCCAGCCTGTATACAAACGAAACTCGAAAGCAGGGTGGAAGCCAGAAACCCGCCATACGACGATAGCAAAGTTGTGATATGACTACATTCGCCTCCACTAAGCTACTTTTATAGTACGCATTCTTTGCCACAGATACGTAACGGTTTCGAACTTGTTATGGACAATCTGCAAGTTGTAAAAACAGAACCTCTTTGGATGGAAAACCCTGTAGAAGTGGACAACTGGTTTTATGCTACCGAGTATAAACTTGCAGCACTATTCCTTCCTTGATTTGTTTTTTTCACCTGGGTTTCCTAGACACTGTCAATGTCCTCCAACTCAACCATAGTAAACTTTTTACTAACTGAGTAGACAGGCGAAGGAACAACTTCAAATCATTCGATGGAGATTTCATCAGCAGCCATTGGTAAATACAGAGGGTGTCTGCATCAAACAGCTTTCCCACCTATTTTTAATTCATATTCAAATCATATGGGGCTAGAACAATTTGCCCCATAGGGGAATTTTCCTCTCAGGAACGGTTATCGAATAACTGTCGTATAAGGTGGAATAAAAAGAACTACCGCTAACAGTGCCACTAATACCACAGTATAAACTAATCCTGGAAGTGCCGTAACCGGAACACCATAAGTTGCGAACGTAACACCTTGCATTTCCAAAAACTCGTGGCGCTCAAAGTTTGCTATAACTTTATGCGGGGTCATTGTTGTGATGGGAATTCGACACGTCTGATGAATTTTAGGTCTTGTTTTTGAGCAGTCAGTTTTATGCAAGCATTTTAGATGTCTGCGGAAGACGCGAGATCATGGAGGTTCAACTATGGATTGATTGGCCCTGTATGAATAGGCCAACTAAGTGAGATACATTAACGGGACAGTGGTTTTAGTCGCGGTTAGACAGAATCCTGTCTACATAAAACTATCTGTCCTGGTTACATTAATGTTCTGTTTAAGGATAAATCACCAAACTACTAAAATCAATTTGTGGCAAATTCATGGTAATATTTAATACTGGGTTAATTATTATTGTAGATATTTGTATGTATAATGTAAATCAGTCTTTTTTAAAATATATTTTGGTAATTCAAAAAATGCAAACGTTTTTCGTTCATCAGAAAATTGTCGGTGGAACACTTGTTAGCGGCTAAGCTGTCTCTGGCATTTCCCCAGGTGGATGAATAAAATTTAGAAGAACCAAATCTGTGAACAGAAGCCTGAATTTTCATTATAGGCTAATAAGTACCATATGGAACCCCAAAAAGGTCGGCCAAGTGCTTTCGCCCAGCTTCTGTAAGTGAGTTGATTGTCCGCATAACCGGATTTTAACCAACATAGCTGCATACACGCGACATCCGATGACGGATCGTCCAGTTTCTCATCCACTCATGCCTTGTCAGTTCTTTGGGTTCAGGTCGAAAGTCTAACTGGATCTGGTCGCAAAACTAATTCGAAAAATGCCAAAGTTTCAGAAACACATACAATCCACATAGGTCTTATCTTGCCCAATTTCTGAACGTTAAAGGAAAGAATAGTGGACTGTATTGTTCGAACCATCTGGATTACAACAATTATGCATTTTTATCATCTTACCAGAAGTTCCGATGTGCTTGAGGGTGCAGAATAGGCAAATCTAGTAGGAGCCATAATCGTAGTGAAACAATTTTTTAAACAAAATTGTGTTGGTGAGGAGCCTGATACAATAGAATTTTTCCCTGCTAAAACACTTAGCTTCCACGAAAAACCGCTTTTGGTTGCTCTAGTAAATCTCATTTGATCACTGATGGCTCATTATGAGGCAACCACCCGCAAGATGTGACACGTCTTTTCGGTCTTACCTGCAGGTTGCTTCCGGGGGGGGAATTATGCTAAATAGGGTTTAATAAGGCCCAATACACGAGTTGCTCATTAGGCGCGCCGAATATAGGGTCTTTTTAAAAAAGGTCTCTAAGTAATTCAAACGTTGGCATTTCTAGTAGCAAATGCAGTGTTGATTGGAATCACAATTGGAAACAACTGGTTACTGATGACTAGTGAGAATGTCTTATCTGAGCAGTCATTGATCTACGCAATAACCTGATATTGACCAAGGTTAAGACTCGAAATTGTACTAAATTCTTACAACGAATGCGCAGTTGTACGTGAAAAATTTTCCGCCACCTTGATTTCAGCACTATCATCCATAAGGAACTTCGTCATTGTGACGTAAATAAGTCGGACACTTGAACTTTCTGGCACGAACATCAGTTTATTCGCGGGACGTTGTGTCTAGAAATTAGTTTAAGCAGCTGGTGAATGTAAATGGGATGTAGAAATCGGTGTGTACAAGCTATTTATTCATTCCCACTATTTACTCTATCCAGATCAGTCAAAACCTTTTCGATTGAATAATGGCTTATCCCCGCGGAGGAACATGCAAGTAGTTGTAGGCTGCTGTGGGATTTGGTAAAATTTGTACCCATATTGCAGCTCGTACATTCCCTCTTATCATGGCTAAGTTGCTGTTTGTAATGCGCGCCAGGGATAAGGCCCTGTGAGCCTTCTAATGGAGTTTATCTGACTCCCATCCTCTTAAATGTGTCTGGAATTAAATCTCGACTATTTACCACTCGAAATAGGTTTGAAACCGCCAACTCACCGGCTAATGCATTGGGTCTGAGCAGGTAAGAGCGGTCCCGCTTGAGCACTTCGACTGTTTTTTTTTCAAAGCTTCAAACAACAACTTGTTAGCTATCCGTTAACTGATAATCACTGAATCATGAATTCAACCCGTATGACTGAACTTTCGGGGGTCCAGATACATTGCTGCTAAAACAGAATTGCTTGCGCTGTGAGTTTGGTTACTCAGATGTTTTCTACTGGAAGAACAAATGTTTTTTGCGATCGCTTAAGAGTTCTTTTTCAAGAAAATCCAAAGAAAGATTTCAAATCCATAAACTAGAGCTCCGTCATTCGTCTCACTACAGTATTATGCGCTATTTACAGTGAATCCAGATGGTTTCAAGTGGTTGGGCTTAATTTCATGTTTGGTTTCATTCAAATAAGTAATCCGAAGGCGATTTTTAGTGTTACTCGATGATCTAAACGTGAATACTTTTTTTTACCTCCCTTATCAAATTAAAACTTGTACCGTTGTTTCGCAATATGTTTGAGGAAAAAACACCAAACACCTCTGGCGAACTGAATACATCCAACTGGCGTTCCCTTGTTAAACACTGAACAATACGTTTAGTAATCTTGTGACTAGCGTGTTTCAAGCGTTGGACGTGCACATGTTCTAGTAACACGAGGAAAAACACCAGAACAGAATAATCCATGCGACATTTGCGTCAGCAGCACCGTCTGACGCAAATCTGGGAGAATATTTTTCGGCTTTGACAGGACAACCTTTGGCAACACGTCCGAACGTTATAACCTACACGTTGACCATTAGGATAAAATGGCCCAACGATCAAGCATGATTTTGATATAAAGTTAAAATACTGTCCAGAAATAAATGAGCCTAACAGTTAACTCTTACATGTCATGCTATTTTTAATCCAAGTTGAGAATTTCCATTTTGTAAGAGCAAAAGCCTACCGATGACTTGTGAAATCTATACTGCTAGTTTAAAATAAAAGAGTGATATGGATGGGTAGCGTGCGTGCACCTTCATAAAACCTATTGTTCTTTCCGTGTATGCCTAGGCTCCTTGCATAAAATTTTCAGTGTTTTGCCACCAATAAACTAGAAAAGTTTTCGAGGGTCACCAAATTAAGTACACAAACTGACTATATGCATATGCCTACCCCTTATTCCCAAAATCTGATGACAGTTTAACAAGTTCTTTAGTAGTTTAAGACCATCCCACCAGCGGAAGAATTCCGAGAATCCGATATTCGAATTCTGCAGGCAAATAAATGGACTTCAAGCCAGTGTTATTCAGAATTTTGAAGGCAAAATACTTTTCATAGCTGTGTGTTTTCGGCGGAGCCAAAGATCAAACGACGTCCATCAAACATGGATGGCTGTTGCACAAGGTTTTTTTGCCGTCCACGAAGCCAGTCCTCAGTACAAGGCAGAACACCTCTAATTGTTGTGAGAATCGGATACATAACGAATATTAAAACGTGTTAATAACAGGGCTGTGCAATCGGATCAGACTTACTGTTCAGTAATCTTGTCAAACGGTCGTAGTCAAAAGCGCCTTGCCACACTTCTGGGTCACACCAGCAGGCTACGTATGAATAAGCGTGATTACTAATTTACTTCATAGGTTCGGTATCAACGCTCCACAGTCTGAAATGTGTGTGAAGAGTATTAAAACTGTATGCGAGTTGTAAGTGTGCAGACGTTTTGCAAAACTGGCCATCCTAGAACGACTAACTAAGACAAGATTTACGATACAGCATCCAACATAATCGTGGACGTACCCGACGGAAACAGCGTATCAGAAGAAAATGAATGTCATTCCGTTTGAGAATTTAGTAATGCTCTGGTTGTCCACTCGCAAGTAGCTTAAACTTTCAAGAATGTGAACTATTAAATTAGATATCAAATGTATGGTGAGCTCTACTTTAACTCTGTGCTATCGTTTAATTCGAGGAATGTGATAATGTATTTTCGAGGACGCAGTCACTACAGACAAAAGATGAATGGAAATTTTTGTTCAGTTTTCTTTCGCCTAGTTGTCTTTCAGTTTATCACAGTGAGTAGACGTAGGTGTATTAACTCCATACTTTTAGTGATGTAGTTCAGCCGGAGAGCCAGAGTGATTCGTTGACGATTTCCATGTTTCTCGATAATTCTTTGGCACGCATTTATAGGCCGATATGTAGTCTGTTCAGTATGTAGTTACACGGTTGACGGTACCTACTCAGTTATATGCATGGCTTGTTCATTCATTCGTCCCTGTTTATTCCTTTCCAAGCTGAGTGCTTCAAACTCGCTTGTTATTCGGACTTCTGAGTGAACATGACGACGCTCCCATAAGACAAAAGTTAAGTGGGTTGAGCTGGTTAATATCTAGTGGCACACAAACAAGACTTCAATTTGACCCTGCAACTGAAATGCCGAGAATCAATGTACACCTGTTTCAGTCATATTGAAAATCATCAGGAGTGCACGACTCATGAACCTCTAGGGAGATTGGAAATCGAGATCTTCCAGGTGGTGGTGGAAGAATACGCCCTTTGGTAACTACCGATTGGTCAGCAATATGACTGATTCGCACTAAGATGAGGTTTAGAGGCTCTCAGCCTTTGTTGAAAATGTAACTTTGTGTTGTGTAAACTGGCTCCTTGAATAACGTCGCCTTCATATGCAGCCTGTGAGAGTTCTTAGGATAGTAGCAAAGGTCATTCAAAAATCCATAGGTACTTAGCATATTTGAACAAAGCTGTTTCAGAAACAAGTGTTAAAGGTTATCTCCAGAAATGCTTAGCAGTGGAATATCACCTACTTATATAGACTTACTTTCGGGATGCGTAGCAGGCAAATAATCTACTCGGCACCTCGTGGGTGGTGGAAGATATTCGTTTGTTAACTGACGGACGGTTTTGCAAAGCGCATCAGCCCACTGAGTGCAGTGGAAGTCCTATTCGTGCCGGCGTATTGGTTATGTAAGTAAAAAATTACTGATTTTATGACATCCAAAGTAGCATAGTTTCTTAGGGTAATGTCGTGAATAAGGCACTTACCATGAAAGGCAAATCTTGGAGTGTAAGTTGATGTTCTCCAACAAATCAGTAGAAGTCTTTCGCGGAAGTATCACTCTACGGCTGTCGTAAAATCAAAGTCTTCGGATTCAGGCATCTTTAGGATTTTACGCCCCCAAAATAACCAGTAAAGAAATTGTGAGGAAATAATTATTTTATTAGGAATGGAAAGAACAAGTTAAACATTCTGAGAAAAATAGTGAGCCGTGTGCTGCCTGCTGAACACCCACCGCGTGTTTGTTTAAGTTATTTCAGGATACAATTTGCTTTACTGTCAGCCTGTCAACTCATGCCAGTTTGGCTGCTTTTCTTTCAAGTCTGTTGGTAAAAAGCGCCCTATTTCTCCCTTAAAGGAATGATGTGAAAGAATTTGAAAATTTTTTTCAGTAAAAGGTGTTCCGTCACAAGAGACGATTGTCAAAGTTGACCCAAATTTTGCCTTTTACTGAAAACCTTCATTTGTTCAAAAGCTGCCGGGGGATAAGACGCATGTAATGCCTTCTGAATTAATCTCGCAGTTAGTCCGATTTATTCAGTTGAACCACCGGAAATGCGTGGGGATTTGTTGTCAAGCGTGTGTCTAGAAACTTTTCAGTCCCTGTTCCATTGAAGGCAGAGGTTCTACAGCTGTCTCTTGATTTTCGGGAATTCATCATGGAAATTCTGCTGTACTTTACAGTTGGCTGTACACACTCGTCACTTCGATTGACTTTGTTCGATGACTGCAGTAGATGTCAGTATTATTTTGAACAGATTCTTGAGTCGTGTGATGTATAACAACCCACAAGACTCCTACAGAAGCCACAAAATAACGGGAATAAATCTCCGTAGAACAGAGGGCTCGTCTCAGATTTCAAATAACTGACCGATCAAAGATCACCGTGAGTGCAGGATGCGCGTAGAGTGAGAATAGTGCTGTACAGCAGTACTCGACCAGACAATCTAGTCTACCGTGTAATAAACAGTATCAATGTGGCTAGTTAAAGATTACCGAGGAGGATATCTCTCGGGGAAATCGTTGTTTGCAGACAGCGACGGGCATGCTTACGAGCTTATTCTAATGAGCAACGAAAGGGAGGCGTGGACAAGAGAAAAATCCGACTCCAAACAATTGCTAGTTTTGTTTCAAAAAAATGACTTATTCCTTGCTCAAAGATGAACTTACTTTGCAGGAGTTAACAAATGTCAGAGAACAGCCGAGTCATGGGAACGCACAGGTTTTGTTAGAGGCATACTTGAGCAGGTGACATCTTTCATGGAGGATCTTTTGGACAGGTGGACCGCTATAATTGTTATCCCATGCGGGTTTAAGTCCAGCTCGCGCAGACCCACATTATCCAGTGTTTGAACTTGTCTGATAGGCATCCATTTTTATTGCGACATTTGATAATGTAGGAAACAAGTAAGTTGTTAAAGCTTAGTGCGCAAACCACCATGGTGTACTAGGATGTATCGTAGTTTTACCTGGAAGTAAATTCGTATTTTTGTGTGCTTCCTGTTTTACCAGGAATTTCAGTGTTTCTGGTAGATTTTATCCTGTCCGGTGGATTTTTGATTTGCTTCATTCGTTCGTTTGGACGTTTGGGTGGAATAAGTGAAGTCTATTGGAAGATATTGACCGAACTCAATTTACACCAATGTACACGGGACAGCTACTTACTTAACTCTCTCAATGATCTTCGTTAGATGATTGGGCAATCGACCTTACCACGTTAAGCTCAGCACAATTCTGTGAATAGATAACAAGCACATTAAATTTATCTTCAAATGGCAAAATGCGTCGTGGACCAATTCCTTGTCTTAATCGGGGAAAAAGTGTTGACCCTGGTCTTTAATCCATATAATCCAACTAAGGCTATTCCGTAAAACTAATTTGTCATCGTTAACGCCCTCTTACTGACAGTAAAAATCTCTAATAAAATCCGAATGCGCACTGAAATTTATTGGGTTTCGTGTTTAAGCACTTGATTTTGACGAACGTTTACGCAGATGGACCAACGGTTGATCATCCCATAAATGTGAATATGCCCACTTCATTAGGAAGTAAAACGTCGAGTTCCACATTTTCTGACAGCCGCACCACAAACCTTTTCCTTCGCATGGGTTTCAATAGGACCATAATGAACATTCTGGTGAACATGTATCACGTGAAATCAAGAGCTTCTCTAGCCTTACATGTGAACCAATCGTACACTGACTGGGAGAACAAGTTTGGGTATCTAGTGCATTTCTACCGAGAATGTAAAAAAGAAAAGCACCTTAGTTCACAAGTAGCCTGGTGCGCAGGATGACAGTTATTTATCTATAACAGGTGAGTGTTGTACAGAGGTGAAAAAGACTGAGGTGGTTGTACTTTTTGCCTAGAGCAGTCTCGATAAATCCGTTTTCGATTTCCTTCCCACACGGATTAAATCATCTCCAACAGAGAATGGTACCTTATACAATGAAAGCCTTGACACTTAATGATGTTTTTAATTATTGAAGCCGTCATTTCGCTCTAGTTCTTGCTTAAAAACATGACGCTTTTTGAAGGCTTTCTGATTTTCAGTTCAGGTACTTCTTGAAGAATCGTTCTTTATGTTTTATGTTTTATTTCAAATTAGCCGGTCATTTATCGCATTTGGTATACCAATTAATTGCAGCATGATGAATGGCCATTCGGGTCGCCCCGCCACATCTGCGGCTATATTAGCGGCAGGTCGCGCTGCATGTGCTCCCGCCTACAGCCTGATTCGTGACGTTAATGGGCTGCCAAATAAAAATCACCATCCAGTCGGTCGGTATACAGCGGTGTCCAAAAAGGTGACAAAAAGCAACGGGACCACCAAAGGAATGTACTATCCTGCCAGCTCCACTATTTCGTCTGCACACAACGCGGTTCTTGATCCCACCAAAAGATCACAGTCACAACAGCACGTCGAGCGATCATTCACAACAAACTTGAATCAGGTAAGGATTGAGCAACTTTACTACTTTCAAATCTTTTTGGAGACGTCTTGTACACCTTGTTATTCGGCGCGTAATTCCTATGACTGATGCAAAATTTTCAGCCAATTTACAACCAGTTTTAATTATGTTTCAAAATCTCAGAATGCGAAAGTTTTTTATTGCAATTCTTACGATCAGTTGGTTGTGCATTTGGGTTAGAAAAATAAAACGTCTTATAAAGCATTACTGGAATCAGATGCTCAATAGCTGGTCGTCAGGACACCAAACATTGGACTACACGAATCCAAGGTACCGTTCTTGGGACTGCTGATAATATCGCTTTTATGACAGTGCCGAATTATTTTTAAAGAGAGAGAGCTGAATCCCTCAGTTACGGTGCTCTTTAACTGGATGTGCCGCAAAAGGGCATTTGATTTTCAGTTCGCGTGGTCATTGTGGTATCAAGGTATTTTCACTTGGCACATCGCACGAAAAAACTCCTCCACCGTCCAGTAACGGTCTCATCCTTGTGACACCAAATTTATTCGAAAATGAATGCATTCTACCACTTGTATATAATGTGTTGTTTCATAAGAAAACAAAATAGTTGGAAAGCTATGGACCAATCTCACCAGAAAAACCTAAAGTGTAAAGACGAATTGGAGCCTGTCGAATAAGTTTCACGCTTGTGAGCAATGTTATAAGTCAATAAACTTCCAACTATGCAAAAAATGCTCTTGGAAATGTTTATGAGGATTTGCTTTATGCTATCACGTATCGTGGGAATGGATTCTTTGACCGTGTTACACATCATCACCTCGTAAACACTGAATTAACGTCGCGACCAAAGTCTTACCCATAAAAGTTGTCGCAATGTCTCGTCTATTTTTGTTCGTCTTTCTATGGAATTTTAAGCTCAAACTTTTTATGAACTGTTTTCGGAAGCTTTTCTGAAATTTATCATTTTACTTAAATTATTGAACTCGGACAGGGTTGCAAATTGTCAAATTACCACGGGTATTTTCCGTACGGAAGATGTTTTCTCCGTGCTGTATTTATCAGTGTCGGATGTTTGTTTGGTTGTAGTTGAGGGATCGTGATTGTGACGTCAGTTTAATGGATATTTTTCTCGCGACTGTTTCTGGCCTGATCGTGTGCCGACAAACAAGAAGCACTTTGCAAGTTTCCGTAATTTTGTTCTTCTACAGTGTGTAACATCCACTGAAGTCTTCCTCCTGCAGCATCCTGACGGCGCAGAATGCCCATCTTAATTTTGTAGAATAAGACTATCGCCCACATCTCGGTAAACTTTTGCTCGCGAATTTGTGTACTGTGCTAAGCTACACATAGCGATGGATTATTCCGTTTTACCATAAAAGGTTAAGTCACTAGTCTCAGTCTAGAACTATTTTTTTCGTGTTTCGATATTTATTTTCTTCAGCCAAGCAGGAGTAGGACGCAACGCGACCACATACTTCCAATTTCTTCTTATTTGCATGTCTCTAATCTCTATCCGCCTCTCGAAACCTTTGAACTCTTTAGTGTTTCAACTTGCCATTTTTGTGTTTCTATTTGTATCGCAGCTATTTCGTAGTTTTTTCACGCGTAAACTCGACTACAAACACAGTACCACCTCATACAATATTGCTCTGCCGAAATCGTCCCCGGCAACCTCCGGATCTTTAGCTGGAACTGCTTGGAAAGTGTAACTTACCTATTCATTCTCAACTTTCTAAATTTAATTAACTTAATTTATAAGACCAATTTTTCCTAGTTGAAAATTTGTTCCTTAGTAGTGAACTTGTTGGCTCCGTTCACCCCACCTACACTGATTACAGAAGAACTATGGCCACAAATTTGGGAAACGAGCCGTCTGGAATGAACCTGATTCTCAAATAGGACGAGAGATGAAGAAAGTGAAGTCTGGTTTCTTGGTTGATCTGATGGTCTGTGCTCAGCTGTATGCATTTTGAAGAATAAAATTCCCCATAACAGTCACAGGCCTAAGTTGGATCCAGAATGTTAATCTGGTTCCACTAAGCGCTCAAAATTCTTCTTGTTTTTATTTCGGATGACAGCACTTCGAGGGTGCTTCTTACACTTGTTCAAATTCTGCTGACTGAATACTTCCTTCGGCCCTGATGGCATACTTCCTTACGTGTACAGGTACTGTGCCGACGAGTTATTTGGGGCTGGAGTGGTGAGTGTCATTGCCTCTTTTGCCAGGTTCCTCTTACCGGAGCTTTGTGGACATTTCGTATCAAGCCCACTACCAAAGCCGCCAAAAATGTCGTCTAGTTTTTTCTTCTCTAGCGTCATTAATATCATGGAATGGATGCAAAATGATGTTCCCTCTGACCTGTCTTCCTCTGCCTATTAGACAAAAATGTAGCAGACTTCATACCATCGTTTTTCGTTTCAATTAATTTCATTGTTTTTAGATAATGGGAACTCTATGGTAAAACATGCTCTACTTGATATTTTAGGCGCATTGTTCCCACTGGATGGATAATTCCCTTACCATTAGCTTTATTTGGCTGGGTGTTCTTACTCGCTTGGCTGAATGACTGAGTAGTCTTTACTAATTCTTGTAGATCAGGATGAGAAATAAGTGCTTTGCACCTCTTTTAAGTAATACTTGTGTTTTTCAGTGTACGGTTTTATCTCCAGCTTGTCGTCAGTGGACCTGCAGGCCATCGAATTAACTAAACCTTGAAAATACTATGATGGCTGCAAAAGAGTTGCTTTTTTGCTTGTCACGGTGTGTTTACTCTGTTTCTATTAGAAAAGAAATACTCAACTACAACCACTTTAGTAGCGGGCCTTGAAACAGCAGAAGTGAGTATTTCTGTACAAGTGAGTTAGATAGAAGGACAGTTCCAGAGGTATATAAATTGGAATTTACCTTACCGAACTTGGATAAAATGTTTTTGTACTTCGCCAGTAGAACCACATCCCTGAGGCGCAAATAAATAGAAGTTAGCCTCAAACATGACCACGTAAGGTGGCCGCTGGAAGCTCTAAGTTTAAAGGCACTTGATGCAAACAAAAAGATCTCAGTTCTCAGGTTCCAGTTTGCTGCAACGTTTAAGTACCGAGCAAATAATTTTCACTGCTTTGTTCCCTTGGACATGCACTTTAGTTAAAGGATGACACTCTTTTCCTGAAATTGGCTATACTGAAACGAACGTGTGTTCATTTCCATGAAATTGGTTGTAGCTTTGTCTCTGCACCTTTTAGTTGATATAGTACCCATAGTTAAATCTCAATGAGTCGATAATGCAGAGTTCGCTCCCATCTATTGCTAAAGCCCGGACTGTGTTTAATCAGTTTACCTCAACTAAAAGAACCGGGAAGGTTTTGTGAATGAGTGTTTTTTATCCACCTTTTGTGATTTGACTTTATCGAGTGCAAAAATTTATGGTGATCTTAAACTGGATTAAATTGATTATACCGATTCTGAGAACTCTTCGAAAGCTAACCATGAGGTTCGTCATTCTTAAGGCTTACCAAGTAGGCGTGGGGACGTTATATTATTTTTATGCATCAGTTTGTAAGTAATTCAAATATACTTTCATTTGCACAATAATGTGACGTTCCCGGAATACCCGACCTAATCTCATTTATGCTATTCCTATGTCTTAGCCGCTTTCTTCCTGGACTTCGAATACCCATATGGCAGTTGTTTCGGGAGTTCGACCAGACGCTATGCCTTCCACTTGGATCGCCCAGTCTAGTTGGTCGTTTTAGATTATTCGTACACTTTGCCGTTTGAAAAACGTGACTATTTGGAATTCGGAGAGACCAGTATGCGCGCGTGATCCTTCGCAGACGTCGCAAGTGAAACCTCTCAATGATCAGAATAGGATATTGACATAACATCCAGATATCGCTGTCCAACAAGTGTGAATAATAAGGGAGCGCTTTACACCAACAGTCTCTTGTTTAATATCGCCTGTGCTTTTGCCACAAACCGTTGAGTTTTTTTGAATAGTTCGGCATCCAGCCTCAGCTATTGTTATTTTTTCTCACAGCAGTGTAGATATCCCAGGGTGACACGTACCTTTCCGCCTACCAGGAAACTGTCCGTATTACATTTAATGCCACGCGGCAGTCTTTTAAAGAGTAGATCTTTGAATTCTCCTTCTTCAGTGAGGACACAGTCAACAAAATGTCTGTGTCTACTACTCGGATGTGTGGCTAATTAAGCCTAACTGGGATTTACCCACATGCCAGTAATGATCACGGCAAAAGTGACTTCTGCAGATCACCGATCCAGTTACAAAGGGCCACAACATCCTCATTCTAGTTTCTACATTCTAACCAGCATGGCTGTTTAAAGCTCTCATCAGAAAAAGATAGCCAATCGCAAGCAGTGAATAAACAGTGCTTGACGGCAAAGTGTGAAGCTTACTTTTTATTTCCTTATAATGAGAAATTATGGGCACATTGACGCTCAAAAACTCTGCTGTAAGTGCTTTTTTGAGTTAATTCTGAGTAATTATTATTTACTGAATAAAGAAGTTTGGCTTACGCAAGACTATTGAAAGTTTATGGATATTGCAAATCCAAAGCTGTTTCAGCCGACTACCCTTTAGGGCTGCGGCCAGAAAAAGTATATTGGGCTCCATCTTCCAGGAGTTTTTCCTGTATTGCTGGTCGTTCCTCCTTAACCCCAAAACGTCGATACAGTACCAGCTGAATTCAGTGGCGATAAATATTTCCGCCTCTCCAACCTATCACTATTCTCTCTGTCCAGTAGAGTTCTGAATTTTCAGGTTCCTAACTCAATTTTGAAACATTCGTTTTCGTGTTCGCTTGGAATTTCAAATGAGAAGACAAACTGGCACCTGATCGATGACCAATGAACGCACCGGAGCTAACAGCATTCCGGCAGATTTCCAGTGATTCGTTCTTGGAGATGCATGATATAAGTCCAAAGACGGTCTTACTAACCCACTTAGAGTTTTCCGTTTTCAGATCTAGCCGAAAAAGCGTTGAGTCTCTCCTTTTGGAGGCCCGTAACCCAGATGTCTGACCAACTTGGCTGGCCTAGCTCGGGAAAGCAGAGTTTGAGATGTAGATATATCGACTTCAGTGTTTTTCACACATTGTGACTGGGTTTTGGGCCACATCTGGCTCTTGGTCTTTAGGAGTATTTTGGCTGTATAATCTAACACTCTGCCGGTCACTGAAAACCATACGGCTGTCGTAGTATGCGGTTTTTTGGTCGACCCTATCTAACCCGTCCTACTGCAGGGAAAACAGAATCGCTTCTTTCGGAGTTGTGAGAATACTGGTCTCTGGAATAAAACATTTGACCACTATAGCCATCCTGTTGTGGCGATCAATGCGACCTCACTTCCAGATTGCTCCCACTTTTGATAGGGCTTTCTGGTAATGCCATTATGGCAGCCCGCTTCACCAATAAGGGCACCGCAGCACACAAGCTGGACCATCAGTGCAAACAGGAGATTACAAGTAAAAGTTTTTTGTGTGCTGCTATTTTCCTTAGGATAACTTACGAGTTACTTTTGTTTTATCCCCCAAACAAAAGATCATCATGGCCGGACTTCTTTGGACATTACAGAACAAATTACCACTGTGCGAAAACCGTCAATTGGCGATCGGGGAGTAATCCCTCTATGTTTTTGTGTCGCATTTTACTGATGCTAGACAACGGTTACGCGACAACATTGTTTTGACAGCTGACCTATGTCGTGGCTGTCAGAGCCCTTTTCCAGCTAATCGCTACGCGATCAATAAACCACGGTTCAGAAACTATCCCATAGCAGGTAAACATATTTAAACAACTCGGAGTGGAAAAACCCAATTCTTTTGCTGGAACTATCTTCTGACTGCCTGACGTCCGTACAAGGATTATAATCAGCAGTATATACATACCTATACAGACGGGATTGGGATAGGCGATACTGGGATAAAAACCATTCGAAGGCCTCTCTGGAAATATTTCGTTATCAATACTTGACAGGTTTATTTTATTCCTTCCGTGTATCGCGCACCTACTTGTACACATTTTTTTTAAATACTGGAAGGTTTACATTCCTTTCGCCTTGTTCCGTGACGTCTAATGAGATTTTGAGCTCATAACCAAAAAGGATGATGAAAATTGTGAAATATGCTCGTTTGAAGACAAGTTTAGCTTTAACAGACTCCCAGCTGTATCTGCCGTATATGCTATTCTTCGCGAATTTCCCACAGGTCGGGTTCACTTAAAACATGAGGACAGCGGAAATTGAGGGATTGAGACCAGTGAGTGAGCTCCTTAATGGGCGAAATCGGTCTTGGGCTGTCGGGTTGTTTTCATCAACCTTGTGAGTAGCGTTCACTCGAAGAAATAATCATCTCTCTTTCGCTTCAGGAGCATTGCGTTAAACCCCACATTGTCAAATAAATGTTTTGGCTTTCCACTGTTCTTATTTTATCTTTAACTCTAGTTTTATGTAAACAGCAGGATTGGTGGTCATGTAGATTAACAATGCTGATCTGATTAACCTCTTACACTAACCTGTTTTTCATAAATACGATTATTAATAGGGCAAATAGAGGCCGAAAATGCGCAAACAAGTGGCCTAAAACTAACGGCCACACACGCATAAACTCAGAATGGAAATGTGGAGCGTCAAGACTGAACAACTTTGATCCTTCCTTGGGTACATCCCCTTTGTGTGCCCATTTGCCAATTTATTGAGTAGTTTGTGTTGTACGTGTTATTTCTGAAGTGTATCTTCTCCTGACGTGATAATGTATGCTGATGTTTCAAAAAATCCTGGTTACTAAAAAACAAGGAATCAGTTGGCGCAATAGTGAATGGGTTTTAACCCGTGGTGAATCTTTTGATTAGAAAGGTGACGTAAAATAGTTTTGTTACAAAAACATACCTCTTTGAGTGCGCTAGGAACATACATATAACCTCGAAAAATGGTATACGTATTATGCAAACACCTATTCTAGCTAAATATATCGAAAATTTTAGTCGATGCGTGAGCACCAACTCGTGCTACATAGCAGTCTAAAAGTGCCATCTCATTATCTTAATTGGTGTAAGTCAGGAAAATGTGATGCGGGGTTGGTTTCTCTTTTCTTGAAGTATACTTGAATGTTATGAAATAGACTGACTCGTATTCACAGACGGATTTCGACTCATATGTTTTTTGAACTATGTTATTTGATCATCGCCCATTAAGCGTATTCGGTGCACACTTTATTTGAAATCGTTTTTCACTGACAATCTATAAAAATACCAGGCAGCATTTGCAATAAACCTGGAAACAGCTCACTTCTAGCTGATTATTACACCACTTTGGACCGTCAGTTAATGGATCCCGCTTACTGGCAATCGAGTAACCTTACTGGTAAGTTCCCAGTGCATTGTTTTGTTCTTCGGTGAAATGCACGATTTCAATAGGTAAATCTCCCAGTACAGATATGGAACCGCCTTCATCTTGGTATAAAGTCTTGTAGAATGGGCTGCCAGTTAATTTTGTTTATTCACAAACCAGATTACGTTTGGACTTCCAAAGTAATCCGCAAATTGCCCAACCTAGTAGCATTGTTTGGGACGCCGTTCCAGCTCTTAGCCACCTGAACACTGTTCAGTGTTGTGTATTGGAGTAGACCTTCTTTACGGAAACAAATCAGGGTGACAAGAGGGAACAGTAAACCGTTCACAGTAAGTGCAAGGGTAATATCATCTGATACAGTTATGCGCTAATATAGCAGTCATGCCCGTCTCATCAAACCTGACGTTGACGCATAAACGTTAGTTTGGTTCTTTGCTTGGCAGCAAGGCATTCACGAGTGTCATATACAGTCAGGAAGTGAGATTTTCTAATGGTTTTGTAAACACTAAGCAACTGAAAAGTGTGCAAAAAAAGTTTAGAATCGAACAAATCTCAAGTTATATTAGTGGTCATAAGTTTCACATTTGTGATCGTGTGCACGCAGTTCATGGATAGGGGATCGGATTCGCCCTCCACTGAAATTTCTTGCCTGTCTGTTATGCTGATGTCGAGAGGTAGACTGCTATTAAATCTCAAATTCATTTGTTATATTGTGGTACTAAGTGTAGGTGCTTTATTTTCATAATCGGCTGTAAATCGCACCCTATCTCTGACTGTGGAAGCACGGAGCGGCACGTGAGTGATTTATTCAACTTCAATATTACATTTCGTAGTCCTACACGAAGGTCTTGTATATGTTTGCCCAGTTATCGGAGTCGGGTTCCTTGTTTGGAGGGGTATGGAATATTTTATCATTGTGATATTACTGTGCTAACCTTACACTGCTTTGTACTCAGTAAGTTTTTTGGGTGTTGGTCAAACTGTTGATCAAGACACATTTTAACTTCATACAAAGAGCGGAATCTCATTCAGAGTTCCATCCGTCTCAAACTGTCTATGTTTGATGCGCAATATGAGCAAAAATACAGGCCTTTTGATACCAGCTACATTTCATTCGTCGAGGTTTTATTTTGACGGCCAACGCCAATTATCATACAGTTTCCGGGCCAGGTATTTTTCTCACCGATATCTGAGTGCTTACACTGGAAAACAAGTCAGATGTACTTTAAGACGCAGTCAACTACAGTTTGGTGCTTCACTTGCATTTAATTAACTTCCACATATTTGAAATTTGTCGTCCTAACCTGATCTAAAACAGATTATAGCAACTTGTCATTCATCAGTGAAAATTAGGAAAAGCAAACCGAATATTTGCCCTGGACCATTCTGTCAGCGACTCCTTTTTGACCAAACGGAGTGCAATGCTTTCCGCTCTGTCCCGTTGTGGTGGAAAAAGCCCGGTCACTTATTGAATGTAGCTGGAAATCCTAAAGCAGGGATCGATGTTCACAAAAACCGGAAAAATCTGTTGATACTCCATCAGTACGTAGTAGGAGAAGTAGTTTGTGTGTTTTCCGACATACCAGACTAGGTACGGTGAATCAGCTGCGCAGTTGGGGAACACCGCAGCAGATACGCTGTCAGAAAGCGTGATAAATTCCTCTCCGTTGACCGTTCCTCTTCCACTCACCCTTGTAAACACGAGAAATCGATGCGTACTTGCAGTTAGATGGAGGTAAAGTAAACAACGTTTTTTTCTGACGAAACGTTTGTTGTTGCAACTCAGAAGTGGGCACACGATGTGTAGATGATCCAACCGATGGAGCTTCCAGAATATGGTTTACTCTCCATTTGGCCGGCTGGTTTCATATTGGATACACAGCTTTCCTTCTTGTATTATGAAAGGCTGTCAGACGCATTCAACGGATCTCAGGGAAACAGAGAACCGGAGGAAAAAACTGAGTGCGACAAAAATGAGTAACAGCTAAGTTGCAAAATGATACGCTGAAAGAGGTTCAGCGAAAGCGATTGGCTAAACACTCGCAATTATTTTACTTGAACGAGACATTTTGAGTTCACAATACGTGATATTTACGTTTTTTCAAGTAAGGCTGGATAATTTCGAAGGTGAAAATATAGGCTTATGATTTTCGCGCCGAGAACTACAGCTTCCCTCAGCAAGTTTGTGGTGGACCCTTAGAACAAAGTCAAGCTTCTAACATACGGTGGTCCAACTCCAACACACCAAGATTAATAAGGTTTTCATTGGCCTGTTAAGGAAACATCAGATGTCTGCAATGACATGTTACCAGAACCATTGATAAGTATGGTTCGTCCATACTTTTTTTGTATACATCGGGCCAATAAAAATGGTCACAATCCTGTTTCACCAGGCACCATTTTAAGAACTTCCGTAATAGTTGACCAATTCTTGGGCTCAATGAGCATTATTCGAACTGTGATAAATTTTCGTTTTAGCCATCTTAACAAGCAGTTAATAAGACCAATGTGAAAACGTGCCTGCTTCAGAACCCACATAAACCGAAATCCATCAGCTTATTAAAATGCTATCAATGGGGACAAGTAGGCAGATTTCCATAAAGTTGTGTTACCAAATGTGAGCATAATTTAATCAACAGTAGCAAGCCGAAGTTGCGAGCAAGTATCGAGTAATTCAACAATGGGATTAGGATCGAACCATCCTTATCTTCAAGTTGAGCTCGATAACAATAATCGAGCCAAGCGTTCGCAGAAATTTGAAAAAATGCGTATGCTAATCCCCAGGTTTTACTCGTGGCGGAAATAAAATAAAACAAATCCTGCAAATTTTCACTGATTATTTACTTGTTTACGCTAAATTTAACAGTTCTGCCTGGGTACTTAAGCTCCCACTTACCTTGAAATATGTTGATATCATTGTTTTTTCATTTATTCCCACTAAATAAAAAGTTCTTTTGCTACAAACGTCTTCAAAAGCTAACTCTAGCTTGTCCTTTATCTGTTTACACAGCATATACACCCCATACAGCGGCAAGCATTTTCTTTGTTTGGGCGATTGAAAACCTCATGTTGCGGTAGACGTTTATCAGATTTTTGGACCATTTAGTTCCATGGCTTTCAAATTAGCGCATTTGCTACCCGGCTTCAGTCTTTATTACGCCGTTTTTTTATTGTCTCCTTTGTGGCATCCGAATTTAGCCATCATGTGTTCTGCCCGAAGTTTGCCAGAACAAACAATCAAACAGGTCAAAATCTTGTGTTTCCAATCAGATTGCTCCACTGAACCCTTCGTGATCCACTTAATTTTTTGCGATCAGTGCGGCGATCGTTTCCCCCGGATGACAAACAGTACTGAAATACGCATCAAAGTAAATCTAAGTCGTCCTGAAATTATTGAGGACGCACGAACCTGCTTGTAATGCTTCATGCAAATATAGGTCAACTTTTGTCGGCCAAGTTGTTCTTACGCTATTTTCTTCCCTAAATTGGCTCGCAAATCCGATCTAAATCCTCGAGCCGAACCACGAATAGAGTGAAATTAGGCAAAGGATCAGGTGTGAACCAAACATTTTTCACTGATGTTATTTTTTTATTTGTTTCTCCAAATACATGCTATCTTCTCTAGAAGATGACATTATAGTTATCAACATTTTTATCTGAGGCAAATCGGTTTTCGGTTTGAACACCACATACTATCCCTTCTAGCGGACTTAATGATCATCGGAAGTTTTTTGGGAAAGTGAACTTACCTTTGTCATCTCTCTCAATTCCTGCTCATTAGTCCTCATTCCAGCTTCACTTAAATTCTTTAGCACTATAATTTGGTCCACACCTTCTTCAGCGACAGTGTTCAAAGGATTAGTTATATTGCAGAAAGGGGTTGTCATGAGAAGTCACATATTGTTTTTGATCAGGTAGATGTTGATCTGTACATACATTTCACCACCAATCTAGGAGTTATCAGCAGTGAGCGGATGGCTGTATGCCTCCGATTTACCAGTCTGCGTTCACACGGTTTCAAAAAAATTAACAGAAACAATATTGGACTTCTCCGCTAACCTTTAATTGCAGCAGGACAGAAGCTATGCTTTCTACACGACAAAGGAACACAAACTTGCTGCCGAAGACACGGTTAATTAAAAAACAGTAGGAAATTCGTTTCCCTGAATTGATTCTGCGTACTGGTAGGGGCAAGGAAATCAAGGGCAGAAGACGCACAGCACCATGACATGTCGCTGGAAAAATACAAGGCAATTGGAAACTGACTGAGTCCGTCAACTAAGGCCCAAAACTCTACAGGAATCCATGGGAGATACGTGAAGTAGGAGAAAGTAGACGCAATTCAAAAAAGTGATCAAACCACCAGTAATTCGCATCTGATCAATAAAACAAATGGCCACGCTGAACAAATAATCATGAGTGCCTTAAAATAGGAAGGCTTTCGGTTAGACAACTACACTCGAATGGCTCTACTGACACAAGAATGATAGCCGCATCAAACGGAAACACAACCAGCCAGGCACAAGTAAGGACATCAAACTTGAAAGAACACAAACGTAAAAATCAAATCAAGCTAGTTAAAATGGGAGCTGCTACAAAAACCAGCCAGACTTGTAAAAGAGACCGGGGCTCAATACGAATTGGAAAACAGTCACCAGGTAGAAAAACCGCAGCTCTCGTGAAGACGATACTCAACGTAGCAATCAAATGCTTTACGATTGGCCAATAACATCAGCAGATATCAGGTAGTCATTGAAAACTATGTAGTCACAGAAGCGTTTTCAAGCCAACTGCCAAACTCGGCGAATAGGTCAGCAACCAAGTGATCAACCGAATTGCGAACATCGTGATGGGGATTCACACGTTTAATATGCTTGCCCATATTGCCCGGGATGTTTATCTCTTTACCGGTAGGTATTTTCCCCTTGAGCTAGTATGAAAGGCGGTTTATTTATAACTCAGGATTAGTCTTTTTGATTAAAGGCATTTTTGAAGAGAAACTCAAGCTGAGGTTCATAACAATGCTCTAAATTCACGCAAGTCTCCAAATATGTACTAATAGCTATGATGGATACACTACAAAGATGGACATTTTTCCACGTATGTTTGTTTTGTTTTCATCCACAAGAAAGTAGTTTTGGTCACTTCCGCAGTTGAGAATCAGGTTGACACCGTGCACTCTTCCTTCTGGGAAGTTTTCGAAAATTCCCACCGTTTTTGTTGGGTTGAAGCGAGTCGAACGTAACTCGTATACTTTGCCTGACTACCAGTTAACTACTATGAAATATTTAGTAGTGTAAATGATTAGTGATTCTTGCGAAATCTTCTCGATGCATGAGCAGTTCGATGTAGTCCTCAACACTTCAAATAAGACGTGAATTCTCTTTATGTGTGCAGTGGTGCTTATTCGGATGTACTAGGTGCTACGTGGCATTTTGTAGGCAACAAGCATATCAGACAAGAACAACAAACGAAGTAGAACTAACCGACGAGACAGACCGGGCCTTATGCCAACAGGTTTCCGTAATTAATTGATTCACTGTTTGCAATCTGCTAAGTAGGGCTTGTACAGCTTGTGCTTTCTAGAACGTGATCGACTTGAAACTGCGGAACTCGCTGAATTATAGCTCGCTAAAAGAGTACTCCTACAAGTACGTCTTTTTTCCACAAATGCTAGGGCATTCCTACGTTCAACGTTACGTCTGGAGGAAATGTTTTATAGTAGGAATTGGATTGGTTTCCGGCAATAAGATTTATGTGCCATTGTTCGTTTGATGGAATGCAAAATGAGACTAAGCTCTAACGGCCGCCTTTACAAAAGTCTGGTAATAAGCGTGGAGATCGCATTACTAATTTGCCTTGTTTCCAAAATGGGCATATATGCAGCTTCAAGCCCTCAAGCTCTGAAAATAGCGCAGCTGCTGGAAGCCATCAGTTCTGTAGAATCTAAGTTAATCACCAACTTACCTTGAAGCAGACTACCGAAAGTAACTGACTGCCCTGGAATAATCGGTATGCGTTGAGAACACTCAACAACACTCACTTGTTATCTTAAGTGGCACGTGCCTTGAATCTCACTTCTTACGGTTGTTTTGGAGCACTACGTTGGTATTAATTTACAGCTAAATGGGCTGAGTATGATTTTAGGGTGAAATGATTCAGCACCATAGTTTTATTATTGGTAAACGGCGCTGTGCACAGAACAATGATTTGTTTCTCCACACTGCACTCAAAGTTGTTATGGTAGAAGCAATCAAAAATCAGGATATTTCAAGGCGACAGTAAAAATGAAAGCTTCTCCGGGCAAACTACCTGTTCGGTCGCATCCATCTGAACCGTATTAGCTCTCGATGTATGTGGATGTACACTAGACTGGGCAGCCAGTGGCGTGTCGGCAAAACTTCACTTCTGTTTTACTTTCCAGTGGCAGGATTATGCCACATAATGCGTCAGGGTGAGCGATCCTGTCAAGTTTATCTGCGTTATCGGCCTTTTGCATGCACCCGAAAGTTTTTCTAGGATATTTGTGAAAAGCTACATGAATAGATGCAGCTTCAACCTTTCAAGTCAGAATGCCGCCATCTGTACAACTTTTAACTGCATGCTGGGAGACACATACGTGGGTCGAACAGAGTGTCAGCTATCCGTCCGCATGGCAAGGCACCTTCCACAACGGATTTTTGACAAGCTAACATTGGTGCGCAAATGAATTACAAAACATTTGGTTTGCGACTTCAAACAAGATTAGTCAAACAAGCTCAGTGAATAATTTCACTGAAAGCGAAACGGTCGCAGTCAAAAAAAATGCACTAGGTCACCTGACATGATCAGTGATTACAGAAAGCACCAAGGGTTCAGAAACTGATCACTGTTTTGGTGAAGTACGTCAGGCGCATAAACAGAGATAATAAGATTTATACATGTGTGGCTGAATGTACAAATTTATAAACGACACTGGACTGATGAAGAGGCAGGAGGGCAATTAGCTTGCATCCCATTTCATTCTCAACAAAAACGTGTTTTGCAATGTCTGTATATTCGGAGTCCGTGCCCTTAGCAGCTACATATGGTTACTCGGTGATGGATTTTCGTGAAAGGCTCTTAATTTTCAGGGGTTAATAACTTGCATACAAGTAATATACTTAACGCATAATGTTTACGTTTTTTAACCTAAGCTTTTTTGATAGAATGTAATTTTCTGCTTGTGTCCTGTGCAGATTCCAGTTCAGTTACTTGACTTTATTGTCTATTCATTCGCTCAAATTTCTTCCTCTCATATATTGCCGAAGCATTAGGCGAACGTTGGTAATAAATGTCTGGTAAATATTCACACACCGGTGGCTTATCCGCCTTTTATTTACCCCAGTTAGAAAAGGAATTAAGTATTTGTGTAAAAAAACTGATTCATTGATTACATGAACTTGGAGCCGAATGATATGATGGTAAAACAATGTTATTCTGCTGAACATGAATTCTGGATTCTACTGGCGACAGTTTTATCCAAGATCCAGTAACATGCTTGACAGGTTGTCTGTGGTTAAAATGTGGATACCTTAAGTCCAACTAGAATCATTCGTGGTGCGTCAGCGCTGTTCAACAATTGGTCAGGAATTTAGCATCCGGAACAAGTAAAATTTTGGCTTGATGAGTTGTTTTCTGAAATAGTGTTATTGTTTGTCACAGAATTAATACTGAACTAAGCGAATCCTAGAAGTGGTATTACGTGCAGCGAAGAATACTTCTGGCCTGATTACCAATGTTATGGTTGGATCTTCAAGTTTTCTTTGAATGTACATTTCTCTGCCACAGAGTTATTGTAAACATTTTTAAAAAAATTATTTGAACTTGAAGTTGTTTATTCGGGTGTTTCTAAACTCACATCCAAACAGGGTCAAGAGCACTGGGAAGAAAATCCAGATGTATAGACTACCAATAAGACAGACCTGGTATTTTCGAGTAATACTGGAGTGCAAGGCTGTCAGCTGCAAACTTGAGGAATATTTGTACCCAACACGGAAGTCCTTAGTTTTGATTCAGTATCTCTCAACATGAGAATGCTCACAGTGGTGAGTACTCTGAAAGCTTACGCATCCTAGCTTTTTTCTCACTTCTGGCGAATCAGTTTCTAATGGATGTAAAAACTGGATAGGCTCTTGGACCGCAAGGAGCCTGCCAACCTGTTTTTTGGGCATTCACAGGGACGGACAGGCTTCAGAAATATCGGTCCATATAATCACAGCATATAAGGTGGGCAGTGCTTATAGACGTGACAAATATGAATGAAGATCATGCGCCTTCCATTCCATGCAGGACGCAAAGTGAGAACAGTCATATTAAAAATTTTTTTTAAAATATATCAGTCAGCAGATGACAAAAGCAGCTTTATTAGCATAACTACAACAGGAAATTGCTATCTTTTCGCAACTTAGTTATGTAGAATGCAATAACCACTGTTTACTGAAGTATTGAGATATGCAGTACTTTGCAGTAGTGCCCGGCGCACTTGTAAATACAGTTAACTCATTACATTACATTTTATATGTTTACCTAACTATGGTCACGACACCCGGTAAAAGAGCATATAAACCTTAGGTACGACAAGAGAAACATGAAAGGTACGATGGATTTTAACTGTTGAATACTGTGCAATCGAGTTAACTCTAATGCATTTCAGCTGTAGCTGAGCCATGTTCACAAGAACATAAACACTACATAATAATTTTTAATAACAAACGACACCTGTGCGCAGAAAAGCCGTGTAGAGATCTCGGAATATGGTTCAGTGATAAGTCAGTATAGTCCTTCTATCTTTTGCAAGGCAGTGGTCGGATCTTCCTCACTTACTTCTCAACTAGTTGTAGGTGGTTGCAGGATTTGTTGAATTCACATTCACATCACTCATGTGAGCTTTCCTCCTTCTATCCCAGCTGATGTATTCTGTCGAGTGCATACCAAAGAGAATGAAGCACAGGTTTTAAATTTCGTTCGTAGTAATGCTCATCATCAGTGCACATCCACAGTCGTATCGGGGAGTGAACTCCGGACAGGCGAGTTGAGCGCGTTACTGCTTAAGCGAACGCTGGAGATGCCTGGATTATCACGCCTGAACAGATGGGCCGGTTTACTCCCGAGGGGTATGGTTGATTTGACCTATGACTCGAGCAATGACCCAGTATCTGTCAAGTTTGTGTCCATCGGCTGATTTGCCGTTAAGGTCTTACTAGTCAGGTAGCTCTATGGACACGTAAAACATGCAAGGATTAATTAATTTTTTTAAATTTTAATAATTTCATTAAGTCTAGCCTAAAGCACTCGCAAAAAGACGAGAAAAATCCTGGGAATATTTAAGCGTGCTCTTTCTCGGCGTCTTTGCCTTTGAACAGGTGATCCAGCAATTTTTACTTGTTTAAAAGTTCCCCCTAGAAAAGCAGAGGTTGAGCGAAAAAACTTTTTGGTGCCTCTTTGTCAAACTCTGGCATTTGTATGGGAAATAATAAAATCACTAGCGTTCCTCGCAAGGTCTCTCTGTGGAGACAGCTACATTGATGGAACAGTGCGACAGGATCACTGGACCCTCACAGCCCGTGTTTACTGCAGAACAGTCCATTTCATTCGCAATGAGATTATCGCATTGCATCAATTTACTTCATTCTAGATGTTTTTACAATTCTGAAGGGGAAATATACATTAGCCTTTCTCCCTCTGCCGTGAAGAAAGCACCCACTCTGAAGCCAGCCAGACAGGTTGAACGGAGTTCAACGAAAAGCGTCACTTAAGAAAACGTTCATCAATACCAGCTCTATGCTCTAATTCGCCTCAAAATGCAAAAAATTTAAGAATTTTTCTAAAACAATTAGTACATCGGCAGATGCGGTTTTTCTCTGAACCCTTAGAGCAATATACAAGCAACCAAAACGGGTACATACGCCATTTCCACAATCGCCTAAAATCAACGATTCTCTGAAGCAGGATTATCTTAAATTGTCTAATTAGGTGTCTACTCACACCGACCTGTTACAATCACCATATACTAAAATTTACAAAAGACTAGGGTTTCCCCATGCTTCTATACTCATCTCATCCAACCACTTCGAGAAGGATGAAAATCGGTTCTAGACTGTTGCTATCATTTTCCATGTCACGGTGCGCCAATCGTGGCTTCCTCGTCAGTGAATTGTTGTCAATGATTCGTTTACAAAGCCAAGATCTTACTTACCGATCTTACTTTCCAGCAGCATAGTAGATGGGAGTGCTTGATTTCCTAACGTAGCACTTGGTGGTACCACTAGAAGTACTGTGCGAACCACTTCGTGCAGTTCAATGGAATCAGCTATAGCAGAGCCTGTGGTCTTATACGTTGTTTGTCAATCTCCAACCTGAAAGGCAGCTAGAAACGCATAAGCGCAAAGATTTAACATCTTCCTGTCACTATCAATCATTTAATCTAGTTTTGGTTGCAAGTGAAAAGCATTCTATGTTACTTACAGCATCCTCCCCGGAGAGGAATAGCCAGCTGAATAGTTTGTTTTGTACCATAAAGCCGCCTTTTTCGCTCAACTTCGTTCGTCGTTGTACTTGCTTTTGATTGACATGGCAATATGTTGTAGTTTTCCACCAGCTTTCTAGAACAGAGTTGTGACGTAATGCTGAATATGTCCACTAGAATGCTTAGTTATTCCATTCTAGAGTTTGTGCACGCAATGTGGTCAGTAATGATAAAAAATATACAGCTTATAAGGTCAGACCATTCAAGAGAAAAGCCACTTTTTACGCTGAACGGTGTATTATATCCTCATCAAATTACTATGCGGATTAACGCACCTAAATGAACCAAAAAGGATTCTTCTGCGTTTCCATATTATCGTTCCACGTAGTCAAACGTGAAGTTAAATGAGTTTATTGGGCGTTCAGCTAGGTAAAGTTCATTTGGCTTGTCAGCTTCTGTCCTATTTTGAATAAGTGCAACCTTCCGTTCAGTTTCGGGGCTACGGTAAACTTGCTGTTAGTAGGGACCTAATAGAAACACTACCACACGTCTGTTGTGCTGATAGATTCGTCGCCGACTACCGCGATGTTGTCCATTAGTGACAATGCTGTGTAAACTGAGCAACAGTTGCAATTAGCTTTTGAGTTTCAGGCTCACTCATTAAAAGAGCTGTCAAATTGGAACTTGAAGAGAAAGTCAAATCAAGGCCGTCGTTCTGCCGGTAAAATTTGATTACTGAAAGTGAGCTAGGAGTAGTGGGTACTATTTCATTAAGGCTTCGGAAAGACTGTCGATATGCTTGTTATTTGCACCCAAAACACTTGCGCACGTTTTCTACTTTCCCCATGAGTACTAAATTAGTAAATAACTGACAAGACTTTTAGATAGGATACATATCATTTATTGATTACCAGCTCTTCAGCAACGAAGTCATAAATTTTTCTCAAGCCGTGTGTGGACAGTTTTCTCCGGATTGGTTCTAACATCCTGGCGAGCCATTGAGAGACAGACCAGATTTATGCACTTTTGGGAGACCATGCATCAGAAAAGACAGCGCCGATAGCGCGAATGCTCTCAAAAGATTTAGCACTGATATTTTCTGATTTTTTAAGGCGTCATAGTACCTTGGGTGCACCTTTTTCGAGTATTACGCTGCCTCAAGCAGTCAGAAACCATTGAACCCAATACTTTGAAACGGTGCCCCTCGTACGAGTTTAGATCAGTCTTTTGGAGCAAGACTCGCACACATTTTTATATAGTCACCCCTGGCTTTTGCAAAACTAGTTCATTCCTTCACTTGGGTAGCAGATACAAACTATAAAACTGTATGTATTTTTCCTCTGGCCACACTGGTGGTCTTGGTAGCGTTTCCAGAGGGCAGTTCCCACATAATTTCATAAAAGCAGAAGGCGAAAACAACCTGATCAGGTTATTGAAGGAAATTTTACAAACAGCGTACAATCCGGTCGTTGGTTTGTTTGCAGAGCTGGGCAATTTGATTGTGGACTTTTCATCACCAATCGAGGTGATATCATCAGTGCTTTGTTAAGGAGTGCAGTGGATCCTAGCGATGGGTCGGTGGTTGAGCGTTGAGTAGAGTTGCGTGTGTGTTGCTATACGTGCTGCTAGCCGGGGCTGATTATTTGTTTGGCCGGGCAGTTACATAGGTTACTCTGTTATCTTATGTCCTGATTGATCGATGACCACGTGACCTTTGAGTTTGGCTTCCCCTGCCCCCCCCTACCCTGGTCGATGCTGGAGTGAACTCTGTCCTTGATCGCTCTGGGTTCCGGATTGCGACCTTTGTTGATCCGACTTCAACTAGTTTCTTGTTTCTTGGCTTGCGAAGTTGACATTAGGATCTCCTTGAGTATTCCGGTTGAGATGCTGGTCCTTTGCATGTAATGGTGCGTAAACTGGATCCAGCTCAATGCGTCGGTTGATCAAATCCGCCATGGAGTACCATGCTTCCAGATATTCCCTTCCGTGCCTCGTGTCTCCGTGCTTGGCCGCTTCTCTCCTCCATGGCTACCTAGAGGCGGCGTCCTACTGGTGCTACTTTTTCTCGTTTTTCTCCTCTTTATACATAAGGGGGTGCTCAGAGATGATATTTCCAATAATTGCGACTACTTTGGTGGCACAGTGGCAGCTATCATAAGCCTGGAACAAGTCTACAACTACAAACCATACTGCATATAATATTTTCCTCACCTTTGGTTCCCGTTATGATGACCTACCCAGTCACCATTATCCTTTCGTCGTCTACAATTTCTCGCTACTTTTGACACCCTACGAGATAATCATGCGTGTCGGCTAATTTTGTTAACTTCCAGTGATGGGTAGTTCAGGTGATTTCACTAAGGGTGCCGAAATCTTTTATCATTTACATGTGACGTAGCTGCAAAATGGTATGATGGAAACTACTTTTAGGTCGCAAGATCCTTGCTTGAAATTAAGCATAACCTGAATTTAACCAGGGGTATCCCGTAGCAGTGTGTCGAAATATTCTTAGCCTGGTGCGTTAATTAGTTGTCAATCAGTTCGCTGTGGATTTGTTCGTCAACTTTGGCAAACAAGGTGCTAACCTTTCTTCACTACAAGAGGACACATTATCATTACCACGCTAGTGAAGTGAGGCCGGAAAATGGTCGTTTACGAGCCCCGTCACAATCTGTTGAGCGTGTGATCTATGCGTTGCTGGCATGTTCCCAGTCCAAGATGGACAAAATGGACAAAACACCAGAATTTGGTACATCTAGGTTTTTTTAAAAAGAGAACCACTGAAGACATGAAACCGGCGTACACGCCAGTAACCGCTGAACAAAATGATTCAAGAACGATGGCTAAAAACGACTGATGAATTTGAGGAGGCTTGTTTAAAGAGAATCATAGACAGATCAAAAACTTTTTTGAACGGTTGGTTCAATTATCTCAGCCTCTAATACAGCGCAGATGACCAGTCCATTTGGCCACATCTGAAAGTAATCAACACATTCTCGGTACTCTCACTCATTTTCAAGTATTTCGTGGAAAGTACTTTTGGCCTAGCAGATTTCAGAACTATTTTTTCCGCCAGCTTTAGCACTGGTATTGTCACGCAATCCCGGTGTGGACGCATCTGTTCCCGTTTCTTTCCGTAAAATGGTGCTCATTCCTGTTGTTCTCACGTGGTCTTCATTTAAGGAACATCTTACCTGATAATGTGCTGTATGCAACAGGTCCCTAAGCAAGGTATATTCCTGAGCTGCGTTACTTGGTGCAGTTGGGAGGGTGGCGGGCGGCGTATTCGAAGAATTCAATTTATTCGAACAAACTGCTAAACTTCGTTACAAATGTAATGCCTTTAGGCGCATGATATTTCCAGACGGTTACAACATGTTTCCTAGTTTGGGTAACAAGCTTGAGAGTTACTGGATGAATCTATTGTTGTGGCGTCTCCTGTATCAAAAGCAAGAAACTTCTCTACACCAGCTATGCAGTGAATATTGACGTATGAAAAATGGAAGGACTATTGACTTACCGTCAACGATGAAACTCTCTGTAACATTATACAGCACTATCGGGTTTATTAGGAACACAATTGGCCTGGTAATTTCCAAGATAAAAAATCCCTTCAGTAAGAAGATAATTCACTCACCGTGTAGCAGGTTGTTGTCAGTAGTGTGGCCACAGCAGACCGAATAGCACCAGCTCTTGTATCTTACTACTATTTATATCGGCTATACCTAGAGAAAACTGCGAACGATATTAGATGACCTGATATCTCTGAATGGTCTACTCACTAGTTAAGTACGTATGAATGGTGTAATGACCAGTCAGATAGTTTTTTGAAATATTAACAGCGGAACTCGCCAAATACGTTCATCTGCACACGAGAGACTCAACTGAATCCAGTCAAATCTTTCGTTTATATTGTTTTTCTTCAAAGGAATTATTGATCTTTCACTCCCAGTGTCTAATAGGTGTGCATGCACCAAAACACCTTAATGATCACCGTGACCCGCGGTGAGGTACATCCACTCTTCCCAGCAAATACACACTAATCCATAAACACGATGCACACATTCGTGAAGCATATATGTCCGCGTGTGCATGTGTTCAGCCGCTGTCTCCGTAGGTGTACCCGTCTCGGTTTGTCGAAGGACATGTATGTGTGCTTGTTTTGCTGTCCATGGGATGTTAACCCCATTGCAACGTGGGCTAACTAGGAACAGAGAAAGTGCGAATCCGCTCGGGCCGACCGAGTGTAGTTTGTCCCTATGATATCTGGAACGATAGAAGAGGTTTCGTGGTATATCGAAAGCGCGGAGGAGTTACTTTCGCGCCCGACCGTTTGTCTGCGTGACCTCAAGAACGAACAATATCTTGTAGACTGACCTTGAGGGACTTAAGGCTACGTCTTCGTCATTTTTCGTACTAAGAACGATTTCGCTGCCTATGCTGTTCGTTCTGTTACTGCAGCATAAAAAACAGTGATTTGCACAATTTATAACTTTCCTCACATACGACCATATACAAAATATATAACGCTGACCGTAACAGTGTTGTTCTCGCATCATTTCGCAGAACGTCTCGGGTTCACAGAGCCAGAAATGTGTATTCAACGGAGGACTGTACAGCTCGGCAATTGAATCTTCAACAATCAACGGAAGTAGTGAGAAAATCTCCAGCCAAACTCAGCACAATAAATCGCATTCAGTAACGTCGACTTTCTTTATACGCGGTGACACAGCTCGGGACGCGGCGAATTTGCGTGAAACCGGTAGCCGTTCCGCCGGTGGCAGTCTATCCTGTGGCCAGCCTAGTCCCTCTTCGACAACAGAAGGCTCAATTGCTAGTGCACTGTCACCAACCAGTCTGAGAGTTGAGACAAGACCTCAACACCAGTCATTCTGGTTGCACCAATCTGAACTCACCTTACCAACGGAGCGAGATCTGCCTCCAGGATATGTCAATGGTGTAGGACATTCAGTGCCTGACAAACGCGTTGCAAGTGTTCCTGGACTTGAAGCAGGCATAAAGGCTCAGACAGTTGAATCACTATCCAACTTGGACTCAACTGACACTCGTTACTTTTCTTCAACAAGCATGAACTACGGAGGTCAGCATAGCCGCACTGATTCAGAGGATTACCTGAACAACTACGCCGCGGGTAAGCCCACTCGTAGATTTCCAAGGCTATTATAAACTTAACCCCCAAGTCATTTAGTACGACGGCTTCATGACCTTTTAAAAGGCTTGGGATAATGTTACAACTGTTAGTATAAATTTACAAAAGTACATTTGTCTTGTACAGTTGCGCAGAAAAATTAGCGGAAGTAAACACTTCGCTTCAAATCTGAGTTCCAAGGCGTATTTATAACGATGGTTTTTATCTCTCATCGGTTTGAGTAGGTGATGTAATGCGTCGTGATTTCTTTGGTCGAGGTTGGCCATCCTGATTTTATCGTCTATTGTGTCATAGAATATAATTGTATGGGAGAATGAACCCTGTTGCCTGGATCCTGTGAAGTTCTCAGGTGATTTCGACAACCTGGGCGCAGTTCGACATATTTTGCTCTTTACTTCTGATGCGCAAACAGCGCAGGTTTATGGAGCTTCTAATATGCAGCAGCTAGTATTCTTCCTAACACTGTTTGTTGGCAATCTTTTGCTCAAACGCAAATGCTCAGTTGCACGGATGTACACAGAGTGTGATGAATTCTACAGATGGACTGCGCAGTGTAAAATCTGGGACTGATAGCCAGCCGGGTGTACAGCAAGGCATGCAGTTTGCCACATGCTGTGATCATAGGATCGGTTTGCCTCTGTCCAAGTCTGCCCTTTCTGTTTTGTAAGAGCTGCGTGTTACTTTTATCGTACGCATTGGCGTTAGTCCAGACCGATTCAATGCACTTAATACCATCTACAAACGTCTCTACGCGATTCGTTTTTACCGGGGAACCTAGAACAGATGGCCAACAAATTTGAGCCAACATAGCCACTTCTGGCCCAAGAACATATTCCATTCGCTAGACCTAATAATACGTTGGTAAATATTGTGGTTGACGGGAGATTCGGCAAGGCACCGGATGCCTCATTACCCCCAAAAAAACAGTGGTTCGTTTAATACGTAATGCACTACTCATGAGGTTGCTGAAAATTCTTCGACAGCCCACGACCGGTCTCGCCCTTCTTGGGGCTCACAGCGTGTAGTAGCTCACTGGTGATAGCCAAGCATGGCGGTAAGTGGCTATGGGACTGAGTCCTGTCAAGGGAGCCTGAATTTTCGCCTGCACTTTACACGGTGACAGCACCCTTAAACCGGTCTAGATTTACCGTGGTAAAATATGTGGAACATACGTGTATATATAAGCAATATCCTTTAAGTTGAAGCTTGAAAGATTTTGTGTATTAACAATAGTTTGGAAAAGAACAAATGAAATTTCCTCAAATTATGACGAAGAAGGGGAAATTGTATTGAAATAAACAGTGACTTTACTCCGAGCCACTTTTGCTCAGCAGTGACTTGAAATAAGTTTTACGCTGGTTCCGGTAGTGTAAGTAAAATACAGTCGTCGTTTCACTGTGGAAAATATATTTGCTGTAGTCTTTGTCGAGGCAAAATTGGCTGAGAGGTCACTTTGTGCCCTTGTTCCGCTGGCGCCTGCATAGAAAATGTAAATATGTGAGGGAGCAAATAACAGAAGGCAAACACGTATAGGAAGCCGAAATCCCACGTCTTCACATGATGTTGCCAGGATCCAACACTGAACAACGAATACAAGAAGACTAGGTACATAGATGAAACAAAAGGGGAAAATTGCCGTATCTAGTCAGATTGATATGAAATAACTTAACCGGACGTCTGTGTAAGAAACTGTTTTATCCTACTGCCACCTAAATCTTTTACTGCGTGCGCCAAACCTGATTTCTCACTTTCCTGTCGCCCTTAAATGCTATGATGATAGTTAACGAAAGGCTATCTGAGCTTTGATGGAAAAAGCACATTCATGGCTGTGAATGTATACATGAAGTTAAGTTGGTAATTCGAGCGATCGTTGTGGGTTTGATTGTTCATCTGGGTGACTCCAAATTTTCCAGTATTTTCAGGTCATAAAAATGATTGCCATATTGGGGCCGGATTATGTGATTCAAACCGCCATTTAAACCGGCCGCTGTGTGATATGGATCTAAGTGGTTTTTGTGCAGGGAAGCGAGACCGAAAAAATGTGCAAGAAAATCTAGCCATCATAATTATCAATCTTGACGACCATATTTCCCAATCTAAGAAAAAGTGAGAACTGACCTAAAATCTACGGGGACACTGTTTATCTCTGCCGCTGTGATGAGTCTCGTGTCCTTGACCAAACGTTACCGTTTTTGGTAACAAGTGACATTTATTGATCATGGGTTAGCCGAAGCCTTCTTCACTAACCAGCCGGTCATCATGACATTTTGAATCACAGAAATTTCGAGCATCTATTCCTAGGTTTTCCACATGCCGATATCCATACCAGTTTTTACAAAATGCAACTTAGTAAAACAAGCAGCGGTAGTTCGTTGGACAGGGGAATTCGACAGCTCATTCGTGCATTTTGGTTCATTGTGCCGTCAGGCCGCAGACTCAGCTGAAGGATGGAGCTAGTTGCATACCTTTGCTAGGGTGAAGAACGAACTTGGTTTTCAAGCTTGGTTATGTCCGTGTATTACTCTGGTTTTACACGTTTACGTTTGAACCCACACGGGAAAGCCCATTTAGTTTCCGCGGTGAAGTTGTACATCATGACATGATGCACTGCCACACATTTGAACTGTCTTGGTAAGCTGCTGCCTTGTGGTAGATGTTTCCTTAGGTGGCAGTGTTGCAGCAGACCTTGCCTCTCAAGCCATCTAACGGAGACCCAGCGGAACCCCATGCGCATAGCAGTGGTTTTTTGTTTATGTGCATTTGTAGAATGGCGTGTTTTTCAAGCGATTTCTAACATATTAACACTTTTGAATCATTCCTTGTAGCTTGGCCATGAATGTGCGTCTGCCTTAATGCATCCGATGACATATTCCTAGAGGCTTTCCTACCTTTCTTACCATATGATCTGCACCCTGTGTTTTGGAACAAGTGCCGGATAAGTCCTACCAAAATTGAGAAACTAAGTGAGCTCCAGTTTATCACGGTTTTGTAGCACAGTTGGAATCTGCTTTGATTGTTAGCCGTGGACATCACCAGAACTCAAACAACTTGGATCCATTCCTTCTTACCTTCTGCCGTGAGTACCGGGCTACTAAGTGGCTGTTGTCACTAAGTTGCTACCACTTACCCACTACGGCTAGATTCATTTCTTATTTGAAGTCACGTTAGACGGACTTACATTATGATCAAGTGTTCTTACACAATACCTCAGCCCCTCAGAAAGACAAAAGGAATCTTTACGTAGGACCCCTTCCCTATATAACCGGCTGACATCCTAATCGAATTTGCC
Source organism: Opisthorchis felineus (assembly GCA_004794785.1). NCBI lineage: Eukaryota > Metazoa > Platyhelminthes > Trematoda > Opisthorchiida > Opisthorchiidae > Opisthorchis > Opisthorchis felineus. Next base: position 248,992 of record SJOL01009762.1, read on the forward strand.
CGTCTACAACGGTTAACTCACTGGGCACCTAAGAACAGTAGAGGGCCACAGACGATTCGAACGTGGCCCAATATGTTGCTGTGCGCGAATCTTTGGTGCCGATTTGGGCCCGAGTAACTAAGCTAGGTGGGCGAGCTTGCAGAGGCCTGTAGCAGGCTAGTAGCAGGCCTAAACATGACGGCATAGTAGCGTGATACCCCACATCTCCCAGAATATCATCAAAGAAGTGGTACGGGGACCACCCATTAACATCTAATCAGGGTGGTAATGGATAACCCGGTGGCATTCTACTTGCCTGTGACTAGCGATGTTGCCAGCCTTAGGATGACTCTATCGGGCAGATATTCCTAAGAATATGGTTCCATGAGGTAAATTGATGTACCGGTGAGTGCCATTCTGCGAAGGCCAATTCGTCCAGATTTCCATCAAGTGCATCTAGTCGAGACTAAATTGGTAAGCTTCAGCATTGCAAAGCGTCGCTTCTCTTCTTGGATCACTGTCATCCGGTTTATGTTGACCGCTGTCTTCGTATGACGCAAAATAGAGGTTACTGTTTTTCAAACTTACCTGAAGGTTTTCTCAATAGCGGAATTTTGGATTTTTCAAAGTTTGAAATCAGCTGCTCTTGGGCAAGGTACTCTGAGATGCAAGTTTTGCCACTTGTTTCAAGTGGCCTAACCGGAGGAACTGGTTTAGTATCAGACTGCTTTCAACTTCACCACTGTCTGCTGTCCGAAACATTTTGTTTTTCGCGATTTGGTCTGCCCATGAGATGCAAAAGATTCCGCGCAATGCAACTGAAATTTGTCAAGAACCCGGCCACCTCTTTCATTTAGCGTCCGGATCTCACTGTCTTGCACTAGTGAAGTTAGCCCAGTAGTCCAATGCATTGCAAGCTTAATTACTATAAAAATCAATTATTATTATGTAACATTCCGTTTGATCCTAGAATTTTCTCCTACTGACATTACGTCGAGAAGATCAGCGGCTGGAGATAAGTATTCAGTATGATGCTTTACAGTTTTCATACATAAATTTGCTGGCCAAAGGCTACCACCCTGTTGTGAAGGTAGTCGCATGGGGTAAACCGGCTCGAACAAAGTTTCTAAACCTCTACCACTCTTTGAAGGCTAACTTAAAACAAGCAAACGAAGGGCAACGAGTTCCCACTTTACAAGCCGTTGCGGTGTGAGACGGCCCCCGAGGTTTAACTCAAACTCTTCGCTTCTACGAAAATGTGAGGGGAATAAGTAGTTTCGTGCACGTTTTTAGAAACTTCTTGTTTGTTGAGGAAATGATACTGCCTTTCCATGAGGTAAGACAAGCCAGATATGTTTGGCACTAAGCCTTTACACCCCATTCACTTAAAGGTTGTCCGTGGTGGTCGGTGCATTAAATAACGCGGTTGAAATACTTTTGAGATACAAGAATCCAGTGCGGCTTAGTACGTACCTCCTGTGCACAGCAACCCTAGGATTCAGCCGTTATGCCCTACTCACACCATTCTCATGCTTGGCCAGCGTACTGCTGCCAAGTGGGTTGAGCTCTCGAGTTAATGGCCTGCATAAAACCGTCTTAGGAGGAGAATGACTAACCGTCATATTTCAGCTCAGGCGTTTGGATCGAAAATCCGGCAACAGCCGAAAAGTACTGGAAGCTGACATTTGCACCAGCTAGCAACTACAACAAATGAATATCAAAGTTTTCATAGCTGGGATTTAGTTTGGTGCTGATCGTAAAGTGGTCAGGCCTCGGTGCTATTCAAATTGCGATTGGTCCTAGAGGAGAGGCATCGCCTTAGGGTGGCGAATTTAATGCCAATCTGCCTCAATATCAAGCTGATTCTCAATCAGTCAACACGACGAAAGTTTTGACATCCTGTCACTCAAAGCCTACTAAATTCACTGTACGTTGTACGTTCAAAGAACAGTAGCAAATCGTGAACGGACACATCCGGATTGCTAGGAAGATAATGACTGGGTTTGAAAACGGCATTAATACTAGTTTCACAAAAGTGATGCATGTATAACTTCCCTGGTTGACGAGAACATGGTTATTATCCAGATGCTCCAGAAACCGCCGGATTCTATCACTGGACCACAACCAGAGGTTGGCCCATCAACACAAAATGAGCAGTGGGTCGAAAATAGCCGAGAATCCCAACCGTCTGTGGATCGACGTTAACACAAGAAGTTCCTCAAAAAAAATTTATGGACTGAGGTCGCAATATCTTCGCTACATGAAGGTCACTCGATCCAGCCGGTACTTTAGTTATTATGATGATAGTTTGGCCACATGGTAAGCGCATTTTTCGACATTGTTTAGCGGCACTTTCACCATGAAAATGGGCCTCCCTGTGCAATGTCCCGAGCACCTCTGAGGACGGGCATTTCCAACTTAACTATTAGGGGCGACAACTGAACTGTAAAACGCTAAAGCTGCCGGAGAAGAAAAAATTTCGGTGGAAATAATCAAATGGCGCTGACCGACATTGGAGAACGAAGTTTTCACCGGCGTTGCACAATCTTGGGTACCGAAAGTGTCCCACATTTGTTGATGTATGCCGCAAAATCTCGTACGAAATGTAAGTCGGTTGAAAGCGCACAAATATTGTGGAAGCGTTCCGCTTTACGCTGCGGGGGAAATTTTTGCTCACACCCTACTCAACCACCTATACGCTGGTGTTCCAGGAGAAAAAAGCCCTGAAGGGTAATGTGGATTCTGAAGCGAACGCAACGCAGCTGGCATTATATTTGCAGTTCGTCAGCTGCAAGAATACTGCGCGGGAGGAAACCAGTCACGGTACGCTATGCCCACAAAATTTACGGAAGTCTTTGCCTCAGTGGAAGACAGACGCTCTTGAGCAGTAGCTAAAATCATAGCTGTTCTGAAAGGAACTGTCATACTGATAAAGGGGGAAAGAAGTGAGGTAAGGTCCCCTTCAGTTTCCATATCTGACTGCGGTTTGTGCAGAACCGTATCATGATTTTGAGAGTGGCCTACTGACGTAGTACCGTCTAGGCAGTTATCTGTTCTGCTCAAAACACTATGCTTGGGTCTCCAATGGACTGTTGACCGGCGGATCCGTTTTAGATACCAGCTAACCACATACGTGAAAATATCATCACTGCAGCAAAGTCACTCCTTTCCTTTGAAGGGGATACGCCGTAGAAATGAAATGATAATCTACTTTCGTATGGGACACAGTCATGTTTGGATTCGTGAGCTAATGAGCCCAACTTATCGATGTTTCAAGCCGCTATTGACACGATAGTATACTCCACTCTTCCCTTTAGCTTAGGTTGTTTGTGATCATTGAATGCAATATGTATTATTGGTAACTTCATACTTGACAATCCCATGCGGTTTTCTGGCAAACTGTGGTGTCCGTATTAAGTTTCACACTGTTCTATCAGTTTCCTGGATGTTACAAAAAAGTTCACCACAAAATCAAACAGTAAGTATGGTAACATTTCCACTGGGTTCTATATGCGTGCTGTTATACACTCTGCCGGGGTTTCAGGAAACTCCTAACTGATAGTGATTTTACGTGCTTTACAAAAATCAGGGAAGACTACTAAAATAACCGGTTTGATCGACATTTAAATAAGGTATTGTACAAACTCCCTCCTATGGAAAAAGCCTTACACTTCCTGAACCATCTGTACAATTTAGGTGACTGTCATTTAAAGACTACTCAGGGGAATGAATAGGACGTTTGGTGCTCTGGGCGTTTGATGTTGGCCTTAACCAATCGCCAAATAGGCCTCTCAGGTGCTGGTGGTAGATCTATAATTTACGGTGAGAACTAATCAGGAATGAGTTGGTCGTGATTCTTGGCTACGTCACGAGCATAGAAGGTGTAAACAGTTGGGTCGTTTACACTGCTATACGGGGCTTGGTTGCTAAATTTACCTAAGTGTTCCGGTGAATTGTTCAAGCGCAGAGGTTGCTGACCCGGGTGGGGCATTAATCTAAACCTATCTGAGATGCTGCGGGTAAACGTTCCCCCACTATATTGCGCGAAAAATAATCAGTCCAGCCGCTGAATAAGTAAGAAAATCTAGGTTTTACTGAAAAGCTAGTCTGTTTGCCTGAAGAGCTTTTGATTCTTACGGACTGATTATTACTAGGCCATTAATTTGGGAATTTTACCATGTGTGACTATGGCTGGAGCCCAAGTATCCCATTCACACGAGTCTCACTTTATCGAGATCCGTTAAGCGATCATACACAACAAGTAAGAAGAGACACCACACACGTATCCGACCACCAATTCCGCAAAGCCGGCTAGAGTATGCATGGGTCCAAGGCCAAATATTTTAGTGCCTAGTCTGATTATTTGCATCCAGCTAACTACGACAGGAACCTTTTATGACCGGGTTTTCTCTAAATTCTGCTGTCACCTGATGAACCAGTCAATGGTGAAAATAGGAAGGCTTTCGATTATAGTAAACTGTTTGGTGTAGGAAAACGTAAAACCGGGCAAAACAATGGCCGTTTTCACAAATCCCTCAAACCCCACTGGTTGAAATATGAAACATTTTCTCGTGGCATCGGGAACTGTATGTATAGTAGTTAAAATTATTTGACTTTTAGAATATTGATATCATAAATGGTGAGAACACTTGATTATGCCTCACAAAATCAAACCCAAGGATTATCAAAACTAACTACTCTGCAGTTCAATGTTGACTGCATAAGCATCACTTCATTTTCAATGAAAAGCCTAACTTTTCACGATCGTTTTTTCGTGGGAGATGTAGGAATCAACATCCTGGTTGCACGGCTTTTCCGCCTGAGCAATAAAGTTTCAGTCGTGCGTTGTGGCGTAAACAGGTGTAAACGCCTGGAACACAGACACATTTGTGCAAATCGCTCATCCGTTACAATGGTCCGAAGCCATTGACACCGAAGTCATTAAGTTGGAGTTAGAAGCTATAACACATCATAACAACAAGAAAAAATTGGATCTCTATAAACATTGACTTGATGTGGTTTGCAACATCGTACTTCCTACCTTTATCACTGCAACACAGAGTAAATGTGACAAATTCACGCACATTTACTAATATACCTATTCTAAGGCAAGTCATCGATCGAGGTAATTCGTGTCCGGTAGATACTAAGATGTTTTAATAGCATAAACTATCATAAGGGTTCGTGACACCAACTAAATCCCGAGTACCTGCATCAGTAGTATGTTTCACGGTGCTTTCCATCTATGTTGGTTCTCAAGCGTTTCTTTCCTAAAAAGGAGCTTGCGGTAAAAACTATCAGTAAAATTACGTTATGTACTTGAAAACAGTATACTGTTTTTGGGGGTTTGCTTGCAAGGAGCGCCGTGAGAGAAACTTTTCAGTGCATACAACGTGCCCTAGTATTCCATACTTTGAGAATCCCACAAAGTGCATCCCGTTTTTAGCACTGTCATTCTCATAAATACTAATTATGGCCGTCCCAAACATTTAAATTCATATTGTCACAATCATTAGCCCAGTAGAGAAATGTGACGTGTTATTCAATCTCCCACAACCTCTCACTTTACCCTACCAATTACGCTACACTTAGTAAAATGTGACCTAAACAAAGGTGCCAAAATGGTTTAAAAACTCCGTCCGTGAATAAGTGGCTCAGCTGTAATTTTTAAACCGTGTTTTTTAACTTACTCTGCTGCTTGCACCTGTCATATTATATCTACATAATCCACTTATGCAAATGAATTTGGTTTGACCAGTGCTGGTGTCGGACCTAATGGTTTCAATTAATAGTCAAAAGAATAACCGAAAATGAAAAATATCGCCGTCAAACACGCAAGCTTAATGACGTGAAACAAATCATAGTAATCCATCTATAGCACCAAGTCTGGAACTTGCATGCAGACGTGGGATACAGGCACAGTTCCCGCTAGATCTGACTTATGTATTTCGCAGAAATTTTGGAAATTTCAGAAATGAACTATACCATGGTGTTGAGTAACACTGCCTTCACATTGCGTACTATCCTATGTCGACTTCTTTCCATCTATCCCGCAATTATTCTTACAAACAATTGGTTGGTGATGAACATGGCAATATCAGAGTTCAACCCTTCTTAAACGTTAAGAAAGGAGAAAGTGTGCATCTGTTATACCAGCAGGAAATTGCAGGATGTCAAATAGTCATCAAATTTTCTATAAGCTCACAAAAGTTACCTAATAAGCTTTTTGGATACGGCATCATCTTTTTCCAATGGTGTTAACGAATGTCAAAGCGTTAGAGGTAGTGTAAGCATTAGAACAGAGGGTTTTTGAATAGCTTTCGATAAATAAGCGACTGGTGCCGTCTAACGGACGTACTCGATTGAAACAGAGGCAATCGTTTTGTATGCTTCTAGGGCCGAGATGGCTTAGTGGTTAGAGCGCGAATGTACTGACCGAAAAGTACGTAGTTCGAACCCGACCTCTGCCTCTCGACTTCCCCTGTCTAGGGTTAGACAACCCGGCAGTATCCCAGCTCTCGTGCTTCCTTATGGTGGCATGACAGTTAGGGACCAATGGGTGCTACAGCTGAACGATGCTTTCGTAAATGAACACATGCAAAGAGACTTTTAAGAGTCATCTGTAGCTTTGCGGTGTGTAATTCACCGAAATTCGCCATGGAGTACAACCACGATTTGATACTGAACCTAATGCATTGCGTTGATGGGTTTGCAGGATATATATTGTGATTATTCATTTTATTTTACTGTACTTTATTTGTTGGAAACGAGATAACTGAAGCAGCTGAGAAATGAGATGGATGTGAGTTGGCTACTTGTAGAAGAAATATACCTATATGTCTGGTGATAACGCTTGTTGGTATCATGAATCATCGCATCATCTACGGGTAAACGGTTTGTACAAGAAATGATCGATAGTCCTGTTTCAGAAGCCATACATTTATTATTATGTGCTATCCTAGGATGACTTCAGGTGCTATTTGGTTGTCTCACCGTTTGACCAAATTTGATCCCATTCGTGTGAGTCGTGTAGGGTCCGTCTTAAAGTAAGTGATTTTAAAGATAGGTTTCTTTAGAAAAGATAAATGTGTGAGCAATGAATTTTACGAGAAGACTTACTGTCCTTTAACGCGTAACATTACCCGGGGAAGCAACCCTTGTGGTGTCCAGAATACGTCAAGCTTCTGTAAGGTCCACGGATTTCAGAACACACTATCTTCGACGTATTCGATTAGAATGTGTTTAGGACTGAACAAAATTCCCTCACACGACGCCAATATTACTGACTGGCCCCGTTGTTTGGGTGGGAATTCGCCACACTTGCGACTCTTGTTAGCATTTTCAGGCTATAGTTTAGATGGTTTACACAGTTGTTGAATTTTAATTTGGATTTTACCCATCAATCCTGTACAGTATCCCGCTGTTACCGAGAAAATGCATCATGCGTTGGTAAAAAATCGATCTGACTTCTCGTTTGTTGCCCTAGACCTGCTATTAGTGTTTGTAAATTCGTTGAACGTTTTGGATTCCAGTATTCCCGGCACCATTTTGGGCCTGACTTGTGACCGGAGAATATACCAAACATATTTTATTGCGGCTAAGTGAAAACTGCCAAAAGGGGGAGTAAACTTGTGAAAATCACGCAACCAGCAGCAGAAAAGCTAGTCTCATTACGACAGGTATGTCACTAGGGCAAATATATGGACCACTGTTTAGCTTGGGTCCTACTGGCAGACATCTTGCGGGAATGTCATGGGGGATTGTGAAGCTGCTTCTGCATAAATATCTAATGAAAGGAACAAAGATTCTTATTTGTATACTAATTCGGTTTCAACTAGAGACTCACCTAGTACCCAGCTGAATATCTAGGCTTTGATGTTCTTATTTAACCGAATGCGCTGCACCAGGTGGTCACAGTTTCAATTGATAAAGTATTCGAGATATCACAAGACATTCTACAGACACACAACTCATAAGGTTGCTGAAATCTCTTTAAAAGCTCACTACCGGTTTCGTCATTATTGGAGCTCATCGGGTAGGCACAGTCCCCGACTTTTCGTCAACCTTTTGTTCTGCTTGAAACCACGGTGAATAAACTCATTTGCATAACGACTTGGTGTTCAGGGGAGAATCCCAGTTGATTCTGCCGGTTCTGGTGTTCATCTTCTGCTGATCTGCTCGCCGAACAAGTCAACTTCCCTCTAATTAAACAGCCGTTAAAGGCAGCCGAGCTACCAGTCTTTTGACACATTAACACGCTCCTTTTACTTTAGTCAGCAAAGCAAATAAACACTCAGGGTGATGTGGACGACTAACGGCCGCTTGACACAAGCTACTTGCGAAACGATCAATACCGTAAACCTGCCACAACCAGAGTATTCTACCAGTTTATGTGATAATTGAAAAGGTGTCCAGGATAGTCATTTGTACACTATTAAGAACGCAGTGCTTATTCTTAATAAAACAAGAGTTTCCAGGGACGAATAAAAGCGTTTACTTCATCAATTTCCTGGGTCAAAGGAGGTACTGTAGTGGTACGCCCATTAATTTGTGCCATTCAATGCACGTATTATGCCTTAATGCTGATGATCCTTCACAACAGTTACTTCAGTCCCGACAAACCGCTCATAAACCCACTGCTTCCGTCCACCGTGGAGCATTTAGCTTACCACTTGGGTTTTATTCATTTCCATTCATTCATTTTATTTATTCATCATTTACTACAAACTAAAGAGTAGGCATCGTTTCAACTTATATAGAGCTTTCGAGATATTGCTCCATGTATTCGATAGTCGGGACAGTCACAAACACGAATCTGACAAATGGATATTTTCTTATCGTCATTACTACAGCTGACTTATCTTTTGTTCGTTTAGAAGATTTAGCCCGGTAATGCACATCTAATGAGCAAAATAAACCCGACCTTTCATGTAGCATCTCAAAACTCTGCGTTTTTTTGAGACATGAATGCGCTGAAATGAAGTCGACACATTGTAAGGCAGATAAGCACATGGTACAACTTGTTGAAGAGCTTAAGGTATATGGTAAAAGAGGATGGAACTATGCACTATTTTGGCCAAGCCATCGCCCTCTTTTCAGTGCCGCCTTGCAAGAGATGCCTGAGGGGTTATACCGTAAAGTAAACGGTAAGAATTCAACGAACTGCGGCCTGCTATTCAGAAATTTGTAATGGCTCATTCTTTACTTTTCTGGGTAGGTAATGCCTTCACCCAAACGGGTAAAGTTGAAGTAAAGTGCACGTTGCCAGCAGATTTTCAACGGTTCTAGGATGATTGCTTTTGATTCTCACAAATACTCATTATTACCCGTTTGTTCTTCTCAGACTACGAAAACTAATCAGATTTCCACAGATATCTCGCACCGAAGCTCCTATTAATTACTGCCAGCTATTCATCTGGATACCATATACTATTTCTTAACACCAGAAAACCTCATGGAAGTATTTTAATATGACTTTCTCACTTCCGTCAACTCCGTTTCTTAGGTTAAACTACAGTTAACTGTCTTCTGTTTTGAAGTTGAAAAATTATTAAGCAAGTAAGCAACTATTCTTTTTCACTTTCATCCAAGTAGCTTCGGGAAAAATTTGTAAGTGTGGTGCAATCCATGCTGACCTAAGATGGAATGTTGGATAGTGTCCAAATAGGACGTATCTCCTATTGTTGAAATCAAGTTGGTTAACAGACAGCCATTTCGTGCAATCGAGCGGAACTATGTCAAATTTGCAACACAGCAGTTATCTCGTTACAGCATATCTGCGGTATAAACATAAGGCATCTGCGTAGAGTATTTCGGCGTATATTGTAAATAAACTATGTGACAAACCAATCAGAAGGATACAGAGGCAAATATTGACAGTGTTGTGTATGCAGTGCCCTGTCTGGCTGTAAATTTTATAGATGATTGGAGACAGGAATAAATAGGTAAAAAGACAATCGCTTGGATTAAGGGTGCTCGGTAACTCGAATGCTTTGAATCAGATGAGATGAAACCATATAGGACCTGAAGCTTGCAAAATCTTTCAAAAAGGCTAGCCTTCGCTTTTGGAGCGGCGCGATGCCGCTTGTTCACAATATTATGGTTCCTTATTTTATCACGGCTACCCTAAGGGGACCTGATGAGTGGTTCAAAATACAATCTAGAATCCACGCGAAATTACGCCTTCAGCATATTCTGTAGAAATCCTGAATCCTTGTCAGTTTCTTGAAAAGTTTAAAAGGTGTGCTCAACGTCAAATGAGGTTCAATGCTGCACAGGAACAAATGTACTAATGACATATGTGGATTCAGATGGACACAGCTTTTGATCTTTGAGCATTCTGATATCAAGGGGCGATTGGGATATCTCTCCGCTTCTTACATACGGTACCAAGAAGGCACGAGACATCTGGACTAAGTACAGTGAAAGTGCTATCACCACTGTCGTCCAAAAGTCAACACGAATTAATTGAACACTTGCTGGTTTGCCTGCACGCTTCATATGCTTTTAAGTCGAGCAAGGAAGGCTTTCCCTTTTCCGTGTGCTCCAATAAATGAAAACCTCAGGTCAACTGCTGGACAGATGAATTTCAAGCGCCCTGTTTTAGATTTTGGGTACATTCTGTCTGGTCATTTGCGTTGTTCACCAGTTTTCACCTTTTATTCCCCCATAGTTCTCAGGCATTCAGAGGGTTTTCAGAAGCTACTCAAACATTTCGGTGAAGATGCCGATGATGCAAAATCGGTTACAGCAAAACTGCCTTTGATTTGATTTCCTCATGCGTACATAATATTTTCTTGGCCGCCAAAGACTGGAGTATTGCCTCTCAATATATAAAGACGTACTGCATTATAGCAATGAGTGTCAATCGAATTTGCAGCCAAAGTAGAGTGAACATGAGGATTGTTATTTTGATCCTGGGACTGTGCATGAAAATTGCAGCTCACCGACAGGTCATTATTAGATCAGTGATACCAATACCAATACAAATCAGTAACATCAACATAAAAAAATCCAGCTTAACAGGAGGCTAAATAAAGCCTTCAAATGCTAGCGTAGTTTTTTGGGCCAAAGAGATTGTCATTTATTTGAAGTTGACTCCTGCCGACGGCTGTGCATCCCAGTTGCTTCCGTAGACAAAAGACGAGGTAAACGTCATGAAATACGACTCAGCTCTTCTTCTAATGAGTTGGGATACGAGGAATGTTTGTAAGTGACAATTTGAATGGTTCCATCTTAAGAGGGCATACAAACCTGGGCTTTGTGGCACTCAGGGCACGTTGACCAAGCATGTCGATATGAAACCCCCTAGGTGCGCACACGTCTTCTTCCATAATATTTTCATAATGCTTCCGTAATTTTAAGCTGAAGCATTGTGATCCCTTTGCGTGGTTGTTTGTACCTGATGCCTCAATTATCGAGACCAGTAGAATAAAACATTTTTTTCGCGCAGCGATTTATCTTCACGTCAGTATCCTTGATTGAACCTATTCAGTAAATATGCCACACCATTCAGACAAACAATATTCGTTTTATCTGAGATAATCCGTCGAGTGAGCTCAATTTCATCCTCAACTTTTTTGAGGCAATGGTTATTCAGATGTGCCTTTTCAATAAGCTACATAATCAATAATCATAAGCCATCAAACAATGGGGAAACGCGGAAGTCACTGAGTCTACTGTTGCACAGAAGAACATCGCTGTGAGCGGACACGCACTTTTCGCTAGCTTCCGTGTACCACTATTGGTTCGCACAACACGCTGACACATATACATGGAGACGAAAGTCCTGATCAAGCCAGCTATTTGTGCTCAGCTGTTTGCTTGCTCCACTGGTCAGGGCAACATCGACCGAGTGACAAGTACTCTATCAAATATGGCATCTAAGCACACCATTTTTTGGCCGACAATGAGACTGACACGGATGTGGGACACCATGAGCAAACCGGGGTGAAAAACTACAAACAAGATACTGAGCGCAGCTGAAGACGATGTTACCAGAAGACATAAGCCGGTTCTGTGCAGAGTGTAATTCATAGTCTAGCCAGCGACGCAGTAACTCGGAAGACCATTTGACTAGTTGTGAAAACTCAAAAAGCTTTCGACTAGTCATTGATCCTCCTGGAAGACCAGATAAATATATGGACTGGAATTTTAGCGGACGTTTAATGTAGTCCGATCCGAAAGACAACAGATATAAACGCCTTTTTCTTTAATCAGATGAGCGAGGAAAAAGCAGACAGCTGACTCCGATTCACAGTTTCTCTGGACCACTATTTCCTTCTAGATAACAACCTAAGTCTATTAATTAAAATGGGCACATGTTCTAACTCTCCACAACTGAGGAGTCTCTCTACTAAGCGCCTGCATTAGGGACGTTTTGGGGATCCAACTGCATCATTGCATAAAATTCATGCAAATTTCCAACATAAGTTGACCCACCCTGCTTGATTCAATACGAATGATTTACCGACCATTCTCCTCGCAGTCAATCTATGCAAGCAGTGGGCTATCTATCACTTGACCTTATCAAGCTTTATCTCCACGCTTCAGACGAAAGTTTTTGCGTAACCACAAACAATAAATTGACTATGATGCTTGTACTGGGGCATGCCAATATTTTAATGATTGATTAGATTTCTCTCAGAAAGACATTCCGAAATAGTTATTTTGTCCATTTGAGATACAATCTTGTGGGCATCGGTCACTGAAATCATGTTGACATTTTTAAACATTTTGTGCCCCCCCACCACGCAGCTCTGAATCTAAACAAGCGGACTGCATTACGCATTAAATTCTGAATTACACTCTATTGGAAGCTAATGAAAAATTAGAAAATCTCATGACCGAGTCGAGATAACTTTCTGTGCCATAGTGTTCAGCAACAACTGTATTGCGTGTTTCGTTTCCAGTAGGCGATCTTATTGGCACCCACAAATTCAGGTTCTTCTATGGTTTGCCAGTTTGCAAAAATGTATTTGGGCTGGAGATTAATCCGTAAAATTATTGTGTACATATTTTTGTGGCTAATCTCAGCTGACTCTATGTTTAAAGTGCTTCGGGATGCTTCGTTTAAACTCCCACTAACAATTATTCCACCATTTTGCCTCGAGTCAAAAATAGATTTCATTTAGTTCCAAATAATCATTTAAAACAAGGAAAGCAAGTATCCGTGGGTATAGCTGAAACCTAACTTCCCATTATATTTAGACGAGTATATCTGTAATCATCCGGGGTCTGGCTGCGTATGCGTGGTATTTTTAAGTACGTAATGTTATGAATTACCGTCATCCCCACTACTCTTATAACCAGTGCACATTAGTACAGAATGTTACATAAAAAGCTAAAAGATGGACTGATCAATTTTTTTCGCTTCAGTTTCCTACCCATACGGTTTTGGATGGCCAATGAACCATTTCAGTGTGCCGTGCTGTTTGGTGTGGGATGTATACCCAGAGTTTTAGAAAACAGTTTAGTTTTTACCCGTTTGTTCCGGGTATCAAAGTTTGTCTAAACGATGCCCGATAGTTTTCCATGTCGCACTCATATACAGAATGACATAATGTGATTTGAACAGCGTATTTGCATATCATTGTATCAAAGTTATCCAGTCTGTGTGTTGTGTGCCAGGCGAAACGTTATGATGGTAATGATTGACTAGAATGCGTTAGGTATTGTTAGAAGTCGAGTGGTTGAGAACATCAAATACGACTGAATGATACTTCATCCCCTTCTACCAATTTCACTGGAAACTTCATTTTGCGTAAAGATATATGACATATGAGTTGACAGGGCACAAAGTTTAAGGCTAGAAAACTACATTACACTAGCCTTTTGAAAGGTATTATTTTGAGAGAAACAGTTTAATATCTTGAATATCGTCCTGAGTGAAACATAAGGCGGCGTTTAGAGAACATCGCAATCTAAGGATTCGGTTTCCAGCTAACATCAATTCCACGGAGTTCCGAGTTGTCCCAAAAGTTTGGCTAATGAATTAATGGATTACCGCTTGATAATCTATGGCAAAATTTCCTTCGGCTTTGAGGCGATCTTTTCTAAATAAAGATACCAGATAACATGCCTGATCAGATTGTTCTAAACCACCAATCCACTGTATTGCAGTTGAATTATTCTGGTATGTCTAGAAGCGGTTCACTCAAGCGGTCATTATTCTAACTCGGAAAAAAACAATCAACCAAACAAAATGCACTCCTATTAAGTTAGGGTTTATTCACTAGCTTTGAAGCAGAGTTCTCAAAGAACGAAAGTTTACAAATATTTACGTCTAGGCCAGGATAATTATTAGGCCGACTTTCAGGACGTTGTGCAAAAGAGACAGATTGCTCAGTTGTAAAGACTATCGCCTATTCAGGTGTGTCCAGCGTACACTGGTGAGGTGTGGGTTGCACGACGCCGGACATCCGAGGTTCCTAACCTTGCGCGGCAAAAGGTGGGCGCTAATAAGAGCAAAGCTCTAGTGTATTGCTCTCTATTTTGGTGTGCGCTAACCGGAGTAATTGCGCCAGAATCGGAGAAAGACGCACGACGGTGACGTAAATGCAAATTTTACAGATCTCATGACCAACTGCAACGAACCACAGAACTTCAGTGCGCAAGGAAACCACATAAAGTCGCGTACAGCCTACATATATCTCGATTTCCTATATAAATACAAGCCTGGGTAATAACATTGAAGAATGAAACAAATCCTACCCACAGTGTATTCTACCACACTCAATCATTCGCCTAACAATTTTGAATGATACACTGTGAACTCTTATACAGAAGACAAGCAAGGGCTGAACCAATTTGCAACCCAGCAAACACAACAAACACCAGTATGATGCAACCAGCAATATCCAACGCATTCCTTCGGGGATCGTCTAACCGACAGCAAATGTAATATACTGGAATATTGCTTGCTCGGGAGCGTTCACTGGTGCTTATTCAGGTTTCTGTTGTTTATTTTGCTGAGCTTGTCAATTTACGGATGTTCCATCACCAATCGGGAGAGCGGCTGGGTGGGTGACCAAGCAGGATTGTCCGTCGCCTTCAGTTTGAAAGAAGGAAACAAACAAATAACCATTAGAAATAAGCAAAGCGCTGTCTAGCGTCCCCCTGACTAGCAGCTTTAGGAACAAAATCGTTTACCGCATGGCCACTCTAAATCGATGCAGATAGAATTCACCGCAACTCCTGTTCGTGTACGCAGCTCAGATTGATAAGCCACGACGAAATTCCCAAGGACGTTAGAATTCGCCTGACTAAACAGGAAAACAAAAAACCACAGTCTGATCCACAAACGTTCATCATTTTAGGTACATCCATTAGACTTAAAGGCGTCTTACTTCAGAAGAATCATCTGGAGCACAAATGTAACGTCTTATTTTTGTGCACAAGCACACTTCACATTTTCATCGTTATGTTTGAACACCTAGTAATCCCCACTTTAGGTGTCCACCGAAATCCTACACGATTGATACCGTTGCTTATTTTAAACTATCCACATGCCGTTATTTGTTTTTAAAGCAAACCTGACTGTCAAAGATAGGCCACTTGTGCACTTGACCAATCACTAATCGATTTCTCAAACTTTCTCGGTTTAGGGCCAAGCTTTCGAAAAATACAAAACCTGCACGGATCTGGGGGCGCCCAAAGAAGATACCCATCAGATAATACATTGAACTTTACGCCTCGAGATGGCACACAGGTTAGTGTTTGTTTTTCTCCTCAACTATTTTTACTATTCCAACGCAAAGCAATGCCTCCTACTTGACAGCTTTCATAATGGGACCACTTTGAATTGAGTTTTTGGGCACACATCATTTGACATAAAGAGGATCCCGATCATCAGGAAGGTGAGAAAAGCCTAGTCAAACATTCTTGCCTACAGAAAGCCAAGATAATGAGCCAGTTCTGGTCGACGCTTTCTTGAAGCTTGTGTATAGGTACATTTTGTCGTAGCAAGTCAGCTGGGTTACGGTTTCCTCAAATGATGGTGACACTTTAATAAATCTACTGACAATCGCAGTAAGCAAGTCAGAAACTAAAAGATGACTGTCATGTTATAAGCCCAAAGAGCTCATCCGATAATTTATTCCGTGGTCAGTAACTCTGCTGACTGAAATATAGTTATTTTGAATGCTTACTGACCGTCTCAACTTCAGTTAACAACAAATGAAATTTCAACTGAAGGCTCACTGTCTTGTGTGCTCACGAGATATATTTATCCAGAAGGTTGGGTTGAAGTGACGTTCACAACATGGAAAACTGGTAACCTGGAACCTAGAAGCCACTTGTCTCCTTTTCAGACACTAAGGACGGAAGCTTTTGTTTCATAGCTGAATTTTAATGGAAATCCTTCTTACACCGACCAGAAAGGACAATGCATTACCAACGGAACAATCATTCTCACCCGGTTCAGTCTATTCTCAGTAAATTGACACAGCGGTTTCAAAGTGAATTAAATAGTGCAACTAATATTCTTCCTCCTCAGGTTGTTTATCTGTTCAATTACAAGACCACAACATAATGATTTCAGCTGCAGAAATAATAAACAGTGACCACGAGACCAAATCATACACCCAAAAATCAATGTCTATTTACTATCAGTACATATCCCGCAAACCCCATAACAGATAACAAAAAGTTGTTCAGCGGGTTTCAGGCGTTTGTGGCGCTACCTGACTGGGACGTCCTGATAGCCGGGTCTATCGATCGTCACAACCAGGATAGTTACTGGGTCGTCATTTCGATGATGAGTCGGGCGCACCAATCATATCGCTCAAGCGTGAACACGTTCGACCGTTCAGACGTGAAAAATCAGATGCGTCAAATTGTGCTGGCGGAGTAGTGGTAACGCACTCGCCTCGCATGTCAGCTGTCTGAAGTTCAAACCCCGGCACGGCCATTGGATATGCACTGCTGATGAGCTCTAATAAGAGTGAAACTCGAGTCCAGCGCTTTCCCCCTTTGATGTGGGCTCATCAAAATAATTACGCCAGAACAGGAGGACTACTGTTCAAACGAGTGATGTGAATATAAATATATACTTACTCTCGTGATCAAGGGGTCAGATTCATGGAATTTAATTTCCAATAGTAAGGCCGAGCGGACGGTGTAAAAATGGTAGGGTAGACGGGGGAAAAATAAAACACAAATGTGGTTGCATCAGCTGTCACAGTTCTTGCGAGCATCTGAGTGGACAGTCCTGCTCGTTATATATAGGAACTCACTTTAGGTTGGCTGTGCCTGTAAGTACATTTCATTCTCAAGTGTGCTGGCTATGTACATTTAAGGTGATCACTCAGACAGCTTTCCTCTAGTAAAACAAGTTGGTATTGATCTAGCGAGTGAATTTTGTGTGACGGAATTTTGGTCAGGTAAGCCGAGCTCTGCGTCGTTGACTTTTATGCAACAGCGCCGGCTGTTATCCTCAGCAGTATCAGAGTATTTCAGTGAGTGTGTTGTGGCAAGTTGGACAAGCGTGCATTTTTGGACCCCCAGAATTATTGATTTTACTGAATGAAAAGACATTGCCTTCTATTGCATCTATTTAGCACTGTCTGTGTGGCGCTGAGAAAATTCCACAATCAAAACATGGCGAAAATTCCGCCCCGCAAGAAAACATGTGGTGTTAGATATCACATGGAATAGCAGCGATTAGATTTCTCAAGCGTTTGTGTCCACGGAAAGATGCTTTAGCGGAATTTTCGCGAGGCAAAAGTGAACCGAATTCCACCTGGTAACCAATTTTTAAGTTGTCTATTTACACCATTTGCACTTCGCATCGTTTTATTTATAGCGAACCATTGATTTCAGGTCATCACCAAAAACACAATTCTATTTATTATTTGCACTTTTCAATACTGGTTTGCAATCCCACATAAGTGCACTTAGTTTGAATTTCTGTCCTGTTCTTGACGTTCGGTACACCTGTTGCTTCAGCAAAAAAATGTAGGGCTAAACTAAAAACTTGATAATCGTCTCGGTTTCTAAAGCTCGAGTCTGCTTTATGGAATAAATTTTGATAACACCATAGCCCGCAGTGCTTGACGGTTCTACTAATGTTGTTTCTGGCCCTATTGAACTTCAAACTACCAACGAAAATCCTGACTGACCACAAATCCGAGTTAAACGCAGCAACTACATTTTGGGCAGAAGATTTTGTTGCCATCGCTAATCACAATTCTGGTCAGTAATCAAAACGGTCAGCTTCGAGTTGGTAAGGCAATCTGATGCTCGTATGTCTAAGAGATGAATCGTTGAAGCCATCACAGTGTTGAAAAAAGCATGCGGAACTGAACAGACAGAGACGGAATGTGTGATCACAGAATAAAATAATAAAATAAGCTATCATTTTGATGTTACCATACAACGGTCCGCACTAGTAAGCTAGTTGATTTGAAATTATTGGGGCGGCGTTTCTGGTTAAAGATATCCACCACGTTATACTTCGTTTCTTTTGACCTGTGTCACCGGTGCATACATGCTGTTTACACTTGAAGATGTCAAGTAATACGTATTTGTAATTTATTTGCTTTCCTCTTGACAGCCGACTCACAGACTCACAAAAAGTTTAACCACATGTCTAGCAGTCTCACTTATGCAGTAATGTCCAAATGAACAAGGACTAAAATTTAAGGTTTGACATAAGAATATCTCCTTCAATGTGCGAAATCCTTCTTGGTTACTTGTATTTTTTTTGTAGGAGTACACTTGTTGAAGACTTTGTAAAATGCAGTTCTTAATCCGCTCTAACAGTGTATATTTTCTGCGGCGGGGCATGGCGACTGTTCACAAATTGCCGTTAAACAAGCTTCAAAATGTTTGCCCGAGCTATCGGTTCCCGTAAATAATCTTTTATCACCTGACATCAAGCTCATGCAAAGTATCGTTCATTATAAACATAGATCAATTGAACCCAGACCAAACCCTCAAACTTGATTGAAGTTTTTGTCGTTACTAACTGGTTCTGGGAAAGGAATGAGTAGTCTATCACGTAGGTCACTTTTATGTCGTTGCATGGCGTATTCTTTGCAGCCGATAAGCGGTCTGAAAACGACGGACCTATGTGAGCATATGTGTTACGAGCACCGGATGGGTTATTTCTGTCTTATCTACTCCTTATACATTCTTTCCGCTCATGTCATACACCTGCTCAATCAGCAGGCCGACACGCAACCCGTAGGGAGGGGTTGTATATGTCACTCTGCCAATCAGAATGCTAATAGAGCATTCAATCCATATATTCAGTTATGTACCATACTGGAAGATCAGCCAGACTTATATGTGATTTTCCACTATGCACTGCAGCTTGCTTTTGTCGCTTATTTCACATGAATAGCAAAACATTTGAAGGTAAGGTGCGCCAATTAGCAACTTTATTCCGGTGAAAAATGTGATTGCCCTGGATATTAATAAAGCGAAACTTTATATTTAAGGATACTGTGCTCCTTGTGAGGCATTACGTGTTTGTTTTAGGTGATTTCCGGTTAAGGGTTGCACAGTGTGTTACCAATGCTGTCGTTTAAGCATCTTCCTCCTCTCTTAGTAATTAATTCAGTCAAATCGCCTTTTGACCTGAGTTCTGGACCTCTGGTGCGCTACGCAGCCCGTTACCACTAAGTCAATCCTGATAAATTCCAACAGGAGAAAAATTTGACCCCAGTGCGTGCTATCATTTTATTGAAATACATTGTTTTATCGCTCGTTGTTATTTACTTGTCATTCTTTAGCTTTTGATAATTTGTTTTATGTTGACAAGCATACCCGCATATGATGTTAAACATTTAATTGCCGTTGGCTCCAATTCCTTTGCATTTATGTAGCTTGACGGCCTCCAATGAGGGCAAACTTTTTGGGCCGGAAGCAGGTTGCCTCAGGAGAAAAAGCTGTTACCATAACTTGCCTCCGTAGTTAAGTGGCAGCTAAAGACCCGTCCACGATGAATCAGTTTGCGCTAATTTGGCTGCAAATAATTCATGAATTACTACATATCGATAAAATCATCGTGACTTACAGCTGACATACTCAAGGGAGTAATGAAAAACTTGATTGTACAGCAGTCAGGAGTTATTCATTTGTTAAGTTCGCCACGCCATCCTTACTTCCAGCATAAGGCCGACAAACTCGATAAGGTACCGGAAGAAGTGGGCAGCCCTGAAGTAGGATAGACGTAGAAGAGCACACGGCCAGCCTAGAAAACATCACAAACAGGCAAAAAATATTAAGCCACGTGACCCCAGTTCATTTATTATTAAGTGTACTATGGATGGTTGCATGATCATTATGTTGCCCCGTTTCTGTCCATAATCTGGAATAGTTTCAATTTGCTCCCTCCTGGTTTCCATTATGAAGACCTGTTGCGTCCAGTGGATCCTCTGGTCCAGGGGTTTCCTACAAAAATTCAGATATAATATGATTACCAAAATACACTAACGGAACAAGATTAACAATGCATTTATTCGGTTTAGTGGGCGGATCTCAGTCCCAGGCTGTATTTTTGACACATTAAAATAATAATAATGAAATAATCATTTTTATAAACCCTCTTAAATTACAATACCCGAAGCTGACTTAATTAATCAGCACCTCATACTCTTCCAAAGTTCCAAGAAGAAAGAAAAAAGCTATTCTGTAAGATACGATGGTCGAATGAGCAGTACATGTCTTGGCACTCATTTTGATCTTGCGGATGTGGTGAGGATTCGGCATTCTTCTTGAAGGGAAGTAGCAAATTTGTTTAACAATTTGCGGCCAGTTGGTGAGTGTGACTAGAAATTGTCTATACGTGTATCATTTACTGGATCAACGTTGCAATCTGCACAAAGCGGACTGCCATGATTATCTTATTGTTGCTTTTTCAGCTTGAGCCTAGCATTCAAAGGACCACAAGAAATTATTCAGGCTTAATATATGCGTAAATCTATACGTGTTCAGGGGGGGGAAGTTGGCTGTTTTTAGGTGGTGACAGAAAGAATCTCTCCTTGTTGTTCAGTTTTGAATTCGTTAACTGGCAACTGAAATCTAATCCAAATATCGCCAGCCAACCACTTGCGTTTGTGTGCCTGATCGCAACCATCATGATAGCCTCTCCAATTTCGCATGTAGTGAACTGCACTAACAGGGTAATTCTGATGTTTTTGCAAGTCCAAGAGCTAGGTGAACAACAAACGAAATGCGCACAGCCCAGGGACTCTTTAACAACAATAGCCAACGGAAATCAATATAATGCGTGCCAGAAGGAATCAAACTCTTTGCCTTTTCAGAGCGTTGAAAAAATGCAAAAGATGGTATTTGCTCCAGAACCTGCAAATTTACTTGGAATTCCATCACTTCCAATCACCTAGCAGGGTAAAAGACCAGATGCTAATAAAAACCTGTAGACTTCAGACTGAATTCAGTATAGAATAACCCCGACAATTTACATTGCATTCTGCACTTGGAGATTAGCTTGCTCGTGCGTGGGTGCGGAGCAAGCAATGAGAAAAATAATTTTGCGGAATGAAACCATTCCGCCCTTTGGTTGTCGCAAAATAGAGCAAACTGTACTAGGTTGTACCAGACGCAGCCAGTTTCACACGGTTTATGCAGGCCTGAAACAATTAGTTGAACCAAGTTATCCTAAGGGTTACCCTCCAGTCTTTCTGAACGCAGATTACAAGCTTAAGGCAGTGAGCGCTCTAAACCTATACCTTACGGATTCTACAATCTTGTTTGAGTTAATCAAGCAACTATTCTGTTTTAGATTGGCGTTTATTAACCAACTCATGCCAAATTTTAGGTTGAACAAAACTTTTACCAGTATTTCCCATTTCACACTTTCAGTTACATTAGAACCAATGCGGGATGCTCATCGGTCTCACGCTATAGTGAATTTTCTTGGTTTCGCCAACTCATTCTTGTACTTTGCAGACCACATTTTGCAGCTTACAGAAAGCACCTTCTCTTTCCGAAGAATGTGATTAACACTTTGTATTCAGAAGGAAATGTATGGATCCCAAATCGGCCGGCAAGTTTGACGGCCTTTTCCAATCAAGTCTTCTATTGAGCTATTTTGGCACTTCCTTGGAAGATGCACTTGTTTTCGATGAACTACTTAACTCAGGCATAAACGGTCATATTAGGATTCCTAGCAGTGTATTTTTGGTGTGTGCAATGATTCTTTAATGGAATAAAGTTGGTGGGGGGTGTGCCGGCAGGCGTCAGAACTCTTGACGAAAAATGGCCTCAACAGATGTTTGTGACGAAGAAAATCTTAGGCTCTCCCATGCTAAAAATACCATACCGTCTCGGAGGTCTATTTCAAACAGCATTTGCTCTGTCCCTATTATGACTTTTCTTATACAACTAATTCACAAGACTCTGTTGGAAAGAGTACCAATCTGACTGAAATATAGCTAAGCACAGTCGTCTGTGAAAAGCGAGGTTGAAAAAAGTCCTAGTGAGACAAAAATATAAACATAAGGAACAAATCACAGTCTTCCTCAAACTCGAAGGGTTGAATGGAGAATCATGATACTAGCATCCACTCGCAGTCCATAACTGTAAATACTGGAGCGCAGGGCCATCAATCAGATTATGCCGAATGCTCTGTAAATGTGGAGCCGCTTCATTTTTCTTGGTGCACACAAGCCTGGTTTCTATTGTGTACACAGGCCATCAATCAGCATATATCTGAGCAAATAAAAAAAGAAGCGCATTTGCCTAAAGATGACCGCAAAGGCATGGAAAAGTGTGTGGCTGTCTACACAGCAAGTTGTGATTTTTTAGAGGCTTGTGCCAGCTTTTGGCGCGAAGTTTGTTTGTGTGATACACAGCAAGTATGTCTCCCGCAAATGTGTGAAGATCATAAGGTTGCCCTGCAGAAACTCTTCGTCACTGTTGTTTATTGGAAGGGGATGTTTTCAAACGCCCATCAGGGGAGTTTTGTCATCCAATTCTCACAGCACTGGGATCTAACAGAAATAGCAGCACCTTAAACATCAAAGCCGTGCATAGAAAAACGGAGTGTGCATAGTTAAGACCATG
Organism: Opisthorchis felineus; assembly: GCA_004794785.1. Lineage (NCBI taxonomy): Eukaryota > Metazoa > Platyhelminthes > Trematoda > Opisthorchiida > Opisthorchiidae > Opisthorchis > Opisthorchis felineus. Next base: position 272,002 of record SJOL01009762.1, read on the forward strand.
AACTTTATTTAATGCTAACCTACTGATTTTTATTCTTCGTGAAGGTGCAATAACATGGTCCGTCATCGGCATAATATAATGCATTTGAAGTATGATTGACAGGAAAGTGACGCGTGATTTGCAAATGTAAATCAAAGAACCTAACTTTGTAAAGTAGGTCCTAATACTTCTAACAAACCTCACTGAATTATGACGCCTCAAGTAACATCTAGTAAAACTCGCGGCGCATTGCTTTTTTTGGAGGCCAAATCCAATCAAAATCCGACCATGTTTGGTGCTAAATAAGCCTCAAGCAGCTAGACAGGACAGATTTATTATCGAATATGGCGCCCTAAGCAAAGTCAAAAACGGTGCTATAGAGCCAGCACCGAATTTGAGGGACGAAATGGACGAAAAAGAAGTGTGCATGTTGTATCTAGTGTGGCTGTGCAGTAAGGTTTCTAATCTGAATTTGCCTTTTCTAATAGAAGGCCAAAACGAGTGTGAACAGAATTTTAGAGGGTACTTTTGTTAACGCTTAAACAGTAAATTGACAGTGATTTTAGTGATCTGAGCACTATAACAATCAGAGTTATGAACGCCAAAACAACCGCCAGCTACAAAATATGTACGTTGCTCAAATAGTGGGTTTCTGGCTTCTCCGCCTAGTATAATATCATCAGGCTGTTATGAGGACTTCAAGAATCTACAAGTCATCTGCCGCACCAAACCATGTCTGGTCAAAGGAACTGGGAAATAACGGATATCACTTAATGGTGTGGTGCAACTCGCCTAATTTACAAGCTCAGACGTTGGTAATTACCCGGTAAAGATCAAACGCTTTCTGATATGTCCAGGAAAACCCTGAAAATTGCAAGAATGTGAGACAAACAGGATTGGATCAAAGAAACAAACACGGCTTCCGGAAGCCTTCTGCACACTAGCAGTCAACGTGAGGTGCAAGAATGCCACACAGTAAACAATGACGTAGAAGTTTTACTCAGAAAAAACGACGCTGGAACAACCCTCGACGCCCTTCAAGGAAAACCTCACGGCTCTGAAAACTTACCCTGCAAGATAGAACTCAACCCGATTTACGATTTCCAAATTTTCAGTTGAGGCTGCAGTACATATTTCTAACGTTATAACCATGACCTTAAAGCGCACTCGCAATTGAAGCGAGCCAAATTTGTGCCTTTTTGGTTACTCCTTCCGGTTCATTACCGGGGAATGTGCCTGACTTGCTCTGGTTGTCTCCAACCAAGAATCTTTCAAATCGGTAATGTTCATTCAGCACGTGATTGAGCCTGTATGAAGAGGACACATCTGTGAAGGATACCGAGCTTGAAATACTCTCAGCCGATTAATCTCCTTTACAGACTTCCAGTCATGTGGCTATTTATCTTGGTGTCATACGGGAGTTATTCGACTTGCTTATCAAATAGGGGTCTCGTTATCCCACCGATTCTTCTGGCTGAAATGTTAGTCCAGTCGTAAAAGTATAGGCGGGAGGAATAACTCTAGTTACTCACCGTGATACTTCGTAGTGGGTCATGGAACATAGGACGGCTAAAGGCAATGGTAGTGTTGACCAGCGATCCAGCCTAATCACAGTAGTCCACGCTCTGGGATAACACTTGTATGTGTATTATAGCTTCATCATTTGGTTTCTGAGTTATATTTCTCAGGAGAGGCAGACCTTAAATACGGCGAACTCAAGCTTACACAGTTCGATTATTTTTAAAGGCTACCGTTAATTTTAAACTTATCTAAAGGTAAGGAACACGGTATATTTTGAAATCCATCAAAGGAACGTGAACCACTTTATCCCATGCATACCCTGATGGATGACCCATATGCAACCGTTTGCCGAACACTGTGTAATGGGGGACAACTATGGCAATACCACCAAACATTAGTCCAGATCAGAAAAGGAGCTCTCATTTTAAACACTTGCTGTCATTAACGCGTTTGTTCCTCTCCTCTTGGTTTGAATGGATGCAGTTCGAGACATTATTTAGCCTAAAACATATTAAGTCAATGTTCCTTGGAAGCTGCCACACAGTTTGTTCAGGATGAGGAGAAAGAACTAACGGACAAACCAAATCTATGCTTGTCACGAGATGTCCTGAGTTCCACTAATTATAGTTGTTTTGCTTATGTGCGAATTATCCAACCACAAAAATGTCAACTTTCTTTGTAACGTAGCGCAACAACTACTCATCCTTGATGACGGAGACGTCCGGATATGATGCTCATTATACATTTTCGACGTACAAATAAGCTAACATCCCTCATCTATCAACAAATAAATGGTTTGGATATCCTGATCCTATATTCGGCCTTTTGTGGTGGTTAATCCTATTCATATACCGGGAGGATCAGGAATAGATTCAAGAATTCATTGGCAGTCACTGCCTGATACCTGTAGAAATCACCAGTCCTCCCAGCTGTTTACTAGTTTACCTTTCCTTATTCTGCATTCCCACTGTAGCAGAATTTAAGAGAAAAATTTATGCATTTTTTTGTTTAATGTACCAAAAATCTTGATGGTATTTTATAAATCAGGCAAGTTTGGAAACTGGAATAATGAAGCAGCAAATTCTTGCACTCTCAACGTGATAACCAGTCAGGTCAACCGCGGAAAATTCAAAATTCTGAGTCAGAGAAATTGCAATCCAAGCCACTCTCGTCTATCTTTGATGGGGCAACATTGAACACATCTTTGTCTCCTCTACGGGGTGATCCTTCCGTCAGGAGAATACGACATTAGGGACCAAATAAAATAATCCCTCTTCTATGGGTGGTGCGTGGAAATCCAATGTACGTAAAATTCAATATGTTCTAGGCGAACATGAATCTTTATTCCAGTTGCCTTTTCAAGATTCGGTTTACTAAACAGTTATTTTGAAATTCCATAAGCCAGGCTTTTGGGACATAGATAAAAATATGCTGCTCTCCCGTCAAGGTATTTTATTTGGACCCATGAGTTACACCTGTTATTGTGAGACCACTTTTTCGCCCTAGTCGATTATCAACCAGAAACTATATCAAAACCAATTTCACCAGTCAAGCCGTCTGAAATGAATTTGTTTTTTTTTGTTGTGAAGTTTTGAAATCAACAGCCCACTGCACTGTGGCTCAGATTATGTGCTGTTCATTCTTAAGGAGATTGACACAGTTCTGGGTTGACGGAATGACGGATGTCTTGTTCGTAATACGGTGTCCCGCGCGCCATATATGTAAGATTTAAATGCAACCTATGAAATCGTAGCAACTGAAAAATGAGGCGGCCTGGTGCAGCACATTCAGTTGTCTGGAAACATCACAAACGAGAGATTCAGCTGGGTTCCAGGTGAGTCTCTCGCAAAACCAAATTTGTTTGCAGATGAGTGTATTTCGCCGAAAATGATTACAGTTTTCGTTTGATATGAACCAATCAGTAAGAGCATCACGGATTTCGGGAGGAATGTGAGAACGGAAGTGCTGTGGACACAAGCAGGTAGAGTTATTCAAGCAACTGGAATCTCAGGATGATTAAGGGCGAAAACTCTACTTAGAAACTTCGTTAGCTAAGTTGCATAGACCCGGTTATTAACTCCAAATTTAACGGCACAGTCCGGCTGCCAGTTTCAGTTTATAATATTACACGGAAGCAACTCAAACACACAGGGGTCAGAAACTTTCGATTAAGGATAAAAACTTGATTATGAGTGCAAATAATGGTGAATCGGAATTGCAAACAACATATTATGGCATAAGTGGTCTACCACCCATTGGTTAAGCGATTCCCTATGAATGGCAGTAGCAGTTTCAGGAAATAGGCTCGGAACGCCCGAAAATATATTTCCTTCCTGGTGGAATAAAGCACACCAATTTTTACGGATCGCCTAAGGCTATAAGAGGAAACAGAATCTCGCACGCTAGTTTGTCTCTCAGAAATGTCCACCACTTCCTAGCAAAACCATTGGATGGCAGTTTGAATCTCTTGGAAAGTTGCCTTTCCGCGATCACTTTATGTTTCGTCAAAACAGGTTATCATTTGCACCGTCATTTTTCGTCGACTGAGCTTATCCTTTTGAGTGTTACGTCCTGTGCTACAATTAATGTACCATCTATGGACAGACTCCGCTGCCTCGTAGTTCCTTAGAATGTGGTGGTATTTTACAGTTACCTGTTGGAAATGTTGATTCAAACCGGGTTTACTAGTAGATAATATATTCATGAGTAATTTTTCTAAAGTAACCACTCATCTTTCTAACGGACCTGATAATTTAAAATTTCTTGGTTGATTTAGTCTAGCCTCCTTCCCCACGATGTATTTACACACCTTGTTCACTTACCGCACACCAAGTTTTTAAGTTTAAATTTTGCTGTGAAACACGGGGAATCAATCAATCGTGTTGTCAACATGCGCATCGTGAGATCAAATTGCGTTTCACACGAGTGGTCCACAAGTGACCATAATTTTAACCCAGGAATCAAACCACCATATCCTGAATGATCATCATTCACGATATTTGGTTTTACTTTCTGCCTTATCTAGGATAAGTTTTATCCTACAGAAACTCATCAAAGTCGTTCAGGTTGTTGAATTTAGGGTAATGGCTTGGCGGTTTAGCACATCGACATATCCTACTGTTGATGAACTAAATGATGAAGACAAACCACTCTGGATTGAATGTTTATTCTCTTTTTGTTTGGCTTCCTCTGAGAAACGGTAGTCCATATTAGAGGGGAACAGGTAAACTGACAGTAAGACCGATCTGAGAGTATTCTTCTGATAACGGAAAACAATCAACAAAGTAAGGTCGTTCACAGTAAGTATTGCGCATATCACTCCCGAGTTGTCACCGATACAACCAATGGAACCATTTGTGCGAATTTGGAGCTTATGACATGCACTAGCATGCATTGCAATAGTTTTGCATTACTTAGTGCTTAAATTAGCGAAATTATATGGTGTGTATAGTTTGGCGGATTCGGACTGCAGCCGTCGACTATTGTTCGGTAATAAATGCTTTTGATAGCTACGTCCCTCACTCCATTTCAGGTCTATACGTCTGGCAGTAAACCTGGACCAGTAACCATTCCTGCTCGGAGCCGCAGCGCCCAACCAAGTCCTGGTCCCAGTCCATTAGCAAGCCCCAACACATTTTATCGTGCTTCGGAAACCAATCTGAACCAGGACTACGGGGCTGACAAACGTTCGAGAATCACGAGGTCACAACAATTTGAGCTGCAGGCATCGACACGTCGGGGCGCATCTTCACCACCCAGTTTGGACAAACAAAAGTCTCAGTCATTTGTAGTCAACGGAACCGAAGTGAGTGTCCATCGTTGCATAAACGAACATGACTCGGTATAATGATCATCAACAGAGAAGAGACCGGGTATTTTCGGATTCTGCTTTCATCCGCTAATTGCATTACACTGACCGGCTTTTGTTACCCACAAAAAGGACATAGTGCCCTTAAATGGGTGCCGATTGCTCAATAGCAAAACCGGGTACATTCGAATTATAATTTTTACTATTACATTAGTACGACGAGACGACATAGATTCTAAGAACTATGTTTATTTTATTTGCAACGTGAAATGAAGAACGTGTACAAACTCTAGGAGCGCGCAAAAGGTTGGACGAACAGACATTTACAAGCTATTTTGGATACCATAGGCCCATGACAACTTCGGGCAAACACTACTTATAAAATTGCGCTGGACGATACAGTCTCAGCGTGCATTGTTGTAGAAAGGACATATCTGAGCTACTCGAACAGATCAGTGTTAACCTAACACGTGGATTTAGACATCAGCTACCAGGTTCATCTGGATGATAGACACTTCGAATGAATAACGCTCAGCTTCTTGTAGAACAGTTCTTGTAGCATGAAATCATCGCATCACTACAACACTAGACTCATCGTAAGGTGAAAGCTCACTTCATCTGTCTCGATGGTTTTTAACTACATATTTTTCCTTCAAAAGGGTTCAACCAGAATGCTAATGCACGCAGTTGGTAAGAAACAGGGAATTTATTGACGCCGCTGGCTTCCTCACAATGTGTGGTGCTCTGTGTGCACCGCATAGCCTCCTAGGCTAGAGGCTGTGCACTAGGGTTTGCTATTATTCTGAAGAGATCACAACAGGCTTATTTATAAGTAGCCAAGTGCGATTTTCTAAATGTTATTTGAGGGCAAATTTCCAAAGTTACTATCAACTGCCACTTACCAAGCTACACAGGTGCTCGATTAATCAAAATTCATTCAAATCCTATGAAAACTTAACGAACTATTTTAGACTTGAATCAAGTAACTATGTGGGCTGAGGCCATTTATCTATCGTGGCGATTTACGCATTCATACCAGTGGGAAAGACTGAAGGTTGAGATGCCAATGAAGCTTTCTTTCTACCGGAAGCTCTGGGTTTTGGGACGCCCGCTGAAAATGACAGCTTTAAAGGTCATCGGGAGCATACTGTACTATTCAAAATGGATGGTAGAAAAATATAGAAGTGTAGCGATGTTTCTCTACTCTGCTTTATGCTTGTGACGTAAACCGTTAGGCCTTCGTATGGAATTTCATTATGTGGTCGCATAAACCCATTGACTGTGGAGGATGATTATGGTTTTGAAAAAGCAAGTGTCACATGTCTAAAATACAAGTGAAGGTTCTATTAGGAAGCGATCGGTATTTTTTGAAAAACCTGGCAGTAAACACTTATGTTGCCTCTCGTCATTGCAATATGTATTACACAATAGCAAGTAACTAACAGCACGAAACTAACGAAAACATCATATACTGCGACGTCAGATAATGAATATTGAACATTCTGTCGTTATACGCGACAGTGAGATTATTCAGATCACTGGTAGGCTAAACCGGAATAAGTGTCATATCAACGTCTACTAGCGTTAGACTGAAAGCAGATCAATCCGGTAAACACCATCGTTTGTCCCTCCACATCACCTGGTCGAGATGGTCTCCTACGACGGGGGGTATTCCTTAAGGAAGATCATCTAACACTTTAGTTTCATACAATAACCGAGTGAACCTGAAATCAAATATTCTCTTTTTCGCATAAATATGTACATATATATGCATATATGTGATGTATTTTATACAACAATCATAATACGAACCTGGACTGTGGACATGTTGATGTTCTATTCTCGTATCACCCAAATAATTAATTTGCTTTAGCCTTGAAACCGACTTATTAAACGGGTAAAAAGTAGATTTACTAGTTGATAAGAAATGAGGTTTAAGCAGGAGTTACCTGCAGAAAATTTTGAAGAAGTTGCATAGAATTCTTGAGGCAAATTGCACCATTCTACAAGTGCGGCAACATCGAGCAGGAACTGAGACACTTGTGATCTACGAAAGTATCTTGAGGGTGAAAATTTTATTTGCCTTCACAGTTTTTTTAAGATGCTGTCACCATTGCGTTGATAATTTTTATCAGACCGAGCCTAGTTCAAAAGTGTACAGCGATGTTCTTCTGACTGAAACACGTGAGTTTATTTTAACTTTGGGGATCTGGAGCATCATAAATTAGAATACTAACCAAAAAGTTGGATTTTTTCAGGGATTCAACTCACAATACTGCCAGTAATCATTCTTATACCCACCGCTACCGGCTGACTTGCACTCATCGGCGTTTGCAAACGATGAAGTTTGGTGGAGTCATACCTAAAATTCCTTGGGAGAAATGTCACCTTAATCTTCACGAACTTTTCACAATCTGATGGAACCCTTGTTCATTTGGCACATTCTAATCAACAATGTGGTGAATTGGGCAAGTTACTTGAAAACATCGCAAACGAGAGATTCAACTGGGTCCAAGTTGTGTCTCCAGTCAAAACCAAATTGGTATGCAATTGAGTGTATTTCGCTACTTTCATGCAATTTGGGTACAAGCAGAACATAAGGTTGACGAGATTCGCTTACCGTGCCTACCTGATGAGCCCCAAGGAGGGCAAAGCAGGTCTTGGGATGTCGGAAAGTTTTCAGCAACCTCATAAATAGTGTATTACATAGACTACACCATTTTCCTGACGAAGACATCACTGTATGCAGCACCACGGGGGTAACTGCAACAACCTGGAAAAAAACATGTGAAGCTAATTAACTGGCTTGTCGGAGGAAGGCAGGTCTGTTTCTCCAAATAAAATAAATGTTTTCGTCAAGTTTATTTCCGTTTCATCTAGACCACCTAAAGTGTTGACGTTACCTGCTTTTGGCATTCCAGTGTGTCTGCTTGACTTCCTATCCCTATGTTCTTGATCTAGCCTATGCTTGTCCTTATTTTCAAGACTGCCTTCAGTCAAAGAGAAGGTCGCCATTCAACCCACTGGATGTTCTTAAATCAGATGTTGTAAGCTAGTTACAGTGCGCAAAAATAACCTGATCTCTTCGGTCGTTTTGCAAAACAGGATGATGCGGAGTCACCGATTCTTCCTTCCGTCCGAGAAATCATTCGTCAGGTGGAGGCTATGACACAATCAAATGCTGCCACATCTACAACGGACATCTCCACTCTTGGCCAGAGTGGCGGACCTCCAAGTGGTATTCCACGTTACCAGCGGCAGCTCACTCAGCCAGTCCATAATAACCGTAATGCCTCAGCCTCCACAGATAATTACGCTCGGAACGGAATACTTCGACAAGGCGGTAGCAGCCAACGAACTCCGAGTGCGCCACAGCTGCGCGCAGTTCAGTACACACCAATGCAGGCAAAATTCAACTCAATCACTGCCGCCGCAGCAGCTGCATCTGCGCAAAATCGCAATGTGGCTCCACCAGTCCCCCCACATGGACCGACTCGTAGCAACAAGGTGGGTCGCAGGGGGCATTTGTTACGCAATTTCTGTCTTATTGTAGCAGAGTAAGGCAGCATTTTTAGTCTGACTTAATAGTATTTTGGTTAAGTATGAACCACTTACAGACTAGTTGTATACGGCGCAACCAACATTACTACTGAAATACTCCAGCATCCGTGTAAAGAAATTTAAACTAAGTGATTTGGGAGGACTCCTCAGAACATGTAGACAGCTCAATGACGTTTTCATCCTGTTTACTGTTCATTAACTCGGCACAGTCAACACAACCGGAGAGGATGGCTTCTTGACTCAAGAGAATCTTGAGGCGGCCTGTGTCCTGCATTTTATGTGGAGGGATGTCACTATGCTATTCGCAATAAGGTAATCCGCCTATTCTCCATTTCCAGTAATTTTGACACACATACAGGATCAAAATTGCACACTCAAGTTAGTTTACACGTTTCCTAAGCAACACAATAAACTTACGATTGTCGTTATAAATACTCAACCGAATGAATTTGTCACCCTGAATTTAGGGTCAATTACATAAGTGAAACTACGCCTTTTAGAAACTGTATTGAACAACAAAGAAGGTTGATAATAGGGCTCAAAATTGTTTGAGAAGGCCTTTGAAGGAAACATCCAAAAAGTTATATATACCACCTAGAAATACTAATGCCCAACCCAGTGGTAATTTGGGATAACAACGGACTAAGTTTGGCTTCAACAGAACCCATTTTAGGACATGGAGTTTGAATGCTACTTTCGCTGGTCTTTGCTCCAGAGGTGTTAACACATAGGCCAGCAAACCAGAAGCTAGTTTGCTTAGATGAACTATTGACACTCTTCCTCCGTTGTTCTCGATTTCAGGCAATAATCGGTGCTTTTACACGGCGGACGGATCCTGTCTATAACGACACCAGCCAGCCTCAGCGCTACGAAATGGTGAGCGTTTCTGTCACGGAATTTAATCTTATTTCTTACTAAACCGGCTAAGCTGCAGTCTTTGGAATAGTGCATCAATCTACTAAATAAGTTATCTGAGTTATATATATGTATAATGTATATAAGCATCTTTCCTTACGAGATAATCCACGTGTTGGCGATTTTCGTCGAGGTGGTGAAAATTTGAAGAGTTTATTAAGTTACCGAAGAGCACATTCACTAAAATCTGGTGAAGTTCAAGTTATCAATGTTTTTGTTTTTTGCTTCTCGGTTTTCTCGCTGGTTTTGAATGTACTGCAAAAAACAGTTTGGCGTATTGGCGATCTGCTGGATTTCTGGTCGCTCAGATACGTCTAATGAAAGTTGATCACGCCTGAGCAGCTCTACTTTGTGAACTTTTTCACCCATTATGCTAATTCAGCTCCCCCTTCTTGCCATTAAAATGGCCAAAAAGACCTAATACTTTACTGAGAAATTTGCTGAATACTCTTCGACAGCCCACGACTGGTTTCGCCCTTCTTGAGGCTCATCACGTAGGCCCCGTCCCCGAGTTTCCGTCAACCTTATGTTCTACTTGAACCCAAACTACAGCAAATTATCGAAATACACTCATTTGCATACCAGTTTGGTTTTGACGGGAGACTCATCTTGAACCCAGCTGGATATCTCGTTTATGGTGTTATTAAGCAACTGAATATGCTGCATAGAGCCCCCTCATGTTTTAGTTGGCATGATACTCGAGATATCGCGATACATGTATAGACGTACTACACTAATCAGAAGGTTATTGAAAACTCTTCAACAGCCCACGACCTGTTCCAGGTGAGCCTCTCATCAAACAAGTCGGTATGCAAATGAGTGTATTTCGCTAACCGAGAGATTCTTTCTCGAAAAGAATGTGAGAGGTGGAAATGGCCACCGCCAATGAGATGTTGTCCGGAAATTTACGACTGTACTACACACGATTTCCTTTCCCACATGGCTGTTTGCTAAGAGTAGTCATGCTTTGGAATATTATCAGACATCTTGAAAATTCATCTTACTTTATCTCATCACGTATCTGTTTCCTACTTTCTGTGTTAAAAAATAGGTCTCAGTGATCATTTTTGCACTGAGACGCTTTGTCCTATAGTTTTGATGAATTGTCACCGTAAAACAAAGGTGAACAAGGAGACTAGCTGTGAAACGTGCTAAATAATTATATGGCTGAGTAATACTGTTTTGCACAAGTGTGAAACACGTGATGATTCCATTTTCATATTTATAAGAGCTGTAACCGCACAAACACGATCAAAAGATTAGTGGGCACAGTAAATTTACTGTGACGCCTATTAGACGAAAAGAGAGTGTATGCTATTGAAGTAAATCCGGCAATTCGTTGGAGACTGTATGATATAATGCTGCTGGTCACACACCTCAATATATATCACCACGTGGTGTCTTTGACCAATGAAATGCCACTTTCCTAATGAAAACTGAAGGGTTTGAGCATAAGACAAATACACAGTCTAATAATTTTCACCCTTTACCATGAGTTCATTAGGACATTAAGACTGGACGCTTTTCGTCTAAGGACCAGGCACGTTGATCAATCTTCATATATCCCTCTGGAACAGTTGAAAATGGTAACGCTTTATACGGTCATCATTTCTTCTGACAATAAGGCAATAACTGTCTTCTTTTTTCCGTCCGGTCTCCTGTCTGTCAGAACTTTCCGATCAGATAACATCAATAATGGGTTACTCATAAGATTTGACGTTTTTGCCAGAAATCCATCTGCACCAATTCCACCCTGACATTTCGACTATTTTCTTGACTTGGTTACGTAGGACTGAACGATTTTCTCAACCCTTTTATGCAGTATACCCGCTACTGAGGGCAAAAACTGTTACTTATTCGGATCCATCACACCGTAACTGAGTTGTGCACCAGCCCCTGGAAAAACTGCAAGCTATTCCAGACTTCGATCACACGGGCTTTAAGAGGGATCCACAATGTGAACCATTGCCTTACGACTAGAAGTTACTCTGCGTGTGCATTGTCCTCTGTGTTTTCTTGCATGGTTGATCCCGGAGAGGCAGAATGCCTACAACTGTAAGTGACAAGTCACATCAACAGGTGTGAACTGGATGGAAGCAGTTTTTTAAGTTTGCTTGGAAGTTGATTCAGCCTGGTACAAAGAGAAGTTCAAACCCAGCGTAATTGTGATCACCTGCATGTACCTTGAGAGCTGTGGCTCATCTATTGGAAAACCGCTGAAATAGGCTTGAGAACAACACACTCCCTCTTCTAGGTATGATGAAAGAGGAGGCTATGATCTGCCCCCGGTTTAGATGTTTGGAACTCATGGAACGGGCTGTACGAATATATTGCAGACAGGCGTTTGGGTCAGGCTAACTAGGTGATCGTCATCCTGACACTGTACGAAACAGCGAAACACTTCCTCAGTCGAGAATTCCCCATATATTCTACTCAGGAATAAGGAAGAAAAGTACGGTCAGTGTGTGAGAGTCGGCACTCTACGACAAGTACTGGAATCAATCCGGCGTTGGCCAAATACACATATGCGGCAAATTTACGTCAGTTGATTGTTTCGTCGTGGATCTCAAAACTTTAAGACAACATCTGACAAGCCCAATAAAGACAATATAAAACCTGTCGAATAACGGGCGATTTGCAGAATTGTATTATCCAGGTGTGCTTATTGGGCTTTTTGTTCTAGGTGTGCGTACGGCTGCACGGGTGAACGGATCAAGGAAATTTAATCATGATCCGAAAGTGCTTTCATTACCCGACCTATTCAGAAAGTCTCAAACTTCCTTTATTCCCATTCCCACTCCTAAGTGGAAAATTTTTCGCATACTTTACGACAGATACTGTTGGTATTCTTTACTTTGTGGTCAACGCACCCCATTGATGTACATTTTTACCGAAGACATAAATACTAAATTCCAATTCTAAACTGCAGGCGCAAGCAGTGAACAAGAAAACTGAACTCTTGAGTCATTTACCCAATGACTACCAGAAGGTGAGTCTAATTTTTCAAAGCATGAGAAACTTTTTATGAAATTTCTCCAATAGGCTACTAGATTATGGCGGCATCAGGTAGAATTCAAAAATAATTCCTTTGAAAAAGATTACACAGCTGGTTTCTGATAAGGGGGTTGGTTACAGGCTCTCTTTGAAAAGTTTTCCTTAGCTTACGCACAATTATCCAAAGTAACAATTAAATTTGTTACGACACACTTAATCATATTTTATCACCTAATTTTTATCACTTATCACTCATATGGATTCTGACCAGATTCTGTAATTGATATCACAATCACTTCACGTCAGTGTGCATGATAACTAATAAGAGCCTTGTGCAGTTGGATTTTTCTGTAGGATTTAAGCTGTAACAAAGAGCCAACCGTCTGCGTTGGTGCGTTACCATACTTACAACCGACCAACAAATCTGAGCACGCAACACCATGTATTGAGTCAGACTCATTTAGGCCTGTACATCTGTTGGCGGCTATTTCCGAGGTAATCCCGAATCCCGGATTTCAAACCATACAGTTCCTTGTTTAGCGTAAAAACTGTAAAAACTGTAAATCCAAAGGTGGATTTTTAATACATTCAGAATATTCCTGTTAAATATTCTCCAGCTAATTTCACTCGTTCCTGATTTGTTCTGCAGCTCCGTGAAGCATTCATTGAGCAGCGGCGTGAGATTCAGCGTCTGCGGAAACAGTTGGCCGAAAAAGATTTATTAATCGGTCAGCTACAAAGTGACATTCGGTTATACGAACCATGGAGATAAACGCTCAGACTTCAACACTTTGCTTTCGTCTCTTCGAGGAACGTTTTCGAAGGGAGTTCGCTTGCTACCATCAATGAACTTCAGTGCAATCCCACCAAAAATGCCACCCTTGTTGGTTATCCCTGTTGTTCATACAAGACATGCCTCTTGTCCAAACATGTGCTGCTTTTTTAGGCCTATGCGTAAAACATCTTTCAAACTGATCGATTTGGTATCGAACCGGATAATATCCCTTTCTTCATAGGCAACCTTCGTGGGGTTCTCTTAGAAGTAACTCACAAAATGTCTATCAGTCTGCTGTTCTGTATTGTATCTTCCTTAATGGGTCCACCATTACCACACTTACCTCTTGTCTGTGCCTTAAAAAGTCTTCCTTATTCACATTTCTGTTATCAGGGCTTTTACTCTCACTGGTGTGATTAAATTTGGCGTGATATTCTTTTCGCATGGAACGCTATCTGAATAATAATGGCATAAGTGATCAAGAGATTTTACTAAATTTGTGGGTGTACAAAGTTGCGAATCAACCCGGAAGTGCTGTGCTGTTGTATCAAAGTTCAACACAGCAGGTTCTGGGAGAGTGGAAAGTGAGATCCAGGCAGTTTGACGTATCTCCCCCACAAAAAATGACTTTCTAGAGTGGCATCGTTGGGCGGTATGAATTCGGATAGAAGACCGCTTTATGCAAACTTTGCGACGTACTCAACGCAGCTGAAATTTACTTACCCGAATATCACCAAGCAAACTGATACCAAACAGCCGAGTAAATTTCACAGGTCCATACGAAATATGGAAGGAAAACGTGACTGCAAGTAATTCAGGGGCCGATTGATAGTCTGTATCGAATAACCAACTCTGCTCTCCTAATACTCAGTGTTATCTGCGCATCAGTAGACTTTCGATACTGGGGTTTTGAACTAATGCAGTCCAAGCAGCCAAGCTGAAAGTCCTGTTTAGTAGTTATGATTTAGAGTCTGAACAGATACCCCTCTAATGGCTTTACAAGACCGTTCCATAGAGCTTAAGCAGTGGAACAGAATCAAATATCTCCTCCCTGCTGGTGATTTCTGAAGCTGAATATAAGCGGCACTTTTCTATGTGGCCATCAGTTATTTTTTACTACACCGACCACAATATTGCTTTGAAATTTACAACTTTTGTGGCCTCGTGGTTATTTATTAGCGTTAATGAAATTTCATGTACAAGATTGTATGAACATGCGAAGCTTTCAGTTTCATCACAGTGTATATGTTTATGAATAAAACATCCTTTGCGATTTACTGTTAGGTTATGTCTTTCTGGTATATTTTTAAATAAATACTCAGGTTGCTTCAGTTATGGTTGTCTATGTGTCTGGCTTCTAAGTTATGGTAAAATAGCATCATACACTTGTTGGATTATCTAACCTTGTTATAGTACAAGGTTTTAGTCAACGGAAAACAGACGATCGTGTTTGGACACAAATCTGAGCGATAGATTCCTTTCCCTTTATGAAATACTACTGAAATTTTGAGAAAATTGGAGGTGTAATTTCTCCATTACTAATTATGTCATCTGTCAGTCCAAAGCAGGTAGATCCTTGCATAGAAAAAACTTGGTCAAACAGACGTTCTCCCCCGTCATAAGGTTTTTGTTAAAATGTCAGGCATTCGCAACAAACGCAGCTAAAGATCTTCATTTCTCTTAATATCACTTTTCCAGTTTGTGGTTAGGTTAATTATGATGCTACGTTCAGCTGGTTAACTTAAAATGTGGGTTGTTGCTAGTGCAGATACACTCTGGATATTTTTGCATTTCAAACGGACGAGGAACTAGAAGTGCTTGACTTGTCTGACACTTATTCTGGGGTGCACCAGGACACTCGTTATCAGAATCATTTCTACTAGATTTACAGTTCATCTGCAATTGCAGCGGCACAAGTTGGCACAGTGAATAGGTGCAGACGTAAACACATACCTGAGGTGTCAAAATCCCCCCTTAGTCAGTTCAACTTCAGGGTAAAACAGGCTCGAAACTCCCGCATCACGTTTGTAACCACAAAACATTGGGTTGATCTTGGAGCGTTGTTTAATATTCTGTTGCACAAAACCGTAAACGGGTTCAATCACAAGCAAAAATTCAGTCAGTCCTAGTGAGCACATAAGTCCTTCGTTCACTCAGTTTTATCAAAAACCCGAAATTGAAATTGGCTGATCGACGTATTCAATCACTCTCCGTTTAAAACCTGCTAACGTTACAAAAGTTTATCCGTGTTGCGGCCGGCAGGATGAAGTGAGATGCTACAATCTATCTTGTTTTTGGTTCCAGTTGTGCGGTTTTGCGGGATAAGTATTTTGTTCATATTCACACCACCCTCTTTTGAACGGTCGTCCTCCTGTTCTGGCGTAATTATTCCGGTGAGTCCACACCAAAGAGAAGCACTGGACTCGAATTTCGCTCTTATTAGAACTCATCAGCAGTGCATATTCAAAGGCCATGCCGGGATTTGAATCCCGGACATCTGACATGCGAGGCGAGCGTGTTACCACTGCTCCACCAACGCACGTTGGACGCATCCGAATTTTCACGTCTGAACAGGTGAACTTGTTCACACTTGAGCTATGTGATTGGTATGCCCGGTTTGGTTTATCGTTTTCTGTTGTTTTTCTGTTGCACTGTGACGGTGATTCTGGTTGTAACTAATTAAGTTATTGCTCTCAGGCCTTGTTCTATCATTAACGGATACAATGGGTGTAAATGGTATTGCACGTTTTGTTCTGTGAAAAGCAATTGCACGAACCCACTAATAACCTCCCGTTATTGTTCGAAAACGTTTTCCATAGTCCAACTCCTAACAGTACTAAATTGGGGCTCCAATAAAATGTGAATTATTTTAACGGATGAGCGTAACTGGTTGACTTACAATGGATTCAGGTGCTTGACACTGAAACAGCGAAATTTTCACCAAGAGCACCTTCTCCGGAACGCTACGAATGGATTCCGAAACGCTCAGCTGTGGTATACTTTTGGTGCTTAGCTGCCATGCAACTCGAACTAAGCACGGATGCTGAGATAATGCCAGATTGTTCGGGCCCAGAGAAGAGCTGAGCTATCTCCAACTTATCAGATGTTTTGACTTGAATCAAAATTTAGCTTCCTGTCAACATGTATTCTTACGTGGTTTCCCTTCAGTCCCAGAAAAATATAACTGTGTTCTTAAATGAAGCAATCTGAATACTGAATATCGTAAGTTGCTATGCAATGAAGGTGAGACAAACTTCTCGCGTTCAGTATACAGAAGTTCTAATGCTCCCAAATGTGCTTTTGTGTGGGAGCTAATAATGGTTGTAAAACAGTGGATGTACGCAAGCAGAGAGGAAGTTTCTCACCTCACAATAGGTACAAGTGAATGACATTGTCTGCGGATGGGAAAGGCTTCGGATCCTTGATAGGCGGCTTTAGAAGGCCCATTTAGTTTGGATCTGCCTGTAGTGCACGTTAATTTCAAAACGGCCTAATTGTTGTGATCAAAATTCATGACAGCGCCGTGAATATACTTAGTCAGTGGGCTAGAAATTGCTATTTGCAAGCCAAAAATAAATGGGCAAACGCATATGTTTGTACAGGTTTGTAAATATTCAGGAGAATACGGAAACACCCATTATGTTATGCCCAACCGATGCACCTGTGTGACCCACAGCCTACGCGTCTGACCCATTAAACCTTCCGATAAACAACGGTTGGACAAGCCTGTAGCTACTGTAAACAAATCCTCAGCGGTTTCACGCGGCAAAACTTCCCTATGTTTGTCCTGTGCTAAATGTGTGTGACGATGTACAGGGTGCACTTTAGCCGCACAGTCCCTAGCACCCTGTTTGACAGCGAAACATTGCCCCTGAATCCTGCCCGTCGGAGGATTACACGCTATTGGGTGTCTGATCCACAGGTTCAGACTAATCAATATGGATTCATGTGATCGATCGCCGAACATTTCAACTGAAAAAAGTTTTTTTCAGTGAACGTCATTTCAGTGTGTGTGTGGGGCGCTTGTATCCCTGGTGGCTGAAGAGGAATAAAAACAGTATTTTTGGGAGACGAGTGGAAAGAAATACTCATCAGGGTGTAGATGCTGGCTTAATCCATCTACATGCATCGCAGTATGGAACATTTTGCGTAAACAAAGGCTATCCTGACATCAGTGAGTTTTGTGCTTAGGGTGACCGAAACACGAAGCTTGTACGCATAATATAGAATCAGATCTGTTGAACTCTCTGCTTTACTACCCCCAGTGAAGCTGCATCTGTTTGCCGAAACCACCGGATGACTAAGTTTTACTTCATCTTCCCTGACATCCATCATGGTGAACAACCTCACCAACGTTGCTTGGAGCACAAAATCGTTGACTTCCGCAGGGAATTTCATGCCATATTGAAGCGATAAGTAAATGAGAGGCTGAACGGTATATAGGATAAATCTGCGTACCACAACAAACTTCCGGTAACGTCAAATTAATTCTGAAGATGACGCCACAACTCAGGTTACGAACAAGTTGGTTTTCAAGCGTGAGACAAGGCTGATGAATACTCAGGGTCAAATCCCACATAATGAGCCACAATAAAAAAGAAACCGGCAACGGGCCGTTGAAGAGTTTTCAGTGGCCTCAAAAGTAGGGTAAGGAAAAAAGCTGATATAGTGAAACCTCAACTTTTGTGCAGCGTATCTCAGCCGGAGGTTACTTGAAACGAAGGATTTCTGTAATATTCATTTGAGTTTCTCAGTAATACCAAGTTAATTTGAAGATGACGGCGAGGTCGATGTTTGAACTCCGCACATCTGAGAAGCGAGGCGAGCGTGTTACCACTACCTCACCAGCACACGCTGGAGGCAAGTGAATTTTCACGTCTGAATGGCGATTATGTTCGCGCTTGAATGATGTGATTAGTTGGCCAGACGCCTCGAACGGCGACCTAGCAACTGTCCTGGATGTGTCAGCCGATTGGCATGCCTGTCAGGACTTCCCTGTCAGGTGGCTCAACAAAATCTTAAAACCCGCTGGGCGATTTTTGGATTAGTTGTAGATAGTTGCCGGATTTTTAGAATTCACGCTCACTGTTGATGAAACCTACTAAGAGCGAAACTCTTGTCTGCTGCTTCCCGCCTTTGGCATGAACTCACCAGACTTATTGCGCCAGAAGAGAACGACGATTCTTCAAACGAGAATGATGTGAGCGTGAAGTAAATTAGTGTTGCCTTGGTTGTAAAACCAGGAAAGTTTTCAAACTAAAAAACCCCACTCTCCCAAATGTTTTGATATTTGAATACATAAAGTCTGCTAGGGGAATCGTGACACGTCTAACTAGAGGATGGCTCAGAGAACATAATTCGGTGGATAAATTTGCTGTACATATCAGTTACCTCAAACTATCATATGGCCTCTGAATTTGCCTCTAGAATGGTTGCATTGAGAACTGCCACGTCAAAAAAGAGAGCTTGTGAGCAAGCCAAATATATTTTCCGAACCATAAAAGCAATGGGGATTCTTCTGTAAAACAGTACTACATCAGCAGGCGAGGAAATGGTGCTGTGGGTCCTTTAATTACCACAGAACTATAACCTATGATTTGGACAGGACAAAGCAGTTGGACAAAACTACTGGAGATACTGTGCACAGTACTATTCCGAATCTGTAACACTTCATACGCAGTGATTCTGCAGTGGAACAATGTACACATCTATTGTTTGGTCAGAGTAATTTCATTCTTCGGAACACTGAGCGCGCATGAGGAGCCTACTTACTAGCGGCCAATCAAATACCGGTCAAGATTTTAAACTATTGATGACCTTCTGAAGACGATCAAGCGTACTGATTCCAATGCCAAACAAAGAACCACCTTCTCAAAACTACTTGACCTACTTTTCACTAAACTCCAGAGACTCACGAGTATATCTGTGCCTCAGTAATAGCAAGTTTACAAAACGATTTGGCTGGGAATAAAATGTGTGCGTTCATTGATATTCAGTGTTCTTGTAATGCTTCTCGCCAGCCTTCTTGAAGTCCTTAAACGGGTTGTTGGGACATTCTTTTTTTGGGTGCTAAAACGTGATGCTCATCATCAGTTGAGCGCTCTTGTGTTCGTCCGTGGACTGTCCTGCGAATTTCCAAAGTTTTGAAATGGTCGAACCTCAACTGCAACATGCCGTGCTGTTGGAGCATAAGTAGGCCCCATTAAAGTCTACTCGGCGTGTTTAGACTTCTCTTCCAGATCCTATTTCTTTAATCGATCTAAACTTTCTACGTTTCGTACAGTAGATACAGCTGATGCGGTCTGTTTCACACAGCCGACGAAATGTATTCAGTAAAACACAATATTATGTGAAGTGATAATAAGCTGCACTTTTAACCTGAAGTCATGCTAACTTCCCCCTACCGAATGTAGGCAGACTCTGAAAACGTTGCAATTTGACCACTCAGTTATTAAAATCAAAACATTCGCAACAGTGGAAAGTATATTAACGTGTGCTGTGATTATACCAAGGTGGGATCAACTGAGAAGTTATATAACTTGCTGCCTCAGCCTTTCTACAGTATGCTCGCTTCTCCTGGGGATCCGTTTCCCTAGTCTGATATTTTTCTAATTGTGAATAGAGTAGGGAACTGAAAGTGACATATCTGGCGTCAAAAACGAAGCTCACAACACTGAAAGGGTAAACTTTGCGTGAAGCAGTTTAAGGGCATTTTGCACATCCTGCTTATCTGAATAAAACCCATAATGTGTTCAGTGAAAAACCCGTAAAGTTAAGAACAAATCATTTGCGCTCTGTTTAGGTTCACGCGACCAGATTAGGTATGAAGCCGTTCGCTATCAATCATTTCGATAGATTTGGCTTTGCCATTTGGTCCGCTGTGCAGCCGAATGCCGAACGAGAGTGATAGAAAAAGATCTCTTTCTGAGATTCAGGTTGAATGAGTTTTTAAGCTCCGGATATATCCCAGTGTTGGAAAGTTACTTAAGCCGAACAAGTTTTTCCCAGTATTGCGTGCAAACTTTTATTTACGATCTACAGTTTCAGAGCTGAGTAAAATTATTTTGCTCTAGACAGACGACCAGAGCCGTCTTAAGTTCTATCTCAGACTGTTCTGCTGACGACTGTACAAACATTGCTGCAATCAAAATGTTCCAGACCATATTTCTTTGTACTGTGACCGACGTAACTTTCGTGTGCACACACGGTCGGATTCGAACATTTCATACAAAACAAAACCGAGTCCAGTAAGAAGTTCACGAACAAAAGCCAAACTGATGTTCTGCACTAGGACTCCAAATTTTGAAGCCTGTGAGAACCGACAAAGGCAGTGCTGGTGGGTTGTCTTCGTTGAATCTATCTTTTATAATATTTCCGCAAACACGTAGCTGAACTTCTTAGTCTAACGTCCAAAAGATCCTGTATTACTTAGAAGGTAAAAACCACTGAACTACAAACTGGACAAGAATGTGTGCATCTGGGGCAAAAAGCTGGTCCGAATATCTGAAGTGGTGGTTTTCCGAGACGCGGAGTGACTAGAAACGTCTGCTGTGCTAGTTTTGCCGAAATACACCAGCCTGTATTCCTCCCAAAGTGTGTGCAGATGAATCATTCAATGACAGTTAGTCTTTCTTCCAAAATTCACTAACAACAGCAGCTTTCGTGCCTTCGAAAAACTTTGCCAGTCTGCTAGGTTTCTGTACACATTCGTACATTCCTTTCAGCGCCTTATATCCATCACAGTGCGCTATCCTCCTAAATATAGACGAAAGTTTTGAAGTGGCTGGTGTGTCCTGCCAAGGTGCACCATACCTGCACGTGTAACGGCGCCTAACAGGCAATAACAGAAGCATCTGAAACCAAAAAGATTTCTGCTTACCGAAAATACTAATATGTTTCATGTTTCAATGGTCACTCCTGGAGAAGGAATACACTGTTTGTTTTGTCCGGACAACAACTCATCCTAGAGATGTAAAATAATTGGACACCTGGGTTTCGGAACCATAGTTCACATGTTTACACTTGACAACACGAATTCGGTCAGGGCATATGTGATTCAGTTGGTCTGAATTTGTCTCGCCAATTCTAAGGTGACAAGTGTTGTCTACAGAGTTAAACGTCATGCAAAGATTATCACATATCCCCCTGGTAAGTACCAATACAAACAAACCAAGTCGTAGACAGAATCTACGCGGCTGCCAAATTCAACTTTACGCCTATCGCTTGAAGAGCTGATAATCCAGGCTTTGATAATTATCAGAACATCTGTGGAGATCGTGCAAGGTTGTAAAAAATTTCCGAACATTCATAAGTGGACAGACGTATAGCAAAGTCAACAAATGAATCAAAGCAAGTAAAACATGTAAAAATTCAAAAATCAGTAAGCATGATGTGGCAGAATGGATCTGATGATGACTGAATCTACACTGAAATCTCATGATACGAATGCTGGGACCAGACACTTTTGTAGACCGGTATTTTTGGAGTCAGTTAAAAATATGGATTTGTTTCTGAATTCATTAAGACATGCATGTTGTCCATAAGGATAGGTTGGCTAGTCTGGTTGAGAGCTTATTTCCGTTGTCTGCCTAACCAAAACATGCCTCTTGAAGTGGAAGTCAAGCCTGAGTGCTGTAAAACTGGATGGACTTCCTTTTCAAATCTGCAACAACTCCAGGAAGTCCAATAGAAAACAGCCAGACGAATCGCAGAATGCCGCTGAACCACAAGAAATCATAATAGGAGGACGTCTTCACGACGCGAATGTAAAGGGGGTGAGATGTTTCTTCCAGTTAGCCAGCATGTTGATATTAATATGAGCTCTAATGTTGTCGTCCACCAAGTAAGGAAGAGTTTGGAAAGACTGGCCCCAAATCTGCACACTTCGATTTCCTATCGGTTTAGGTTGACTGCCGGAAAGCAATTAAAGTCTACTAATAGCCCGACGCGGTTCCAAAGGCATCTGCTATGCGCAGATGCCCTAATAACGGGACATCCATGCTTTAGAGCCACCGTCTTGTGGGTCAGACTTTCAAGTCAAATTTCAAGGTAAAGTACCTCAAAGAGTCCTTCCTCGGCCTGGGTAACCAGGTAGTATCGTTTACCCTTGCACCTCTTCGTTCACCGACTCCCAGCCGAGCCCGCTCTTCACTCTCCAACCAGTCCACTGCTTTCATACTGTCTACCAGTCCGTAGCCATTGCTTCGTGTCTCAGCTACTACCCAAAATAGTCCATTTCTAAACTCAAGTGCTTCGACTTTCAATATCCGTATGCTCCGTCCTGTTGAGCAGCAGGCATCATTTACTGAAACCTTGCTTTCCCTTTCTGTCGATGAACACTAATTTGGAGACACGCACATAAAGCACTAATTCGGTCGTGCATCTTAAGTTGTTTAGTGCGAACTCAAGTTTCCAAATTCTACACTTCAAGCATTTGATAGTACTGACACAATGGTTTTCGTTATTAATGAAATGGAAGGTGCACCTAGTCCCGGGGGTGAGAGAGTTTTGCTGAACTTGTTTGCAATAAACAGTCGTCTTTGCGCTGTATGTTTGTCTGGCTCAATTGAGGTCAATGAAAGCCGATGTGGCAAGTGGAGTTTATTTGTCGTATCAGCATACACCCCGGCTCACTGCAGTTCTTAGTCTGAGAAGGAGACGTTTTATCGAGATGTGCCGGAACTTCTTCGGTCAGCAAGATGAACGGATATGGTCATCCTAGCGAATAATATGAGCGCCCAATTTGGACGACTAAGTTCAAAAAAGCATAGTTTGGAGCAGATTCTCAACTTGCGGATGAAGGAAATGGATTTGTTTCATTGTGTGCTGGACATCATCCGTTCCTTACCACTTCGGACGTTTAACACAGGTAATCACACACGTTCACTTGGAGATAACCAACCACATATCTGTCGTAGACATAGTTGAATAATGTGGCTGCTAGTTGGCAATAGGGGCCCCAATGAAAGGCTCCTATTTCTTCTGAAGTGCTTAACATGATCCCTATCATAACATTGTGTGGGCTCGGTTATCATGTCGTTTTACCCCTGGATCACGACTGCCTAAGCAGAGTAGTTCCACTCACCGACTTTAGCTACTTTTAGTAGCCCAACAACGTCAAGCTGATTTAGTTGGGAAGCTAACTGGAACATACAGGCGCGACGTGACGAAGAATTGTTGCAGAACAAATAGGGAAGGGTGGAAGAATCTGTGCTGCCAGCTAGCAAGACTATCTGTCCATACCATCCGACTCAACCAAATGGTTACTGGATTTTGTCAAAATTGGGAGACTGCATTGTTACGAGAGATATCAAGCTAGCAACTAGCAGTCCCCACGGAATTTGCTGATCCCTCAAAATCCGGTCAATCAAGAGCCAGATGAATAGTAGAGAACGCAGGCAGATTGTAAACGCCCAGTGGTTGGAGAGCGCTTTTGCTGCAAACCACGGTGGCCAACTAGTTTAGACGGCTTGATTAACCGGCGAAGAGAATGTGGGTGACAAGGAAACATTTGCCATGAAGATAGAACGATAATTAATTCACAACATAGTTATCTTGACCGATTGTCTGAACAGTTTACAAAACAGATTAGTCGGTCTTTTTTTAATAAATTTTTGGAACGACCCAAGAAACATGGATATAACCTATACAGCAACTCGCCATCTGAAATAGAAATCCCGTTCGAAAAATCTTCCATTCAGTCTGACAAGACATCCGATCCTAATGGCCACTATCACACATATTTCAAAGCCAAGGATTCTTGGTGAGCAGCCAGAGGACCCTACTACACGTTATTTGGAAGCGAAGCATAGTATCCTCAAGAGAAGTGCTTCAACCGAGCACAAGTAAGTGATACAGATACTTTCTTAGTGCCTGCCTAGTAGTTTCAGAATTCAGTGCATCTCCTGGCATTAATCTGCGCAGGTTGACCGACTGCCGAGAGAGTTTCATGAGGATGAATCGGAATTTTGTCCTGATCGGGATGCAGCCACCTCATATTATGCCTCGACCAGGTTCTCGAACAGTACCACCTTTTTAAAAGTCAGACTGTTTGTTTTCGTTGATC
>SJOL01009762.1:298180-309119 GCA_004794785.1 Opisthorchis felineus
CCCTCATGACTTCAAATACCCTTTTGTTCCAAACAAAGCAGTCCACCTATTTAAATGTGGAAATCTACAAAGAATAGGAACTCCAGGGCAGTCAGAAAATTTTGCGAATTACCCCCCACATCACCTCATGAAAAACTGTCCACAATCTCGATGCCCTTATTGTTATTTTCGTCATTGTTATCACCTAATCAGTAGTTCGCTTGTGCAGCCTCATCGCTGTTTTTTACTAAGTCAGTGTCTGTTTCGTTCAGTTGTTTCTGGTGAAGTTCGCGAGTGATCGCGTTAGCCTTAAGTTTTGGCACGCTATCACTAGCTGTTATTGCTGAAAGCTGCTGGTGATTCGGTATTAACTTCGACTTAATTATGCAGATGAAAGTGAACCCACCGAAATATTCCTTGCCTATGACGTGCCACTTACAGACGAATATGAATCCCTGGACCAAGTGTCTCCACAACATCATCTACCTTTCTTTGTCGGCTGACGGCCGAGGCATCGGGATTAATGTCCAAGTCTATTATGGCTTATTCCTCAGACGATTATCTTGTGCGTTCCGTGATGCCCAGTGTATGAGGTGGGGCATCGGAAAACGTTGTGTTGTAGTTGTAACAATTTACAACGCTCTATGGTGAAGAAAATATCGATTCGGTAAATGAAAAAAGAAGGTACAAATGACGATTCTTTACAAAAATACTAAGTACACAACAGTAGCGTGGCATATTAGTGAAGGAGCCATTTTTTCTATTGAAAAATGACAAGGTGAGTGGAGATATTTAATTTAAGGTGATATTTTATTATTGTTTTCACGAAAGCATTTTCGTTTTATTTATTTTTATTCATATATATTACGTATATAAGATAGTATACAGGATATACGATATAAGGCATACAAAAATAGTATATACGTATTATAATGTATAAACATTTACATCACATACATGTATATATTATATAACGTAATATAATACTGCGTTGTAATATATCGCAAAATATTCTTTCCTTTTACTATCGACGAGAAATGTTTCTTTCGTTGGAAATTAGGGTCAATGGGTTACAATATTAGGGAAGCTATGTTTTCAACTCCATCCACCTAAACACCGTGATTTGGAACATATCTTCCATCAGGTGCAGATGATTGATTTTTCAAGCCTATCGCGACTTTTTTATAACTTTACGACCTGTTCCCTGGGCGGTCGTACTTCAGCCAGCTTCATCCTTCACTATTTTATTGGCCGTCACACGCAAGCCGAAAATTTTTTACGATGTTCACGTACAAGATGTTTTCTGGTTTTTCTCAAGAAAAGTACACAATAATTTATTTACTTTTTTTAAAATGCTTTTTGGCAAAATAGAAGTAAAATTGATTGGTTATTTTTATGTTTGCATCTGCTAAGTAAAAACCAATGGGAAATCTAACACTATTTAGTCTCTTCGTCCATTTCAATCTCGTCTCTACACCCTTATAGAAACTCTTACTTTAGGACTGAATAAACAGTTTGCACAACAAAGTAATTATCACAAACGCAGTAGCCTTCTCCAACAAAGACCAGTATCGTGTGTTATTTGTGTGGATCTATTTTGGAGAAACACCCCTCCTAAACCGTGCGATCATACGAGCTGTAAACACACCCAGCATACAAACGGTCCTTTAACATCACTTGGTTATGAATGTGCTCGAAAACGCGAAAAACCCCAGAACCCAGGGCATGTGAGCGCATTCAGGTGGCCATCGGAATCAGTGGGGGCAAACGTTAGAAAATTTACGGTCCATGTTTCCGAGAGATGGAAGACTACCGTATTTTACCGTGTTTGAACATTTGCGTGAAACGTGCTACTGAACTTTGGACCCAGTAGTACACTTTTTCTGTCAGGCTGCTCTGTTTCTCTTCCATCCAAAGGACATAAGTGGTTCTTTCGTGAAAGCTTCGCCACAGGTAACAGGTTCACTAGGTTTCCAAACCAACACAGCCCCCTCATAGATAGTCTTTATGGTTGTCAGCTTGGAGAGTGACAAATTTAGCAAAAGAGCTGTTCAAATTAGCCGCGAGCCTGCAGTATTATACTAAACTTCCGAAAGATAGTGAGACTTGAAATTTTGTGAAAAAAACTTATGAAATCATCCAGCAGTATTTTAGATTAGGCTTCTGTGTGACGGAAACATTTAGAGGCTACGGCAATGGTACTATAATGGTAGCTGCTCCATCCTGAGATCATCCTCAGAAGAGAACACTCTTCATAATGCACCACATAAATTTGGCCCTTCAGGCGTGCCTCAGCAGTCACATTTCTCCAAGGACAGATTTTTCTCTCCTCTCAGAATCTAACTGTTTACGCTTCAGAAAGGTTTTGGGGTTATATCTCATTCTTAAGCGCAGTCAGTGGGCTAACATGTATGCTGTTTTGGTCCCATGGATAGAACAAACTCAAATAACTATCAATAGATAGTGAATCAACCTAGAGCCTGAATTCTCACACGGATAATTTACATTGTAACCTGGTGAGTCATTTCGCCAACGTAACGTCTGCCCTGTTCGGTACCCAATGGTTGTTTCTATAAAGGGACACTATAAGATAGACTCAACCGATCATTATCAGTACTTTCCGAAAATTGACTTCCATGGAAGTGGATCGTTATAGTGGGCACGTGTTGTAAAAATGTAATAAGACCCTTGGTAACTTGGTGGGAAAACCAGTTCTTCATGCAATCAGCAAGCTGACTCATTGGCGTCAGAGCACGTGACAACCAGGTGTTCTAACCTGGCATCTTGTTATTTGCTGGTAAGCAGTTCTGCGCTCCGCGAAGACGATGATAAAACCGGATTGGGTGCAACCTTTTCGCATGACTTGATTGTTCAACGGCCAGGACTCTAGCAACTGTCTGAAAGTCTGCCTTCTTCTCATATCTATTCTCAGTAACCCACCATGATATGAGTTTAACTGGATAAATATATGACTACTAAAATAAGCGCCTAATGTGTGACAGGTTACTTTCTCACCATTCTACCATCTTACTGGCGTTCTAACTCATGACGAAGCACTGAACCTAGCGAACCAGTTTCTACAGTACCAACACCTACATCTTGAATATCAGAATTCGACATCAAACATAAAAAAGTACAAAACTATTTATACCGACAGTAGAGTAATGGGAAGATCAGGTCAAACTAAAGTGCACTCGATGTCTTATCAGTTCGCTTTTTTGGGTCTTAGGCCTGTATCCTCCTGTTAAATCCTGCACCCCCACCCCCTTTAGAGAACCACTAAGCTGGAAAATGCCATGAGCCACCTCAAATTAAACTTGTTAGTAATACTGGCAGCCTTCAGCGGTTGGTCTTCTGGACTTATACTTCACCTGATGTGTTTTCCTGTGTACCCATGGTTTCCTTATTTTATCTCGTTCCATTTGGGAGATCTGTGGCACGAATATTTTATCGGTTTACTTTAATGATATATTGCTTGTATTTCACTACGTTACACTGACGTGACTTGTCTCTACTGACTGTCCTTCGCATATTTTGAGCTAATGTGATTTTGCAAGTCGGTATCGTCAGTGTCCTCCACTCAGCTGGTTGTGAATTGTATTCACGAGAAAAGCATCCTTTGACAACCTTGTACGTCGTACTAATCCGGGGACACAGTAATACACTGTTGATCTGCACTCTTAATACACAATAAGATATGGTCTACATCGATTATGGGACACCTCGGTGGACACTGGCTACAAAGAGAAACACGTATAACCGATTGAACGGAACTCGTAGTGGAAGACTAAACTGTCTAGCACGCTGCTGGTACTCTTACCCTCAGCTACTGGTCTGGTCGCACAAACGGAAGCACCAGCGCCATAACATGGGTGACACGATGTGAATCAGAGGAATCTCCTCGAGCCGAATAAGTGACATTAAACGAAGTCCCAAAAGACTCAAAGACCCAACTCTAAGGGAGGCTGTACCGCCAGTTGGTGGAGTAGATCTGCCTGATGTTACTAAAAACATGACAATTTCTGACCCGTTTCTGTGGAAGCACGTGAATGCATAACGCTTGAAGCTGGATACATGGGCCTCCAAGCCATGACTGCCTCACTGGTAGGGCTTCTATCTCAAAATGACAGCCGACGCCAAATGCATTGCGTCAGACCTGACGATATATATGGGTTACTGGAAAGAAAATTTGCCATTAAATTAGCTGGTAATGAGGATGAAATTACGCATGAGCCCTATGCTGAGTTGGAAAAAATTGCTCGAAATGGTGGCCTTAATTCTCACGAAGCTTCAAGTGTTTCGGCATCTACAGGCTGGAGGTCCCCCGGGCACGAAACATTTATGTAAAGACATTTTTCATTTCCCTTGAAATCACGTGAAACACTCCCATTTAGGTGTCCGACAACTGCCGAAATAAACCTGGATGAATAATTTTAGAATGAAATATGCTGTAGAAGGAAGTGATTCTTCTTCGGGGCCGTCGTTATTGTAAGCCCCATTCGATGCTAACTGCTTCCAATTGATGTAGTTCTACAAAATTCAACCAAGGTTAAGGGTTAGTAATGTTTTTTCTAACTCAACTGTCTACGGCTCGCTGAAGATCCAGCAAATGATAGTGCAGTTTTTTACCAAAAGAGCGCGAGGCCGTGTGTGACTGTACTCAAACCACTCGTAGAGCTACAAGGATCGCCAAAGAGGTTTTGATGAATAACCTGAGCTGAGCAGCCAGGTTTTCTACACTAAGCTTTCTTGATGAATAAGCACAAACAAACTCAGGCATGGTTTTTGCCACGTATTCAAAAGTATGAGTTTAAGTCTGAGAAGCTGTGGCTCTATTGTTTCAAACATAGGCATGATAATGGGGAACCTCGGTGACAAACGTTGTTTTACCTGTGTTTATTTAGCTGTGTACTGAAGGAAACATTCTAGCCTTGTGTGTACGTCACAAAGTTTATTGTTTGGTTACCAGTGTAACGGTGGGTACTACTGATGACGCATGCGAGTAGTATGTGTGTTCTCGTAACTTCGTCTTGATCTAATGGAAGGTGGGATTTATTACGGAATTTGTGGAACTACTTTGCAGTTTTTGCTTGCAATTGTGCGATAGTCAATGAATATCCAAGAGAGTTCAAGAAGACGCGTTCGAGAAGAAGATGGATATTCCGTTTTTAAAAACAACATGCAAATTAGAGTTTAACCTTCCTGTCCAATAGTCTGTAACCGTTTAGTTGGCGTTTTCTAATAAACAACTTCGCAGCGAAGGGTTTCCCTCCTTACACCAGTATCGGTTGGATTCTCCTCAATGTGCCTTTCTACTACCTGGACAATTAGTTGACCGGAGAAGGCAACTGAATGGTGATCGCAGGATGCTGGACGAAACCAGCACCACATGTGCTGCTTTCCTCAAGGCCTGAGGCTACTACGTTGCTGATGTGCAACTATATTCGGGCAGTCTGCTTGGGTGGACAGGGTTTAAGGAGCAGCATAAGGAGCATACTGCACTTTCTGGGCAATATTTCCGGTAAACAGAAAAAAACATTCCCCAGTAGGGACAGATTTAGGGAATGTAAGCAGTCGAGTGGAGCCTACGTAATGATGCAACAATAAGTGGTGAATTCCTTACTCTCAATGCTGAGTTAGGCTGGCAGTTTTTTCTACCTGTGGTAAGGGGGAGAGCCATGATACAACGGCACACTCAGGTACGCTGCTGTGGCAAAACTATTGCTTTCTACTTAAAGTAATCTTCCGATGGTTGTGTGTCCCCGGTCCTCAGTTCACACTTCCTTCTCTGTCGTTCTACGAAAGCCGTAACTGGGACCAGTGCACTCGGGCACATGGATTAGAGAAGACCAGGCCGATGAGGACCTATTTTGCTAACACGCTCCAACTACTCAGTAACTGTTAGTAGCTAACTTACTACTGTGTTCGGAATCAGGTTCAGAAAATCTGTTTTAACATTCAATAGAAAAAATGGGATCTGAAGTAATAAGTGAGATAAAGGTAACTGTCCCGTCAGCACGCACTTGTTACAAGGATGAACTATGGGCTCGATGTAACTGTGAAGATTTGCTTTATCGTTGAATCAAATGAGATGTGGAATGACCCTGGAAATTAGACTTGAAGATAAGGTTGTTGTCCTGCAGGAGGGCGCGGTGCATGTTGGAGGTGGGAGTTTAACTAAAAAATTATTTTGAACCATAAGAGGTTTTAGGAGAGCCGTTCATTATCAAAATAGACCAAAGAATCTTCGACTGTTTAAATCAGTATACTGCTTATTGGACTATTGGCTATAAGGTCTGTATCGTGCTTCACTTGAAGAGAGCAGTTTGAGATCCCTTAAAGAAACGAAATTCTAATATCTTGATTTAGCAGTAACATCAGTGCAAAGCTTATTGAACGAGAGTAGAAGCGTCTCTGATCCACATTCTCAAATTCAAGTGTTTCCATTTACAACTCCAGCATTGAGAACAAAGAAGCATCGAATGAATGTTGAGTTGGTCGATATTAAATAATATTCACCCTCGCAACTTCTTGCCTCAGACTTGATTAGGCTCGAATAAAAATTACTTAAGGCGTTGGTGCCCGAGCCGTTACCTGTTTCTTTTAGTTGACACCCCAAGCTGCCCGATGCGCTGGCATTACGTGATCAGAAGTCTCAGCATTCTAGATGCGATATTCACCGTATTCTGCTATGTTGGATACAATATATTCCACAATAATGCGTACAGTAATTTGCCTCAACTCCTTATTTCTCGAAAAAATGGCCAGTTAAAAACACTTTAGTAAAGCAATTCATTCAATGTGGAATTCTCTTTGAATGTTTCTACCCAAACTGGGGGTTCGGTTTGGAGGTTTTGGCTACAGTGGTTCACGCAAACCAAAGGAGTAAGGTCATCCTCTGTAAAAAAAACGAAATAAGCAAAACCAAATGACCCTTTGACATTCCACTAAGCGTATGACAAATTTTTTTAATACTGTTCCTCTAGTCTCCTTGTTTCTAATGCAGCGAAGGGGAAAGCCGAATGAAGATACTGTACTGGAAAACAGCAAATGAAATTAGATGACACATTCGTTTGCCGAAAAAACTCAGCACAAAACTCACATCAGACAATAGATAACATGTATTCATCTTACTGAGAAAAAGGTGAAAGCAAACTACTTCAGGGTGTTCAGCAAAATTGCAATTTCTTGAAATGAAATTTTCATTTATCTTCTGATCTAATATTCGTCAGGTGAGTAGGACATGGGTAGGCATTTGCTACGTGAAACTGTGACCCGTACTGGTTCGGCAGTCGGATTACCCAGAACATAATCGCCTGCCTTTGGGCCTGCGGATGAGCAAAACCGTGAGACGAACTCGAACTTTATCTATTGTTTACTAGAACAATTGAGGTGTTAGCACTATCAATTTATCCGCTTTTTTAATCATTCACCATGTGGTCGCATTTTGTGCACTTTCACCTTCCATTCAAAGGTGCATAAGCGGGTGTACATTTTATTTTCTAGTACTGAGGCCTACAAGAGCTGTCGCTGTGTCGACGAATTTATCAAAGGTTCCATATTCACTTGTTCGGCCTAGCTCCTCTGGCGATTGCTGAATTTTCCAAACACTAAATATTTGTTTATTTATCCAAGACTACACAGTGAGTGGAATCCAGAATCAACACGTGACGTGCAATCGGTGGCTTCCGGTTTAATTTATTTGTTGCAAAATCCCTGTGTTGGTTTGGAATATCACCCATCGCTCAGCCATGGTAATATACATAAAAATGCACAAAACAAGTCCTCGCATGAGGTGTGCTTACTTATCCTAAAGAGAAGGATGTGGTGAGTAGTTACCGTGACCCCCTCCAACTGATAGATTTCCTTGTCCTTCAATGACGGGAGTGGAATGATTCTGACATCACTTACTAAACAATAGTTCTTATTGAAGACTTTGTTCTTCGAGTGAAGCTATTTTATGCCAAACAGCAGAGAAGCACTGTACAACTGTTTTGACAATGCGTGGTTCGCAGCCGAATGGCTAAGTGCCCAAACTACAATCCGGGAGGTCGCGGGTTCGGGACTCTGTTGAGTTTCGTGAGATATGCACTGTTGATTAGTCCCAATAGGGATGAAACAACTGTAAAGTGCTTCTCGGCTCTTCAGCGTAGACTGGCTTTTTTACAGGAGGAAATCCCCACTAAAATTCCAGAATTTCTTCACGCTACCAACAAGCGCCTGTTTATCCAGTACTTCTGAGGTAAAATGTGCGGATAAGGAATAAAATGATCTCTCAGTTGGGGACATCGCCTCGCGAGTTTACTCTTATCATGTATTGGGTGTATGCGGGCAAAAAATGAGTACATTTCAATGTTGCAGACTAAATAACTGCTATGATGTAAGTAAAGTTTCAAATTAAAACGATTACCGAGAGACGAACACTTTCAGTTGGTCAGGGATAGTTCTTGTAAGCGGACCCTTGTTTGCCCACCTACAGAAATAGTTGAAATAACCAGTGCATTTCATTAGCTAGCATATGCTCTAACGTGCAATACTTCAGTAGTTTTTCCTAAATTAAATTTGTTCACACCTTCTTTAGTTTCATTTTGTGTAGTTAGATCTCGTGAAACCCCAGCAGCGTCTTCACCGCAGGTGGACTTATTACTTCGACATTTCCGGCTAGTCTGAAGACAGTGTACCAAATCAAATGGAACTTGGAGTGGAAAACAGCGTGATTACAGTCGCACTTTATTCCGCTTGTTTCGAAAATTCCGCTTACAGCCTGAAAAGCGGTCACAGCTAACCGTAAGTTAGTGTGCGTAACCATCCGGAACATACCGTAAATTACGGAAAACATTGTACCTGAATACTACGTTATAAAGTCGACCAACAGTGTGAGAGCATACGCTCTCCTGTCAGTCTCTTTGGAGTGCATTCATCGTCTACTCGGCTCGTGACATTGTTGATTACGTGGACTTTTTCGTTTCATCACGCAGTTATGATACGATCTTCTCTCCACCATCAAAATGCTTTTATTTCTAGATGGGACGTACATATATTACCGAATGCCAGTTTATTTCTGAGCGCTGATACCATGATAGCTGTTTTTTAGCAACCGCATTTACTACATCTATAGAATTTATAGATATGGGCTATTTTTTGTATATGTGCAATTGAACGTTTTGAAATTCTTAGGCCGTGGTGCTAAACTGAATGAGTTGGTAAAATAGTATTTACTTAAATGATAGTAGACACACGGACATAACTTTTCTTCTCGAATTAGTTCATTGCAGCGCTAAGGGAGTATAAAAACCACATCGGTAGATAATCACTCGTTTCTA
Organism: Opisthorchis felineus; assembly: GCA_004794785.1. Classification (NCBI taxonomy): domain Eukaryota; kingdom Metazoa; phylum Platyhelminthes; class Trematoda; order Opisthorchiida; family Opisthorchiidae; genus Opisthorchis; species Opisthorchis felineus. The sequence goes on from SJOL01009762.1 coordinate 307,483, forward strand.
GGGCTATCTGGTCCACCAACTGTCTACACACAAATCATGATGCTGCTTGCGCATGGCCGAAATTTTCACCACAAGACCAGGCACCCGCGAAATTAACGCAGTTTGTAACAGAAGTAGTACCACGGCCATCGGCTGCGAAAGGGTTTGGATCGGATATTCCTGCTGGCCAAACTGGCCCAATCCACAAAGATCATGTGTCATGGCACTAGATAGGTCAGGCTCAGTGCGAATTATCAAAAGGGCTTAACCACATGTTTAGCACCCATAAACTCACCCCAGAAGTGTTTTGGTACAAATATAGAAATTTCATCTTGTAAATGAAGTTAATCAATGCTGAGAGGTCAAGAGGCGTTGTACAGCTGTTTCGTGCTTCTTGGGAATAATCAGTAATGCACATCTCACGAAACTCCAGGGATTTTCGAACCCTCAACCTCCTGGCCAGTAGTTTGAACACGCAAATGTCGCGCCACAAAAGTCCCACGCTGTCCAAATCTTTTCTGACCTAATGTCTAGGGAATGCCCCGCTGGTGATGATCCTTTAAATGACGCTCATCTGCGTTTCTCGGTGGTCTGTTTACACGTCCCTTGTGCCCACACATTGAGGTGTCCAGCTCCCCGGCTGCCTTCGTATTGTTGTTATACTTTATTTCGTATATATAGTCCACATTCCTGTCAAGTAGGAGGTAATCATTTAATTATAACCGCATTCGTTGTGATGTTTTTCGTTCTGGAATGCTACTCCCACTAACTTAAGATATCTCTCTTTTGTATGGGATGATTACACTAACCATTTGCGGAATCTTGGTGCTGGGATCAATACCTCGCTTAGTTGCCACCTAATTAAGGTCACTGGGTATCCGCTGTCTCAGTTTGTGGTGTTATCCGGTCTCTATTAACATCGCTCTTACTCGGCGCAGCACTGCTGAAACTACGCTTGCGCATGCTGCCTTGGAGAGCCAGTCTCTGGCAAACGGTAACCTTAATTTTACACCAGTCTTGTGCGCCCTTGAATCTAGGAAGGAAGGTGTATCAGAAGTTGACCTGCAGAACTTACTATGAGTTTTAAAATACTGATAGAACTCGCTGACCTCATCACGCCTGGTCACAACTCGTGACATCTACCTAACGTCAAAAATCCCTTGGTAAACAAGTTCATAGTCATCTATATGTATATTAGCCACATCGTATCTACTGGAGAACTCATGACGAAGCTTTGTTCACGAGAGTAATGTTAAAACAGCGTGACCGAGATCTCTGGTATATTCTGATTCCTTCAAAAATCTCGTCTACAGGGCGCTGTGTTTGTCCTGGAAATGTTGTGACTCTCAGTAACAACCGCTTCGCATCTTCCAGAATGTCCGCCTTAAGAATATTTGTACACACAAACCTAGCATTTAAGCAAACGGCAAACTCGCTTCAGACCAGGGGAAAGCCAGCTACTCTTTGGTCATGTTATTCGAAATTCTAGTGGTTGTGGATACTTACCGGTAAGTGGTTTTGGTATGCTCGCTAGGGATTTGACTCATTCACGTAGTGACCACCGAGGTCCTTATCTATCCATAAAATCCTCATCCTGAACACCAGTAATAAAATAAGAACTTTATTTTGGATATCTGGTGCGTAAACTCTACTCTGCC
>SJOL01009762.1:313146-327878 GCA_004794785.1 Opisthorchis felineus
AGGTCCTTATCTATCCATAAAATCCTCATCCTGAACACCAGTAATAAAATAAGAACTTTATTTTGGATATCTGGTGCGTAAACTCTACTCTGCCACATTATGTCAACAACATGTGTCAACATCCAAATTGCTAAGTGTGTGCATCCGACTTCTGCCTTATGCCATCAAAAATCAGTGCTCGTAGCAGCAATGATACAAAAGTTTAGAAATGACCATTGATAACTCGTATCTCATGTTTTCGACCCCGTTGTCTCGTCAGAGTATAAGCACAGAATCCAACGCGATATGAAAGTATATTTATATGTTGAAGTCCCGATTGACTTCAGATTACCTACTCGCATTGTGTAATAAAAAACGTATCGTGCTCCTCAAACAACCACTTTTTGATACCCAAAACAGATTCAGGAAAGACACCTCAGGAGATACACCAGGTTACACGCTAACGAAAGTTCTGTTATTCCCTGTTGACCTCTTCTTGACTTACGTATTTTCACATAAAGAATCATCGGCTCATACACAAAATGCGACACGCAATTAAAAGTATCGTCACTGTCCAACATGCTTGTGTATGTGTGCAGGACATTTTTTAGAGAAAGATACAGTAAGTCAACACTTTGAAGGTGTCATCACGTTGAACTACTCAACCAGCTCTTCCCAGAAAAATGGAGTTACCACTAGATGCCCCGATGAGATTTCCCGTCAAATGGAGGACGGTGAGGTTAACTTGCCCAAGAACTGGAATCACGTACAGTGAGAGGGACGGTTTGTGACTCCTGCTACCGTGAATCTTTTTCTTTCCTTGGCTAACAGAAGACCAAGAGATCCGAATCTCCGGAATCGTACTGGATGTCACTATCTTTACCCGTGGCGTCGTAGAATCCGGCCTGCGAAATGAACGTACACTCTATTTTGTCTATTTGTTTATTGTTCTCTATGTGTACCTAAGTTTTTCGTTATATGCTGGTGAATGTTTATAGACTTATCCGTACGGCTTTGTAGAATTTGATTAGATCGATTCTAACAGAGGTGTTAAGAGGAATGAGTATCTGACCGGTCTTTGTGATCCAGCCTATTAGCACCAGGTAATGACCAACTTGAAACGCCGTTGTGAGCCCTGTGTGAGAGTGGCCTAACTCTAATAAAGTCTCTCTTATTGATTCCTTCATACTTTGTTGTTTCGTTTGGGAAATACACGATCTGAGCTACTCTTATTCATATGTGCAACTGAAGGCTACCGAACAAGGGTCCGCACCAAATTCTAGGTCTTCGGTGTTAGTGGTCCGTTCAACAAAACAGTAAGCTTACACTAAAAGCCACTTGTCAGATGGTTTTTATTTTTGAAAAAAACAAATGCAGTGATCCTCGCAATGCAGTTGTTCATCTTTTCTGAAATTTCCAAATTTTCAGGTGACCACGCGACCTCTAAATTTCCTGGCGATACCATTTTTCCAGAATTTTTAAGAAGTTTATCATCTAGTTTAAAAAGCAATTCAACTTTGGCACTCCTATAAAGGATGCGACTTCGTCAAACCAACATGAACCTAAGCCCTCACGGGTGACCTTAATAAATCGAAACCGGTAGTTTGTTGTCGATGCCGCTTTGTCATGTTGGTGTCTTATTCAGTGACATCTCAATATTCAGCTTTTATTAGTTACGTAGGGCCTGTTTAACGGAATCCAGCGTGCTTCGATGTCTTCAGTTGGTTTACGTGCAACGCGAAAACAGTTTTAAAATGGTTGATTAACGCTGTCAGAAAAATGAAGATTCAGATATGTGGATCATGGTGTTATTGTGATACAGGGTAGCTGTGGACATGCTATGCCCGCTAAGTGTTGTCAAAGCACAAAATATCCATCTTTTCAAAGAAAAGCGATAAGTGAAATGTGACCTCGACTAAGCTGTAAAGCATGAATTCAGCTGACCTTTACGCTCCTCAAAAGCCATCAACGGACCGTGAACTATTGGCTCGCCATGGATAAACGTCAAAAATACACTCATTCGAAACTAGACTATGGAACTTATCGAAGGCGTACGCGGACCTGTAAGCCACTCTTTTGTGACACGTTGAGCCCACTTTTTATATCTTTGACATGTAATCTGTAAGTTAGGCTAACAGTAAAACAAGCTTTCAATAACCACTGCTGATATAGCTCAACAAACCCTGAAGATGTCTACTCAGATACACCATATTACTTATTTTCTATTGCAGCTGCTACTTCCGATGCAGATGACATGGTGTCTGTTCTCGGATATCACAGCTATTAATTAAATTTTCGAAATGTATCCAAAAAGCGAGTTTCTTGGCAGGGTAGTGGCACCAGTTGTCCTGCCGTGGACTATAAAGCCACTTAAGGCGCTACTCAAAAGGAGGTATGATGCCTTCATCCTCCACTGTCTTCTCAACACGAGACAACGTTACCTAGGTTCAGTGTTGACGCTTCCTTCGGTGTCCCTCCGAGAAAGAAGTATGGCTCTTCCGAACTGGTCTGTCGCTCGACACACTTTGCTACTAACGCTGGAAGCATAAGATCGTTACTGAGAAGTGCTCAACGTTGCAAAAACACTTGTCTGCAGGTTTTCTACAAGAAGAATCCATTCTCAAGAAGTATTGATTGTTATGTCGTTCAGCGCCGGCACCCAGGATTCACGGAAAGAGGTGATTGAACTAAATCAAATTAGTTCGCTCACTTCAAACTCATTTGTGTGCTGTGTTCATACGTTCCATTTCAACCACTACTTCTCAAGAGTCACTACTTTAGCTTTACATTTATTGGGTAGAGAGTGGTCGAAATGGGGAGATACGTAGGCAAAATTATTTGTCAGGTTCGTAGTAGGATAGCTCGGTTACATAACCGGTCCCCGCATCCTCTCAATGGAGACTGGCTGAAGCAGAGTTGAAAAAGCTGGAATTTTATGATACAGTTTGGTCACTGTGGTTTTATATGAGGGGTGTAAATAGGAGTAATGTTTTGGGTGAGGAGACTAACTGATACTCATTTCCTTGTGACTTGCACACTTGGCCTAGTAGGTGTTTCGAATATTGACCTGACGTTCCTGTTTGTCTTCAGTATTTCGGTTTTCTCTTAAGAACCCCGTTCATACAACCTGAATCTGCACTAAGTATATATGCAGGTGGATAATCCCGTTCAAGTGCAAAGACTAATAGCATTCTTGCCAACCTTGTTTGGCCAGAAGTATGGTCCCACCATGTTTACACTCGCTTCTTGAGGCAGCGCCACTGAACTATACGGCCATAAGTCAACGGTCCAGTCGTCCCTGTGCACTGATGATCCTGATCATTTCAACCCAAAAAACACATCGGTAGGGCACAGGACTAAGGCTTTTCATGCTTTCGATGGATTTTCTGGCAGCGATCCGAAACACTCCTTCAGTTAAGTCTCGGTTGTGACCGAAAATCAGTCAACAGTATCACAGTATCGAAAATTGGGCTGGACAATACCATCAACCGGAGCAAAATACTAGTGAAGAACTGATCAGCAGGCCACGGAGAAGTCAATCACCGCCCATACTTCCGACCAATTTGAACAGAATAAACATCCGGTTGAGCAGAGAATTGTTTTATTGACTGGTAGGCTACGTGGAACAACAACAACGACATCAAAGCCATGTGGTGGCCGTAGATTGATGTAACCGAAACAATAAGGCAAACGTCCAACGGAGCGCGCAGCAATCAAAACAGCGTGCACAACTAGTGCGGGATAAACCGGTGACCAAACAAAGGACAGTACCTTTGGCCGAAAGTTGAATAATGAGACAGATTATATCAGTCCGGGACTCGGGATATTTAATATCTTGAAATTTTCAGGCCACATCATAACAGGCGGTCACTGGTGATATGGATTCCATGTTCACCTACAAAGCGTGGTCAGACAATCATATGCCAATTTATTGTGAGCTAGGTCATTACCAGCTGAACTAGTGCCAGACTACACACGCATTTTACATACCAATTTGGGTTTGACGGGAGACTCGCTTGGAACCCAGATGAATCTCTCGTTTATGATGCGCACAGGAACGTCTGTATATTATCTCGGGCTTGTCTACCTAAGACGAGACAAATTTCGACAGAATATGGAATTTATGATGAAATGGCGCGACCACCTTGAGGTTCGGCGCAGACGCACAAGTACTATAATCTGTTGCCTACCATAAACACCGGCCTGCAGAATCTAGACTGAAATGACAGAGAAGCCCAGCGTGGTTGGCCATCGAATTCAACCATTCTGGTGGGCCAACAACATCGCACCGAATGGTAACCAGCTTATTTGTGTCAGATAGCGAAGGGCCTACGCTACCAACTAGTTATGTCAATCTCTTCATTCATTGTGTGTACCATTCGGTTGGCAGTTTGCAAAAATCCCAATTCTTTTGGTTTCCAAATTATTTAGCGGAAAATTGCTATTTGTGTCTACTATTGGTCGTCTCAGTCGCACACATTTTCCAACCAAGTCCAATATTGTCTGAGTTAGTCAAAACAACATAATTTTTCAACTGACCACCGGGCCCGGACCTAGCTGAACCCGGCCATGCCAACCTAACGCCGACAGATCGAAGCTACACTGTTAACGGTTCGTGTTATTAGAGAAAGCGATGAGTCACAATCAAAAGCCTCAATTGTTTAGTTAAAAATTCAACTTTCTGAGGTGGGATTTGATTACTAACGGGATTCTGAACGCATCACTTTCGGTGAAAAACTTTGCAGTTCATTGCTTCGTACTTACACCTTAGCTTCTCGCTCGTTCAGTCCACCGTCGAATTCAGTATTATTTGCTAACAAATTCCGAATGCAGCTTTTTGTGCCTTCCTCCTAATACGCCTTCGAGAATTATATCCCATTATATGTGAAAGGATCGTGTGCTTTTATATATGAAACTACAGGGTCATACAATCGAAGTATGAAAAAGAGAAGATCTCTGACTAGAAGGGACATTGTATTCCGAAAGAACTTCATTTTTATATAGATAAAAAACTGGAGATACGTTGATTAAACAAGACGAAGCAAACTGAACTTCAGTAATCCTTCATTACAACAAACATGCAGAACCCGACAAGCTCCCTCTCTTCTGCGGTGATTCTCGTTTAACGCACTCAGTCTTTTTCACAAGCAATACATTCGGCTTCATATTTATGTTAGCAGTGTATCCAGTTCTATTTTCTTTTTCCCTGATAATTAAGAAATCTGCTTCAGATTCTTGATTCAGGTTGAATGGGTGCACACGCCTTTTATTCATCCTGCATGTGACTTCACGTCAGTTCATCCGGCCTTGCACGTCCATGCCTAACAGTTCAGGCTGTATCATCCTGTTTCACATCCGTGACTGCTAATCTGTTCCATTTTCGTCACTGTGACATTAAGATCGTCTTTATTTTTCCGAATGCTTTACAAAAACTCATCTCCAGATTCTTCTCAATCGCACGGTATTTGTCTGACCAGACAATTGTTTGATCAGAGCTTATATGTCCAGCTTGTCATTAAACGCTAACGCTGCATCTACTGACACCCGGCCCAAGTTGCCCAGATTTACCGTGTCATATCAACATCTCACTCAAGTGCTCACAGCTCAGCACGAATCATTCTGTTGATGACCTCTTTTAATAGGTTCGACTGTGTGGAACTCAACAAAATGGGACACGGATGAGGCTGCTGTGGCATCTGGCTTGAACATTCCCATAGTTTCCGCGAAAAAAAAAACAGAGTGAATAACATCAGTATTTTTTAAATCTCATCGCCGGGTCAGTACATATAAACTATTTAAAATAGGGATGAGTGATTAATTAAACAGTTAAGATACAGCTACGGTACATGACCAAGGCGGTCGCAGAGTAGGTGAGATTCGTTTTTGGCAGCATAGTATGGGATTTCGTGGTCGTAGTGCGACTGCTTCGGCTGTAGACAAGCAAAGCAGCTAAATCGATACTGGCAGCCTATTAGGTACTCGGTAGATAACGTGGAACGTTTAGTGTCACTTGTGCGACACGATCGAGATTTTGGCTGAACCACTGAGACTAGTGATGTTCCGGCAAGAGGTGCTCACGTATTTTCTTAGCAAGTTTCCGTGTCTGCCTCCAACATATTCCACTGGACAATGGCGGAAGGAATATACAACCATATTCTGGATGCTGACTTGCATCTGGTCTTTGGGAGCTAAGTTGAGCAAAAGGTTGGTTTCAAACCAAGAACGGAAAGTTTCAACCGAAAACATGCATGGTAGGGATTGAAAAAGCGAGGATTGACTGCATCTGACAACAGATCAAGTAGACCGGTCTCTTTGCAACAGTCGTGACGGATGGTTGGATAGGACTTTCAGCCATATTGCTGGCTATAAATCTCTTTCAGAAACCGTTAGTTCTGAGCATGTTAGTAGTGTGCTTCATTTCAGAGTCCAGGGTATCCGCAAAGCAGATTCGTCTCGCTCAATTTGTGAAAGTGTAAGTCAGGGTTCGTTTCTGCCTAAGTGATGCGAAACTATGAAAGCTTTGTATTTTCCCTCTCACACGGGCCATCTGTGGACAGATTTCCAAATCGAACCCGTGGATAATAAGACATCACGATACGGACGTTGGAAAAAAAGAAAGCTTACGTCGAAAGAGTGCAAACTTGGAAGTGCCGCAAATATTGTATTGGGATAAATGTTGCAGTAAGGATTCAAAAATCTCGACCAACAACTGGGCAATTGCGTGATACTGGAAACCACATCCAAAACGTTTCAATGAGCTATTTTTCTTATGAACATTCGGCAGGTTCTAAACTTATAGGGTTATGGCACCGGAACGCTTGAAAGGCTGCACTGGGCCTTCAGAAAGTAGGCCTTCATTCCTCAGGCGTTTCAGTCTCAGCTGTTCCTCAGTTGATTGGGTTTGGTCTTTCGTATACTGCTCTTTGCTACGTTTCGGATACCTATCAAGATCTGCATAATCTTTCAAAAAGCAGTTGTGCTTGTTCATTTGCTTTGTTCATCTGGCTTGATTTTCAACCAGTTCTGATAGACCAGGGATGGGTGACGAACGGGTCCTCTCAACCTGTGGTTTTACCGGGTAATAGATAACCTGATGTGAGACCAGTGTTTTACAACCTGGCAATCCTATCGATGAAAATTTCACTACGGACGACCTAGGAATTCGATTATTCAGTCAACAATACTCAGCTGTTTTTTCTCAATGTTTCAAACGAACACCGGTCGACCGACTCCAGGTGCCTCATAGCCGATCATATAGTAAACCAGTCAGGACCATGAATGTTTGACCATGCAAAGAGGCACGTAACAAGCCAAAAACACTGCAGTTTGCAATTTATCAAAAACCCATGGTTTTGCATCAGCAGACTGAGAGTCCTCTGGAGTGAAGCGAGTCGCCTTTCGATCGGGGTCCAAAAATGACAGAAATAGATCAAATATCAACGGCCTCTTCACTCTACGGTCGGTGCACGTTGAAGCCTAGGGCCTCAGGATGTTACCATATTCGCTCAGTTAAATATAGTTGTTCTGGTATTTCAAAGCCGATTTCCAGTTCCATATCTAGATGGAAACCAAATTTAGTGTTCAAGATTGCCGCAGGCCGATTTGCAGTTGGAATTCCTGTCTTGTTCTCTTTATGACAGAATCACTGTGCTTTTCCAGCAATTCCCATATTTATTGAACATGAACTTCGGCCTGCCACACATCTTATTGTAAGGAGATTCTGACTACATACGATGATAAGAACAGATGTACTTGAATGACACGGCACGTTCAAGGCGGGGAGTTGGGCTTGTCAATGTACCCGTCAGAACTGCAATAAAATCTTCCCCGAGGAAGCTGTTCAACAGGTCAATCGAATGCAAGGAATGCGGTCCGGCACGCAGGGAGTCCTAAACGCGACAAATGGAATTGCGATAAAGCTGTTCCCCAACTAGCCAATCAAACCAAGAGATATCAGCTGCTCTTTCAAATACCATATGAACGCACGCAGGCAAGGAGCAATTTCCCAGCAAACAACGTACTTATGATATCCCCACGATTGTTGTCGAAACGTTTGCAAACAAATTGCCGGGCTCGGCAAACAGATCGATAACCACCTGGTCTACAGCCGATCGGTGCACCTGAGTTGCCAACATTTCGATACACTGATAAGCAGTAGTAGTCATTCAGCTGCAACACCCTTTCGGTGCCTAGCTGTCATGCCACCCGAAGGAAGCACGACGGCTGGAATACTGCCAGGTTGCCCAAGCCTAGACAGGAGAAGTCGAGAGGCAGTGGTCGGGTTCGAACCACGGAACTTCGTCAGTAAATTCGCGCCCTAACTAGCTCTAGCCATCTCGCCCCCCTGATAAGCAGTACGATCAACTCGCAATTAGACGGGGTATAGCACCATTCATGCGTCACTGACTGTATTTGTATGCTGATTAGCTGCACAAGCGACAACTTCTCATATGGGGCAATCACTAGTTCCGCGAATGATTCTGCATCTGAACCACCTGCAGTTTGTTGATGATGCCAAAAAACCACTCGTGCAGCAAGCCAACGTGCGACCACGGGATGTGAATCCCGTAATGAAGGATGACTGGAGATGTATCCTGTCTGTGTGAGAGTTAACCATATTGGTGATCAGCCGCTCACGACCGAACGGTTGTCCAAACTATTAGCCAGGAGGTAGCGAGGTTAAAACTTCATAGAGTTTCGTAAAATGCGCACTGTTGATGAATCCCAATAAGGACGAAAGAGCTGTACAGCATTCCTTGGCTTTTCTCAAAACACGAAATATCCCTTGAAAGTTGGGCGTCTTCGAACCGATTGGGAAGCAATTTTCCGGAGGAATTTGAGAAACAATCGTCAGATTGTCATTCAAACCTTCCTGAGGCGAATAAAAAAGTGTTTTCAATTCTCCCTACCTAGAGATGATCGCATTTGGATTATGACTTGCCATGGCGTTCAAATGGTCGAATGTCTTAATAGGTTTTCCAAAAGGGTCATTTTCATCTAGAGGAATTATATGTACCTTAAAACATGTACTCGGGACATTCCGACTGATCGTTTGTTCGAACGACAAATCTGTTAGGATACTAAGAGCTGACACAGGCACCAAGTGAAAGTAAAATCTGACGTCAGCTTATTTCGGAGATTCAAGCACTGTATGTCTCACATATTCTACTAGGAACGAACTCAAAAAACCAGTAAGACCTCTTAAGCGTTCTTTGGTTTTCGGTGCCCATAAACTACTGACCTTTAACGTGCAATGCGTACGTGAATTTAACAATGGAGGCCATATTTATACTCCTCACAGAACGCAACAATCTTTCCTTAGAAAATAAACTGTGCATCCGTTGACGTCGTACTGTAGTTGTATTTAAATGGCTTCAAAAAATTCGCTCTCTGGTCTCGCTGGCTCCAACCTCATCCGCAATTAGTTCGACGGTCTTAGAGTGGTTTAGGTTCACGGTGCATACATAGCCAATGCGTTGAATGAAGGTGTCCGACGCTTGAACCACCGGAGTGGCATTCAAGTAACATGTGACTGATATTAAAATATGATCAACATGGTCAGCCAAAAGCTGGCCATCTGGGCTGCGATTGGTGTGGCGTTCCATGTAACTCGAATTACAAGCCGGCAGAAAAGAATTAGTGTCCTTCGTTAGGCAAGGGAGTCACGCGACTAAAGCCGAACCGCAGTGTTGAAAAGGAGATGGTTTCAACATAACACTATCTAATGCATAATGCTTTTCTACGGACCACTACTGGCTTCAGTTTTTTTTTAAGATCATCAGGTGGATGTAATCTCCCAGTTCCCTCAAGATACAGTCCCTAATTGAATGCCAAAATGAATGTACATGATATAACGTTAACCCTGCCCGATACAGCCAACGGACAGAACATAGACGCTTCACATTCCTCTCCTAGCTTCAACTTCTCACCCTCTTCCTAGTCCGTTACTTTTCCATGTGACTTATTGAACATAAGCTCACACAACAGACGAGAGACTCAGCTTGGTTTCAGTTGAGTCTCCCGTTAAAACTAAATTAGTTTGCAAATAAGTATAATTCCCCAAATGCGTAGGTGCACTTCGGGTTCAAGCGGAACATGAGGGTAATGGAAACTGGAGAACTTTGCCCGAAGAAGGACATAACCGGCCGTGGACTGTCAAAATCGTTTTCAGCATCTTCAACGTGGTCTCACGCAATTTCCTGTGCTGACCTGGCCATACCTTTTATGTTCACACCTTGACCCTTTGAACAGTCGTCAAGTCCGTTTTCACACTATCTACCCAAGCTGTCCATGTGCCTTAATGTCTGTCACAATGTCTATCACATTCATTAGACTGGAGGATGGTGGTGGAGTCAGATGTCGCCAAATTGTGTGAACCCAAAATAATCTCCTCAGGATATTTCCAGGAAAAATCTAATGTACGTCTTGGAACTTCTGTGCGTGTGCGTTAAATTGTGCAGCTCAAGATGGGATTGTCAGGTCACGTGTGGCCTATCGTGATTGACCCGCCTTGGAATGGTGAATTAGGCCAGACCATGACAGATAACTCAACTTCGACCAGGCACGTTGACGCACTTGCACGGGGGCAGCAGTATAAGTAAACTTGGAACAACGATAGTGCAAAGACTATATTTACCGACAAGTCCGTCGTTTCACTCTATTTTTCATACCTCGAACAATTCGATAAACGGGAGTTCGCAGGGCAATCATGTATTAGGACTTGTTCACAGGTGGATGATTCGGTTTGGACATACACCCTAGTTGGAAGCTCGCTTATTCTCTTTCCCCTCTATTATTCTCTCGACAGTGGACAGCAACAATGCAGCAAACGACCGTGAAAAAATGTGACATTTTGATAAACCTACTAGTGGATAGAATGTGTACCAATAGAACCTAAAAAAGTGAAGCACAGAATAAGGCATAAAATTTAGGGTACAAACCGGGTAGAAGGAAAAACTGAGAAACTGTTTAACAAACCAGAGAGTGAGAAAAAGCGATTACAAAGCCGTTGTATGAAGTAGTATGTTTAATTGCGGAAGGCCATGAAGATATATCGATTCGGCGCTCTAGGAGTAAAATAACAAGGAGAGTTGAGAACGCCAATTCGTAAAGATTCTACATGATAAGGCTTACAAAACCACGGGATGCATAGACGCCAGAACAAACACCCAGCGTGAGGAAAAATGCTGTCAACATTCCGGCTACTTCCGCACGTTCCGGTGGGCAGCTTCTGGAAAAGAGAATGAATAAGATGAGAGATAGCAAAGGCAAGCAAAGTAAACGGCCGGCAGAACGAAGTCACACCGCGAGCAACAGGATCAAGGCTTTAGCGAAATACACTCATTTGCAAACAAATTTGGTTTTTCGAGAGACTCACCTGGAACTCAGCTGAATCTCTCGTTTGTGATGTTTCCAGGCAACTGAATGTGCTGCACCAGGCCGCCTCATGTTTCAGTTGCTACAATATTCGAGATATCGCGATACATGTATATTCGTAATGCACTACTTATAAGGTTGCTGAAAATTCTTCGACAGCCCACGACCGGTTTCGCCCTTCTTGGAGCTCATCAGGTAGGCGCAGTCCCCGAGGTTCCATCAACCTTATGTTCTACTTGAAATCAAATTGCACGGAATGAGCGAAATACACTCATTTGCAAACAAATTTGGATCAAGGCTTCTTGCCCCCTCACGGAGATTCTAGTGCCGCCTTGCGGAAAATACCGTGATGAAACTATAAATACACTTGTAACAATCATCCTTTGTTTCCATAAGGGAGTGCCTCAAGCTAGCATGCTTTTTGATAAATCACATAAGGGAGGAGCAGGAAGCCAAGGACCGACAGAGCAGTTGCACCACCGTCAGCAAGTCACATCACTATTGCCACTTGCATCCTGCTGCTCTGGTTATACTGCTGTCGGACTGAAGAAAGATAGTTAGATCCTATGGCCTCTCATCCACCACAGGCATCCTGAATGATTGCAAGGATTTCGATGAACACGATGGTATATCAAAAAGCGCCTTATCCAGTGGAAATAGCCTCTCGAACGATGATTTTTTCAAAGCCATTTCAGCATTGTGCACATGTTCAAGACTACTGCCGTATACCAACTTAGAAATAACAGTCCTATTCAACTCGCTTGCTGGTTAGCCAGATCTTGTCATGGGCTCACCAAAGGGAAGACTTCTGTGTTAACCGTCCGCTAAAAAAGGCGTCTACTTTTACACTGCATGCAAAGAGTTTCCATATTTTTAGTTGAAATTCAACCACTGGGTGCACAGAGTTTTCATCAAAAAAACTTTGACGTGTTCTACAGGGTATCAGTAATAACTTCCTGTTCACTTTCGTCATAATCTGTCATGTAAACCGATTAGAACAAAAAAATTTGAATGCACCTTGAAACCGCCGTTGTAAACATATACAGACCACCCGAGTGTTGTTGACCAAGCGCACAAGGGATTGGATGCAGTCTACGATAGCTCTCTCTCTCCGAACAGCAAACAATTGAGTTGAGGAAAAATTTTGGCGCCTTTTTGATGGAGGGAAGGACTACACAACTACCCAGAGCGGATGTCTTCGACGTTGGATACCGGTCAGTTAACAAAAGGGGATGATGTTTCAGGAAGGATCTGTAAGTCACTAAACTGACTTTGACTTACAGCCTAATGATTTTCATCAACTTCTCAATGTTGGAGATGAGATAGGTGACATTGTAAATGCTTGGATATTTAGCAGTTCGGAAGCAAGAGAAACGAAAATAGCGATTTAGAAGAATAAGACCACACTTAACTCACCTTGGAGCATACATCATCGTTAGTGACGAAAAATAGCCATTGGTGAATGCGAAAATAATCGTCCCAAAGACGTAGACGTGATCATTTCCAACCAGAACCGGTAGTTTGGGCTCAGAAAGACCGAAATTACAAAACAAAAAGAATGGGATGAAAAAGAGTGTGCGAATCCATATGGGTATCCAGAGATATCGTGGTGCAGGCTGAAAAAGGGATACGGAGGGAACGAAGTTTACTCTGTTCAATAATGATGACGCAATGGTGAATAAGATGTGTGGTAATGTGCACAGTGACGCCAAAAGGATAAGGTGAACAACACGGTGCTCCTCATTAAGAGCGTGCCCCCAAGAAGAGCGCAAATGAACTCGATTTCGAATTTATTCGTATGAGATGAGATGCTAGCACAAACCTGATCGACAGGTTGAAAGGAACATTATCAAAAGGGTTCTACGGTACCGCTCGGGTAACAGCCTGGACTATCAAGTACTTAATCTGTGAAAGCTGTTCAATGCCTCAGAGTCTGCCGGCATCTCAGCAGCAACACACTGAGAATCAAACATAAGGAATCACTTTTAAGCGGCGTGTGAAACGTACCATGAATTTTTCCAAACTGGGCATGAGACTGATCAACTAGTGAGCATCAAAAAATCCGATTCACCTTACTAGCGTGTATTAATCATTGTCATACGAGAAAATTCTTCAAGGCAGAACAATTTTTCATCGTCAAATGGAAGTGAAATTTAAGTTGGTATACTCAAAAAGACCGTAGCTAAAGAGAAAGGGCTAGAAATCACTTGAATAGCCCATATGTTCTCGTGCGATTGTGTGAACGTCGAGGATGGACAACCGGCGATCGAACCTAGTAATACGACAGGATTAGGCCAAATAAGGCAGAATCTGATCCGCTTTCCTGATAGGAGTTCGACGATTTTGCCAACCGATAATAAAAGCCGAACAATGGAGACTTCACTGGTACAGGAATGGCCATACTTAGCTGCATTCTGATCCAGTCGTCTCAACGAGAAGTGGTATGGGGTAACGTGGTCGTTTTAAAGTTTCGCTCCGCGTCGGGTAGACGTTATTTTCGCACCTGTAGGAGTAACGGCTGTGCGGTAAGCGTGCTGTTCAGCTTACGCTGTTTATCAGTTGGTTTGTCTTCGGTTGATATAGTGTTCGACATACCAACTTCACCCAATATTTAGTGGAGCCGAGAGCATCTAAGTTGAACGTCTGGCTCCGAAGCGAGAGCCTCATAAGGCTTTGGTGGCTCACCTGGTGGATACTTACTATAGATCTGTTTAGAGATAGGGATTAGAATACTGCAACAAGTTCAGGAGCGAAAGTATGCTCCACATCACTCTCGACACGCTAGCCACATTTTCGGGGGTTGCCTTATCAATAAGTCGAAAGTCTTCAGTGGTGAAGACTGCCGATCTAGTTAGGGTGCTTGTTGCATGGATTAGTGAATTTGTTTTCCACTTTGGACCCAGAAGCGCGACACAGAAAATGCTGATTGATAGAGGTAAACGTACTGTTGAAAGCAAACATTGCCGATTTCAGTAACTTAAGCACACATCAAACGTGTGCTGTTCCTGGATGAGTTCCTGGCGGCTACACAGTTTGCACTCTCCGCAGTTCTAAATAAGGACTCCGGAATAAAACTCGCAATGAGCGTAAGATGTTGTAATTATCGACCACTTTCAAATCAACGGTCTGAGTTTTCTTGAGAAGTTGGCACGCGTGGTTCCTCAACCTGTACGCAGGGTATACCTTAGTCTGGTTACTCTCACACAACACAAGCATCACAAAAGCGAATCAGATTTAAGCGCTCATCTGATAAACGCTAACAAGAGAGTAGTTATTTCTGAAAATTCTTCGACAGCCCACGACCGGTTTCGCCCTTCTTGGGGCTCATCAGGCAGGCACAGTCCCAGAGTTTTCATCAACCTTATGTTCTACTTGAA
>SJOL01009762.1:328211-348033 GCA_004794785.1 Opisthorchis felineus
TCTCGAATATCGTAGCAACTGGAACATGAGGCGGCCTGGTGCAGCACATTCAGTTGCATGGAAACATCACAAACGAGAGATTCAGCTGAGTTCCAGGTGAGTCTCTCGCAAAACTAAATTGAGTTGCAAATGAGTGTATTTCTTGAAAAGTAGTTATTTCTATTCAGATTTTCTGACTATCGTTGGTTTGTTTGGAATTGAGTAAACCAGGCCAAATCCACTGCAAGTGAAAGAATAGTCGCTGTATGTAAGGACAGCATGCAAACTCTCATTGAGAAAACAGTCATAATTTCATGAAGGAAGTAGCAATCTCCGCCTTTATCTTCACAGCTACCCACCCGCTGCTTCCATGTAACGGCCAAACAAAGGTGGAAGGGCTTTAGATCATGAGCGAATTGCAGCCTGTGGATTTCTGGACTCGACAGAACAGAGAAACAGTCTGTGGGGTGTTTTAGCGGACTTCGGAGTATAATATACCTCAATGACGTGTTGAATAAACCCAACCGTTGGATTATTCAAAGTAGTAGATCAGCGCGCCAGGTAATAACGCCTCTATGCATTTACAGAAGCAAAACAAGTAGATAGAGTTCACTCACAAATTGTATCCAGCTGCATAAAATGCAACCAAGCATGGCGAACAGATTGAAGAAAAGGAAGCATGTAACGTCCACGAACCAGAGGGCTAAGAATGAAAGAGGACAGCATGGAGCGTTGCAAAAAGGAAACCGCAAAAAAATAAAATAGTTTGACACAAAACGAGACCAACCAGCAGACAGACAAAAACAATTCCGTATTCACAAGTCTGTAGGGAAGATTTGGGGTAGACTTTGTTTACAATAAAGTAGCCGGAAGTAAACAGAAGGGCAGACGAGCACACCAGATTTGGAAAACCAGACAGCCGGTAGGGTGACCATAAGAAGTGATGGGTGCAGCAACTGGGAAAAATCCTGGCACTGAGGTTCACGCAAACGCTCCCGCTTCATGATGGAATGTCACAAATACAGCATTATATTCAATCACGCCCACTGGGGAAACCTCTCCAAAATGATTGGGCACACCGCCCAGACTGCCAATACACCAGAACTGAAATCACACTCAAAGTCCCACGAAACTCAGTAGCCATCGTCTACAATGCCATCCTGTCTGTAGTTAATGTAAGGCCATTAAAATAGAGGCGTTCATACAGGGCCTAAGCATCAAGGACCTGTGCCTGGGAGAATTCGTCGGGCTACCGTAGATACTGTACAGCGGCATCGCCTAACTATGGCGATAGGTTCGAAATAATGAGATTGCTATCTTCCTTTAAACCGAATTCATCGACAAGAGCCGAGCTGACCACATACGAAAAGCAGAATTTTGAAATTTTTCTTATTTTAGTTGGAGAACGTATCCACGTAGTTTGTTGGGGAAGAGTGGATTAAATCGCTAGGTACTCACGTGCAATAAAATAATTTGGATCCACCGGTTTGACCATAGATTGAATTGCCGGGAAGACAGAAAGTGAACAGAAGAATACGGACCAAATGCTCAAGCAATGATGCCAACACTCGGAGAAGCACACGGTGTAGCGCAGCCAGTACTCACGACAGAGGCGTTTCCCGATGGGCTGAAAAAAACACAACCAACCAAAAGTCCGCGAAACGATTTAGCATTCGGAATCAGGCTGACGTTAAACTTCCGATGGAAACCCATCAGCAATGAGTGCTCCAAAACGTATAGCTTACGTCAAACAGCCTGCTAGGAACACTGAATATTCTAACTATCCAATCGGTCAAATCCGTTGAATGTCACCTCGGTTCTGAATGGAATGTGACTTTCAAATCCTAAATCAACTACACTGGCTCCGAACACGACGACGGCTATCTAAGGTAAACCGTTAGTAATAACATCTGACACCTTGTGAAAGGTGGACAAAATCTCAGTGTCATAAAATAAAAGCTTGATCAAGGAGCAGCAACGGGCTATTCAATTAATTCGATATTGCACAAATTGACACGCACATACCGGTCGGAAACAACACAAGCCAAAACAATTTCGCAATGTATCGACGCCACTTTTCATGACTGCATCCGAACCAGAAGATCCGCTGAATTGCAACAGAGCGTCTCTTTCTGAACGCTCTAAGTTCGGCTCCGTTGGAGGTAGTGGGCTTGTTGGAGATAGAGGTCGGAGATGTTGCGCTGTTGTAGATTCATCGCGCAATTCAACCAGACTAGAACGTGCGTCGTTACGAGTAGGAGGCTTTGTCACAGAAGCATCATCGTTATTTTCAATGGCAGATATGGTAGACACAGCTATGCACATTTGTCTGGATTTATTGGCATAGTGTAGCACAAAGCGCTGAAAAGGGACGTGGCGTTGAAAGTGTTGGAGGCAACTCGGTCACACCGAGCACAGTTGTACAACACCATCGAAACAAATGAAAATATTCATCAAAAAGCAAGTGCGATGGTCATTCTCCTCTGGAGAGTCCATCTGAGAAGACCGACTAAAAGTGGCCCCTTCTGGATACAGCACTACTCTTCTAAGTTCCCCTCACCCCAGTTCCGGGAGATTTGGGTTGAAACTGACACCGTCTAAGAAACCACTCTCAAATTCCAAAAAAGACTACTTTAGGTGCCACCGAGGAGCAGACTCTCCTCTCAACAAAGATCGGAATGCAAAGTAGGCAGAATATGTACAAGTTCGTTTCCAACGGTGCTGAGGATCCCAGATGTGATTTCCAGCTACATGAACCTTCAGTACCACAGTAATTAGCAGAACATGGACTCTTTTTAAAGGGAGGCTACTGTCCTGAAGGGAACACACTAACAGTTCGCCACGCACTTTGGTAACCCACTGGAATGTGGAATCATGATGAAGTACATACCAACAAAAGCAGGTGAAATGCAGCAAAGTTCAGAGACACATTCGTTCCATCCACAGCCAGATTTCTGGATCCTTGTGTAGGTCAGATGCTCTTGGTTTTCAGCTTATCACTCTAACGCACACTGTACGCTCCTCATTTTATACATAATACGTAAATGGTAGGACCAGGGTCACAAAAACATACTAAAGACATGGTGATGTAAATTGCTAAAAACTAATCATCAGCAGCAGCAGCATTATCAGCTGTAAGAACCGCGTACTTGTCGTACAGTGGTTGTAGCTGCCCTCAGGAGAGACCCACACCCCTTTCCCAGCGCTTAGAGGCTGCTTACCCATACGATATATAACATCAAATGAAGGGTACGACGCAGTGTGCGATACTTTCGAAAACCACCCTGCCGAGAATTTCACCAATTCGTTCCAGTATAATGTCTCGCATACCACACGCACTGGCTGATACTGACTGGCTATCCAGATTTCCAAGGCGTCATAATTTTAGTCTTCGTCTACTATATAGACAGGCTAATAAGATTTCTGCAGCAGCCGATGCTGACTGGAACAACCGCCTGCCAAAAGTGAGGGGGTCCTATTCACATAGAGATATTATCAGTGTACACAGAGCAGCCTCACTCTACACGGCACTTCCCAACCGCACACTGATCATTAAAAGCGATATGTGAAACCGTGGAAAGCTTTCAAAGCTTTCTGTGTTGTAGTGCAACGGAGAAAAACTGTTACTTGTGGTGTTCAACAGGGCCAATTGCCCAGATGTTTTACAAGAGAAAACGCGAAAAGCATGGGTTTGATTTACGAATTCAACAAGGTTTTGATGACAAGTCCCACTTCTGAACAACAGCTCCGTGAATTAAACAACCAGATGTTGCTGGATGATTGAGAGATCGCATTGTTCCTGGGTAACTGTCCGCCTATCTGCGATTACCGGTGAGCAATGTGGGAATGACGTTCCTCCTTTCAAATACAACATCACTCATGCGACCTTTGGACACCGGTATAACAAAAAATGGTCAAACCATGCTATCGTCCACATCTGCTGCACTACGGCACATAGCGCACCACAAGTGCTACATCAGCACCAACAATTTCTAGACAGAAAAGTGAGTGAACACGTCAAACACACATATTCTGGACGTTATCACATGGATTGACGTCAGTCGGCAGAACCCCAGGATCTAAGCAATCCAGGCGTGTTCTACCACCCGCGAAATAAAAAAGTGCCGGAGATGTGCTTTGCACAGGTGCAATTGACCTTCGGTCTCCTTGAAAATAGTCATGCGGAATGATTCGCCAAAATCATTTTCTCAGCGATGAACTTTGTTGTGGTAAAAAAATAGGGATACAGCCAAGATACGGATCCTGAAGGCGATGTTTGTGGCCATGAGTTGTGGAACCTAACAATGAAGCGTCTACGCTGATGCACTTCATGGAGCTATCTAACCAGTTCAAAGAATTCCCAACGCGAACCCAGTCTTGATAAATCCTGAATACCAGTTGGCAGCAGGGAACGGAGAGCTGCGTTAAAGTCAAAAACTACGGAATTCTTGGAAACAGTACCGGTGGGGATATGTAAAGGCACGTTTCACTTCCATACTATTAACGGTGTCTTTGGACGGTAGGGTGGACTTTACACAGGGCTGTCTGCGGCAGTTGTCAAGGTGTCAGAATATTAAGGGACCAGCTTCGATGTATCATTGCATTATTAGCAAAATCTGGGGTACGTACACTGATACTTATTGACACAGTCGACAGAGGGCGATCCTCAGGAGAGACCAGGCCCAACTTAAATCAGCTGAGTCGTTCTCCGTAAAACGTCCTTATTCGAGGAGACTACTGTATGTGGCTGTATGTTCAGGATGTTGGTGGTAATCTTGCTGTATCTGGTCAACATCCACCAAACACACTTCCCTACGGAAAAAAACGCTTCGTCACTAAGCTCCGATAGCTTCGTCGCACAACCTTCACGCACAACTTCACGTATGCAACCAGGATTGCGCCTGGTCTAGTGGAATAGGGTTACAAACAGACTGCAATTGAGGAGGGGGTGATGGATTGAGGGTAGGGTAGGGGCACAACGTGAAGGATCTCAAACTGTCGGACTCTAAATCCTCCAGCTGTTCACCACATATGTAAATGAGGAACCGAATTTGTTAAGGAGCGACTTCTACAAACATGTTGCGATCCAAAGACCTGACTTTCCCACTGTCTACCCCTAGGCGTGAATGGGCGAATGACTGCTCATGCGTAAATCTCGAGAGTCATCATGTATCGTTGCCACTTGAAACCACCCATTCCCATACTAATAGCTTTCTTTCAAAACTAGACCAGCTATCACTCACCAGCTGAAGGACGAGTTTCAGTGACTCCATCACACTGTAATCGGTTTTGCTCGCAGTAGGAACGCATAAGAAGGTAGCATTACTTGTGCGACATTTAGCCACCCTACACTTGTCCAACTCGGCTTCAGCAGGCGACTACTTGGTGGTACAGTAAGCGCAAGAAGGATCCTTCGGCAGTGCAATTGTCAGACAAGCTGCAGCCATCATCATCGACAACATGACATCAGCGTTCAACAATGATGCTTCGCTGCCGTACAACCATGATTTATTTGAAAGCCTTATTGTGAAGAAAAGGGTCAAAGTAGACGGGGAAGAGAACTAATGGTAGCGTACCATAATCAATCTGAGGTGCCTACACCTCCAGACACACATTCAGGCAAACTGGATAGAAACTGATAACAAGAACGCTATTGACATCGATTAACAGCCATATCTTGCATCGTCTCCAACCAGGCACAGTGAAGATCACGCGGTCCCCATCCTGGTAGGTGAGTAGCACTGACAGCACCCAAACGTTTCTTAGTCTCTCTCATACCCCTCTGCCGAATCAAGGGTTGGCCACCTCTCTACTTCCGCCACTCTAATTTGGGCAAGGAAAACAACACTCTCTTCGGCAAACGATGGTTCGGCATACGCAGTACATGACCTAACCAGCACAGCTTCTGGTGCTAGACACATTCTTCGACAAAAATCACCGTTGCCCAACCGAAAACTCGCATTCTACTTCCCTCGTTACGGATTCGCCAACATCAACCCACAAGAGCTATGGCTCTGAGACAGTGGTTGTCAAACACCTGAAGACGTCTCAGTCCCGGTGCTCGAACAGGCCAAGCCCCACAGCCCATACAACAAAAGAACCCGTACTGTAGCTTGATACAAGCTGCAGTAAAACTAGTTTTCCGCTTCGATAGAAAACAAGTTCACTCAGGTGGAGAAAACACGAATCAGTCAAATTTATCTCAAATCCTTTGAGAATCTCATAAACCAACAACGGAATATAATGGAGTGAATGCTCGACTAAGGGAATGAAAATGGATACCATCACGTTGATAAGATGGCACGCTGTTTCTCCAGCTGAGTAGGTAGATTTCCAGATGAACTGGTTAAAACCTGTGAGATTACACCATATGTAAACCGTTGAACCACATAGTAAGATACTTATGGAAACAGGTTCTCCAAAAGCACCACCCGGGTTTTCGTGGACTGTTCAAAATGGCGGAAACCTTTCACGTTACTACACTATTGCTTCGATCCAACATTGTTCAGAGGGTTTGATAGCGGCTTGATAGTGCCTACCTCCGTTATTTCGTTCATCGTAATAAGGCGCATGTTACTGTCAACTTCCTCCCTTTAATAGATCGGGTTCTTAAAACGTGTGCACTGCATTCCGCACGGCTGGACATATGAACTAATCTGCCCTTCCCCAAGCTAGGCAAGTTTCACCACCAATCAAGGTAACGTCATCAGTGCGTCTTTGGGACCCGAAGAGTGACGACCCGTTAGTGTTTGTTCGTAGGGTGATGGGTGTCTTATTACACGTGCTACTGCCCGAAAACGATCTCCAAATAGGAGTGGTTTTTTGAGTGGACGGTTCTATTGGTTAGCCCGTTAACTGGTGTTCAGAATGGCCAACACCCACGTGACCTTTGAGCTGGGTCTCTGCTACTCGCACCTACTGGTGGTTACCGGAGTGAGCTCTGACCTTGGTCAACCTTGCAACCCTCTGGGTTGCAAGTGGTAACCTTCGCTGATGTGACTTCATGAAAGCTTGTCCGATAGTTTGCTCCATTTGAGTAACACAGAGTCACCGGTCTTGGTCGTGAATAGAGGTCATTCTTGCATCTGCTAAATTTCATTAGTGTTCAGATGCTCCGGAAATCTCATCATTCGAAAGCGCTACATGAACCCCATTTTTCAGGAATGATGGTGAATGTTCGGTAGTGCTTCCGACAAATGAATCACCCTCGGCTGTGTATCGAGTGGACACATCAGTACACACAAACAAAACGACACGCCAAACATTGGGGGCTGGCAACAGTCTGTCCCGGTGGTCCACCAATTCAGTCATTCGCTGGGAAATGTTCGCTTCAGCCCACTGTTTTTCACAGAATACATATTCGCCCACACAACCCACGCAATCTGCATACTTGTTAGTTTAACCGCCGTTCAGAAGAGTGTAAGTAGAGGTTCATCACCCTACCCTCTGACTCAATAAACTGAGTGGTTTGTTAGCGTGCTATGATTGAATAATAAAACTGTGACCTATATTAAATCGATGTCACCAGACTGGTAAGCCAATTAGTGGGTGTCTAGCCGAAGCGCGCCGTTGGTCTGCCAATGTGCAGTGTGGGAATACTAATCTATGTGGAAGCCAGTAGGTGACTTCAGCTCTGCGTGGAGTGAGCCAAGTGGTCAACTTGTCTCAGTGCAGCCATTATGTGGTGCTCCACCTGTTAGATGGCCTTTTCACCCGGAACTGCAGTGCCACAATGGACAATTTCTTCGCTGACACAAAAATCAGATGCGTACTACGGAGAATTAGCCAAAATAGGAACGACGCTATGAACAACACGATAATTACGATTATAATCACTACCTCTGTGAGTAGTTTCTGGTGGTGTGACAAAGACGAGCAACTGTTTGCAAGTAATTATGCCTGAATGAAAAAATAACGTAGTTCAATCGATTGGGAAACGCCTGGAATTCATCAGTAAGCCATAGATTCAGAAACGTCTGGAAACAATCGTCAGATGTGTTGCGGGGCCACGTTTTCTTTTGACATGTTGCAGTTTCTTTTCGTTAAGCCGCGGTACTAGTTATTTCGTTACCAGTCTGGAGTTCCCAGACGAAGAAAGTTACGTACCACTGTAGTTCATCCGTCCCCCTACCGACTTTCAGTTTTTCAAAACGTTACTCAGGTTCCTCTTCAATTTAAAATTTGTACACCAGAAATCACCGCTAGGGTGCACACGACTTTTCGACACTTGACTTGAAGTATTGCTCATGACAAGCTTATTAATAACATGCCTATGAGCTCCAAAACATTGAAAAAGAAAAAATCTAATACATATCTTCCGGAAATTTACTACGAGACTACACTACTTAACAGACATTGCTTGGTCAAACTGGTACACTTGAAACACTTGAGTGGAACTGAACAGTCATGAACACAAGAAGACAAGAGGTAAGTGAGCATATTAAGAGATATTTCAAGAGAGCAACTATCCCAGGAGTGGGTGCCTCAGAAGAGGTAACTACTAAAAAGAACACAACCTATAGCCCTTTAGAAATTGACACCAAGTATTCTTCGCAACATCGAAGAAGCGGAGTGCACAACTGTGCACACTTCCAAATCGGACGCTTTCCTAATAGAATAGACGCGGAACTGTTATACGAACACCGAGTATGACTTAATGAGGTACTGCGGGTTCAGCTGCAGCATCCTTTCGGTGCCTAGCTGCAGCGCCACCCGAAGGAAGCACGAGGGCTGGGATACAGTCAGGTTGCCGAAGCCTAGAGGAGAGTAGTCAAGATGTAGAAATTGGGTTTGAACCATGGACATTCCGCTCAGTAAGTTCGCGCCTTAACTACTGAGACATCTCGATGACTGTTGTAGTCAACCCGTCGCATCATGATGGGGTTCCGACCTCTTCGTGAATAACATTATAAAATCTATATCTAAAAAACCAGATCAGAATCCCACCTAAACACATCAAGCTTAATATAAAATAGGTATGCCAGTATGATAGACAGGTTAAAGACATTTTGTTCAAGACAAAACGCCTTGGGATCTTTTACACAAGATTCTGCGGATTCTTGTCCTCGGGGTCAACCAACCTATTTGATACACCTGATTGGTTGAAATTCCACTGACGAATAAGATAGAATGAACAATTAATCAGAACTAAGCGAAAAAATAAGCTCACCAAACGCCGCAGCCAGAAAAATGTGATCACACATGTAATCACAATTGCGATAGCTGACAAGAAGTAGGCAATCGCGGCGACAATGATTGATTTCTGTGTTCGTCCCTCCACTGTCAAGAAGAAGGGAAAGGGGAAACAAGCGACTAGAGACTAGCATGGAAAATATTCTGCTACAAAAATTTATAATCCACACAAACCCGGTTCAGTTTCGAACGACTAACAATCGTATTCCATCTTTGACGGGGCTACCGACAGAGGAAAACGTAAGGAAACAATGCTTCACTTTTCCATTCCTCAACAAAGTAAACCCGGGAAGCGTAGGACAAGCTATTTAGTGGGCATTTCCTTTTTTGCACCCAAGCATAGAACCATTAAAACGATTCCTAATAGATGTCCGGAAAACAGAACGGATGATGCGCTTCACGGTCAACTCTCAAAGAGGATTTTCTTTCGGTTGAAGCTATTGTGTTAAATCCACGTGATTAGAGGACAGTCCCATAGATAGGGTGAATGATGGAGTAGATAGTGGCTGACATTATGAGACGTGGAACATTTTGTTGTGCCCAACTGATGTAAGATCCTGAGGGTCTTCAAAAGTACGCTTCCATAGTAGCTACAGATGTGCACGAGAGCAACTTGTTTTTAGGTTGGCGTTTTGCGTCAAGATGGGGTACAAATGAGTAGGAACATCTGTGCGTTAACCGCTGAGCAAAAGATGAATCGAAATGTTTGAGATTAAAAAACCACTGTGAGGTCTGGTTGGTGGTTCCTTCTGGATATGACAATATTGGCAGAGCGGTGCTTAGCACGCAGAAAGCTGTGTGGAACGAAACACCACCGTAAAAGCGCTTAGCACAATTCTTCCATATAATACAAAACAACACCAGAGGAACAACGCAAACAAACAGAGGAACGAAGAAACATTGGAGACTCAGCTGAAATAAGAATACTGGTGGTGAATCCGGGACAGAGCCCGGAAATATATTGATTGGGTAGACTGTTGATGCGGGTAGTCGACGGGGTGTGATGATCCATGACGGAAACGACGCAGTAACAGCGCGAAAAGTGTGCGTGCAACAAGTGAAGCAGAAGTTACCATAATTGTGAAAAAGGACATGCAAACTGAATTCATACATCGACGCTGGAAGTAAATGAAGAGGAGTATCAAACCGCATATCGTCACTCATTGGCGCATCTCTAGTCAAGAGGACGTCAAGTCACCAGCGTAGTCACATATTGTCAAGCTGAGTAATCGTTGCATCTATTCATAATGGTCCGAATCAAAGTAGACTGTAGCCCAGGTCCAAGGTGGGCACTACATACAGCTATAACAAGGTTGTTCGTAAGCCTGTCGTCACCCAGAACGTGCACAGATAGGGATTTGTGACTGTATACCCCACGAGGATGAACCACAATTACTGACCATAACGCCCCAAGTCGGTGGTCTAACCCTGATTCAACCTCTTCCTATCTTAGCGACGAACACATCTAACACAACCCACCACAATTGTCGAGAAAGGAAGCAATATACAGGAGATTTATTTCCAGGTAGCAGACGACTCAAGTTACCATCCGGGGAGGTACCACCGCCCAACTTATAGCAGGTTTATGAGGTTCGCCACACAAAGCCTTTAAGTTTGGAAACCCGTGTTTCATTTATCAAAAAATACAAGCAATGAGAATACCTCGTTCCACTCGCTCACGCGATTTCAAACGCTCAGTGTACCATCCGTGGACTGAAATGAAATACAAACCCGATCCATCAACCTTTATCCTCTACCTCATCTCTGTTCCCCCTGTAACTCAAATCTTCGGACCTCAACTAGCTAAAATTTCCGAAACATACGCTTTTCCATTGCCTCCATTTTTAGGGCGGTGTGCATTCACAGAGTTTCTTATACGATTATCACCCTCTTGCTGTTGACATAGTTTGGCTTAAATTGAAAATACCCGATGTGTTCCTTCATCCCCGAATGGCGATGATGTGTCCTCCCTTTTACCTATGCTGAACGCTAACTGTTGGCCGCTGGACTATTCTCCGAGCTTGGCGACTGCACTGCGAACGTTTCGTCACCATGCGAGCAGACATCGTCAGTGCGCCGTTTGGTGTCACCTCGCATGGTGACGAGACATTTGCAATCCAATTACCAAGCTCGCTGAACAGATCAACTGCCACCTGATCGACAGCCAATTAACCCATCCCAGCTACCAACATTTAGATACATTGCGAAGGCTAAAAGTGAACAGTCCGGGCCCACTGTGAAAATGTTTGCAATCCCAGCAACTTCAACGTCCAAAATAACCAATGACCCCGAGTGTGTGTGATCTGTTTGCTTGTAGCTGGGATAAGGAGACGGCCCCAGACAACTGGGGGGAGTCGGTGATATCGCCTATTTTCAACAAAGGGGCTCGTAGTGATTATGGTAGCCACAGCAGGATCAGTTTAAGCCCAGTTGTAACGAGACTCCTGGCGTCACTTGTGCTTCGTCGCCTTATGGTGCCTCGTGAAACACTGACTCGAGAGCAGCAAGCAGGATTCCCGTCTGGTAGGGGTTGCGTTGACCAAATCTTTACACTCTATCAAGTGCTAGAACAACGCCATGAGTACAAACGACCCACAATTTTAGTATTCCTGGATTTCCAGGCCACAATCGACTCGGTTGACCGGTCTGTTCGTCTTGACGCGCTTGCCCACCAAGGAATGCCCCGAAAGTTCGTGAACATAATAAGCTCTTTGTATTCTCAGAATTCCGGACGTGCGATAGTATACGGAGAGCTCTCCAAAAGCTTCCGTACACAAAGCGGTGTCCGTCAGGGATGCCCGGTCTCTCCATTCTTATTTAATTTAGTGATCGATGAGTTAATGAGACGAACGCTGGAAGGTCTTCAAAACCCCGGTGTTCAAATAGCTCCTGACGAAAGTTTTGTCGATTTGGAATATGCAGACGATATCGTTCTCGTCTTCGAAAAGAACCGCAGGCGTTTTCTGATGAATTGATCAAAGTCATCCCGTCTTTTGGCATACACTTTGCACCCACAAAGTGTAAAGTCATGCTCGCGGACATGCAGTCACTGAACACACCACTTACAATCCAGGGGGAGACATTCGAAGTTGTGGAACGTTTTACGTACCTTGGAAGTTGTATTAGCTTTGATTGTACTGAGATAAGGTCAATGCACGAATATGCAAGGCTCGGGTCGCGTTTGCTAATTTAGGACACCTAAGACATCAGAGCGGCATATCCCTGAATCTCAAGGGACTTGTGTATCAGGCTCCAATGTGGGCTGTGTTATGTTGTACGGCTGTAAGACTTGGCCTGCTCGAGCAGCGGAACTGAGACGTCTTCATCTGTTCGGCACTCGTTGTCTCAGAACAATAGCTCGTGTAGGTTGTTGCCGGAGAATGCGCAACGAGGCAATCAGAAAGCGAGTTCTCGGTTGTGCATCAGGAACTTCCATTGAAGAATGTGTCCAACACCAGAAGCTGTGTTGATTAGGTCATGTACTGCGTATACCGAACCATCGTTTGCCGAAGAGAGTGTTCTTTTCCTTGCCCAAATCAGAGTGGCGGAAGTAGAGAGGTGGTCAACCCTTGACCTGGCAGAGGGGTATGAGAGAGACTAAGAAACGTTTGGGTGCTGTCAGCGCTACTCACCTACCAGGATGGGGACCGCGTGATCTTCACTGTGCCTGGTTGGAGACGATGCAAGATATGGCTGTTAATCGATGTCAATAGCGTTCTTGTTATCAGTTTCTATCCAGTTTGCCTGAATGTGTGTCTGGAGGTGTAGGCACCTCAGATTGATTATGGTACGCTACCATTAGTTCTCTTCCCCGTCTACTTTGACCCTTTTCTTCACAATAAGGCTTTCAAATAAATCATGGTTGTACGGCAGCGAAGCATCAATGTTGAACACTGATGTCATCCTGTCCATGATGATGATGATGAATGACCCCAGGTTTCTTCCCACACAGATAAGGATATCTTTGCTAAGCTTCCAATATACGAGCTGGGTCCACATTTGGCCATCTGGATTGGAAGTTTCCTGCATAACCGTTCTATGCAAAATAAGGATGGATGGAGTAACCTCTCAGACTCAAAAAAACAGCATTGGAGTTCTCCAGAGATCTTTGCTCTCCCCGCCCCCCACTGTTCCTGCTCTGTCGATTGCTCTGCAGACGATATCACTATGTGCTCTTCTCCGTCCTACTCCTCCCAGCGCTCCGCTCCACACCACCTGGCACAAGCCACTACTGTTCCAAACACCGACCTTGTCATTTCCTCGACTGAGGAACCTTCAACTCTTTCAATTTTCCCATGTATCCATTTTCCTACGTAACTGCGATCCTGACCTAAATATTTTAATAGAATCGGCGACCACTACCCATTCCTCACCGTTCTTGGCCTTCTTGGCTTATGTCTTGCCGACATATCCCTTTGGTCCTCAAATACCAAGGTCCTCGCGACAACAGAATCCAGGATGATTGGTTTCGGGCACGCAAATACTTCATCCTTGGCCAAATCCTCCTCCTTCATAAATCCCGAATTCATCCTACTGTAGGGTACTGCTATCACGTTTGGGACGAGGCTCCTCCTTTTTATTCATTCCTCATGGACTTTATTCAACGTAAAATGGGAGGGTATCATCGAAACGCCGTTACTAACACGAAGAATGCCCACCAAGGATTGCTTCTTCCGTCCCTTTGCCTACATCTTTCGATCAGGTGACCCTTCTTTGTCAGTCCAGCTGCCGACAGCAATTTACTACTGCACTACTACTACTCTTTTTACCACGAAACCCAAATCTTTGAAGCTCTGCCACTTCACTTTCCCTGATCCATGATATCCAAATATTCAAAAAATTCCACCTCAATCCAGTTTGAGGAATGCGTTATTTCATGTATCGGGTTGTGCTGTGATTTACAGGGAGTCTATGACCATCGATCCAACCTTCCTCGGTAATCCACATTTGTTCAATAAAAAATAAAACAGTACCTCTTAGGTGTTATTCATCAAGTCCCAATCTGAGTGGAAACAAAGTGGTGGCCAATTGAAAACCTGACCTGCCGTTATGCAACACTTGACCGCACCATCCCACAACATCGGTAGGCAACAGTCTTCCACCCGGAAAGAAACGCCCTAAAAATTGTAGCACACATATAGACGCTTATCCACCAGCTTGCTGGACTACCCTGGCATGTCCCGTTTATCAGTTGACTTTCGTTCACCCTTCCGTTCACTAGTTTTCTCCCCCTCTTTCGTTTCCCATCCGGTACCGTCTACGTATGTAGGTTCACATACCTTAATGGTAGCGCCAAAGCCGCTATGATTAGGAAAGGGACTTGAAGCTAAGGCTGACTGTGAATAAAATAATGTGCCGATGTGAGTATTGGAATTTCCAATTTATCAAAAGCGAGACCTGTGGCTCAACCCATCGAGGGTAGTCAACAGTTGGAAGCTGCACGGCTATATAGCACACATAGAAAGCGCTCCTACAATTCCTGACAACCTATGTTGTATTATTGTGGTCATAACCAATGAGTCTAGGAATGTACCCGAAGCACTTACGAATGGCTGGTAAAATGCAGTACGGCCACTGAAGGTAGAAACCAAAAGAAGGAACCTGGCATTCGTGAAACGATCTTTCGGCTGCTGAGAGTGACGCAGCCAAACAGAAGAGATGGTACTTAAAAACGGAGCTACAGACCTCACTGTGACAAAGGTATGTTCACGCTGCACCAAGAAACCGCAGTGCATGCAGAAGCACCGATAAGATATACACTGGATATTCAGTAAAACGCCAATTGGATAAAATGTCTGAATAACTCACCGGTAGCCAACCATTTCGTGAGTATATTGACGATGGAAATGATGGTTCCACATGCATTCTGAAAAATAAAACAAATGGGTTGCCAGTGTTTGGATGGTTGGTGCTAGCCAATCTGAGTGGTGACCGAGGAAACGATTACCTGAGAATGACTGAAGATATACTGTTGATGTCAATTTGGAAACCTGCGTTTTCAAAACATCGTGAAATCACGGACAACGGGGACACCACATAAAAATTACGAGCGAGCAGTCACAATTTTAAAACTTTGAAAGTGGTTCTCTTTTCACCGGCGAATCTCGCCTTTGGGCGAAATAACAGCAATTCAACCCAGAGGGCTTGGGGCAGTGAACAGCAAAAAGCTCCTATGGAATTGAACGACAGTGAGCTATTACCGGGCATCGAGTTACACACATCGGTCTCTCCAAGAGAGTACCTGCAAACAGTAGAGCACCACTGTTCCTGGCACTACACGATAGGAGCAATATCGCACAGTAGAGAGCAAACACCAAAGAACAAGCAAACGACTCCACTATGGATGGTTTTCATTCTTGAGAGAACCCACCGCGCTCGGCATACTTCTACTGATCTCAAACACAACACTGACAAACTGAAAGTCCTGAAACCAAAAAAGCTTTAGACATCGAAAAAATAGAACCAAGTAGCGTAGTTGCTTTCAGCACCGTCACATGAGTCGACACTGATCAACTCGGCCAGAAGTGAAAAGAAGAAAGAAATTAGAGTTGTCAGCATGGAACGGAGAACAAGTGTAAAAGACAATGCCGGCACTAAACGGTAGAAGTTAAGCAACGTAAAAGATGAGCTTAAAGTCAGATAAAAATGGGTTTTAACTCACCGATCCAACGACCACTGCGTTAGAATACTTCATTGGTAATACAGCAGCCATCCCAAAGGTCAAGGTCTGATGAATTCCCACACAGCCTATAAAGGATAGGCGCGAGAACAATGTTAAGTAAGATGCGAGCGAAAATATTTCGGTGAGAATGTCGCGGTAATGAGAGGGATCGCAGCTGGGCAGCGGCATTGGACAAACGCCTCTGACATACTAGAAAGACTGTAAGACAAATGGTGATATGTCGACAGCTTCTTCTGATATATCATCGACCTTAGTAAGATAAATGGCGACACCGGTGCCGAATACTGTGCAAGTGCCGCTGCAGTTTAAGAAAATGGGATAGGGATCCAGCTTAATACCAACTTGGCAAAACACGGTTAGGGAATGCCTACGTCTCCAAACATCCAAATAGATGACATCACTGAGATCGGTTGGCATCAATATCTAGCGATGTATTCAGTCAACTGCTGATCCTATGCTGTAAAGTCAATCATAGCAATGCTAACCAGATTCCCCATAATTGCCTCCATTTGCTTTTGTCAAGTGGCAGTATTATCAACTCTCATTTCCGCAAACTCAAACCAGACACGGAAGACGATATCCTTACTATGCAACAGTCTTTGATGCTGTTGAGTATCAGGTATTCACGGGGCAATAGCAGTCAGAACATGGAAGAAATCACCTAGAGATGTAAACAGTGATGGCACTACTAAAGTAGACAGTCTACGCTCAGCTAATTCATTTGCATGAATAGGACGGGAACTACATCACGCTGAATAGAACTTCATCTTTCTCCACCTCCACACTTAACGAGAGCGTCCAACAGGGTAGGCCTGTAGTTGTTTTGAGTGTTTTTCAAAGGCCAAGCAAACTTCAACTCCTCCCAGTTCCTAAGCTATGGACGCAGCTGGTGGCAACAGGTGTTGTGGTTTTGCTTGTCGATGAAAAAGAGAGGAAAAGGTGTGCACCGGGAGCAATGGTTAAACTAGTCTATCGAGGCTGAGATGTCATATCCAAGATGTGATGAAGCGTTAGGGCAACTGTGAACTAAAAGCGATGACTGGGACATAGTAATGCTATCTGTTGTAATTTTGTCTCGAAGATACTGGACTGCAGTGGTGTAACGGCCGTGACCCATATAGTGCACTGGTATTTCTCACCAAAAGCCGTTGTCCTGTGGTCAGGCTTTTGAGCTAAGGGCTTTGGTTGATTAGGGCTCCCTAGCAGTATCTCAACCCGTGTACTATCATGCTACATCCATTGTCGCGTAAATATCAGTCTTACTTGCTGCACACAGCGAGGCGGGCGAGCGAAAACAGGCTTCTTCCTCTCCCAAATAATTTTCTCGCACCATCCATCTCCTTGTAGGTCTATTGGTTAGGACGGACGATCGCGTTTGTCTTGTATCGCTCTTAGCCGCGAAATCTGCGCATCAGCTGGGGCCGACAGCCTTAGGCATCGTGGGATCAGACTTTAAGCCTCGATACCCGGGTTCCTAGATTGTTTCCAATGTCCACACTCTGAAGCAAGCAGGAAAACAAGCTGCTCTTACTGCGTATCGGAAAAACCCGTTGACGTAATAGTGTGTCGCACATCAGGTAGATGCACATAGTGATATTTTTCTGTTGGACTGTTATGTGATAAAATCTCGACGGCAAAGCAAACAGTACGCCATTGATGACGCAGTTTCAGACTTAATGCAACGATTGTTTGAAGATGGCTGAATAGGTTCAGTGCCCTGGTATATGCCACATAAAAGACATTGGGTTTTTTCAATGGCCCGTTAATGTAGTACTCGACGGTTACGTGTCCCATGCTTCGGAACCTAATCGTTCTTGGGTGGGGCCGCGTCAACTGGCACACGCCGATCTTACGGTTAACTTGGTCACAACTCCCAAATCTTCAGGCGAGGATACTAGTACATAAAGCATATAATAATAAATAAACATGAAGGACGAGTTTTTCGAATCCCTGCCAATCGGTATTTCTCTGCAAGAGCGTTGGGGACGAACTTTTCGTGTCATTATTATGTAATTGGGTGTGTACGGCATACTTCAATGAGGGGAAACAAGTGTGAAACATTTACCAACGAGTTAGCCGGAATCAAGGCTGCAACTAAACTTCACTCATCCGTCCTGTCAATTACCGAATACTCACTAAAAATGTTGACGAATGTCCGAATACCTAAGAACGTTAAAGCAGAACATATATGATGACCTGCGCCTATGAAAACCATACTGAAAGGCCCTCTTGAAACAGAGTAAAACTATCAGAAACAGAGGAAAACAAAATTAACAAAAACAGTGCGCAGCATGCGCAAGGAAGAACCTAATGATGTTTAATTTACGGCGACCGGTATTGTCACAGAGCATACCGCACATACAGAAGCAAAATGGAAAACGTAGCGGCCTCGGGTGCCAGGACTCACAGTTTATGAGAACCACACTGACGATTGTTATGGCGAAGAAGATCCCCGGATCTGAAAATTGATGTTTGATCGGAGAACTGAACATTGGGATCAAAAACACCCAACTTTAAAATTGAGGAAACGGTTAGTGGATAAATGAAGGTCACCTTAAAGTGCCCCTTCGTCAAACATGGATACTGTACAGGAAGACAACTTGAATAAGTGTACCTGATTTGTAGAGAGAAAAACATCTGACCAATTACTTTTGAGATTCACATTCACATTATTCTCGTTTGAGCGGCGATTTTCCTGTCCTGGAGTAATTCGTCTGGTGATTTCCCACCAAGGGAATAAAGCAGTGGACTCAGAATTTGCTCTTAAAAGAGCTCATTGGCAACGCATATCCGTGGTCATAACAAAGTTTGAACCCTGACGCGCGGAGAGAGCGTGTTACTACTACTCTACCAGCGCAGGCCAAGTGCACCTGAATTACCAAGTCTGAACAGGCAAAAATGATAAACCTTGATTGGTTTACCCGACATCTCGAACGAAGACCCAGTAACCGTCCCGATTGTGCCGATCGGCTGATCCGCCTGTCATCATCATCATCACCATCCTCATCATCAACAGAACAACATTGCTCAACACTGATGCTTTGCTGCCGTACAACCATGATTTATTTGAAAGCCCTATTGTGGAGAAAAGGATCCAAGTGGACGGGGAAGGGAACTAATGGCAGCCTACCACAAACCTCCAGACACTCATTCAGGCAATCTGGATAGAAACTGATAACAAGAACGCTATTGACATCGATTAACAGCCATATCTTGCAGCGCCTCGAACCAGACACAGTGGGGATCACGCGGTTGCCATCCTGGAAGTCGGACGGACAGTAACCAGACTTTTCGTTGAACACCTCTGCTTACGCCACTCTCAGTTGGGCACAGAAAACAGCACTCTCTTCGGAAAACGATAATTCGGCATGAACAACACATGGCCTAACCAACGCACCTTCCGGTGCTGGACACACTCTTCAACAAAAGTCACCGTTGCACAACCGAAAACTCACGTTCTACTTCCCTTGTTAAGGATTCGCCGACATCAACCCACACGGGCTATGGTTCTAAGACAACGGTTGTCAAACACATGAAGACGCCTTAGTTCGGCTGTTCGAACAGGTCAAGTCTCACAGCCATACAACAAAACAGCCCGCACTGTAGCTTGAAACACAAGTCCCTTGGAATTCAGGGAATGCCGCTTCGCCGCCATACATGTCACACATTAACAAACCTGACCCGAATCTTAAAGATTCGTGCAATGACCTCATCTGTCACACTACAGTCAGAACTAATACAGGTCCCAAGATACGTAAAACGTTCTGCAATTTCAAGTGCCTCTCCGTGGATTCTAAGTGTTGTATCCAGTGACTGCATGTCCAGGAGCAGGACCTTACACTTTATGGGCGCAAAGCGCATGCTACAGAACAGGATGACTTGTCAGTACATTCAAAAACACGTAGTTCGTTTTCCCACTTTCGAGGATAAGGACGATGTCACCTGCATTTTCCAGACCGACAAGGTTTT
>SJOL01009770.1:5623-20969 GCA_004794785.1 Opisthorchis felineus
AAGGCAGCGGTGTTGGGCTGGAAATGCAAGTACATTACCAATTTTACGGAACACGTCGCCACACATGTTCCAACCCCCAACCTGGAGGGCCAGGAGACTGTGTTCGTCAGACCTCTACCCATTGACCAACCTGGTATGAGAGACTCTGCGAGTGTCACGGCCACCCCCAGTATAGCTCACTGGGTCACTGAGGTGCGCAAACCGCCACACCACGGTAAGGTGCAGTCTCTTCGTGACGGTTTTTGACCACCGATGCCTCAGAAGTGTTGCTGGTGTCGGATGGCCTCAAGGATTTGTCGACGAGGTAATTAGCAAACGGATGTTCGTTTGTGCAGCAGGTACTTCAATCGGGGGATTGTGCAGCACCGTCAACCGCGGTGGCTCAGCCATGTGCTGCGCATTGCGAAACGCCGTCTACCAAGACGAGTGTTGTTCTCCCTGCCTCCTTCAGAATGGGCGAAACTGCAGGGTGGACAACGTATGACTTGGGCGTGAAAGAGATTACGAAGAGTTTGGGTGTTGTACGCCTACGCAGTACGTCTTCCGGGATGGGGCCCCCGTGATCCCTCCTGCGCTTGGCCGGAGACGGTGTAAGAAATGACGGCTAATCAATGTCAGTGGCTTTCGTGCTTTCAATTTCTTCCCATATTGTCTGACTTTTGTACGGCAGTGAATCATCAGTGTCAACACTGATGTTTCTCTGGCGATGATGGTGATGACCTGGGAGACCCTTGATTCCTTAGAATGCTTGATTTATTCCCACAGAGGAAATACTCCAGTGAGAATGCCCGACTCCTTTGACTTAAATTTCTTCACTATTTTTTGAAACAGTTTTTCGTGAGCACTTGCTGGTATGAAAACTTACCAAGTCACTTGGCTCCAGACAGGCTGGCAATGAAGCGAAGAATGAAGCCACCACATAACTCACTCAAACAGTCCCTTCTTGTTCCGAGGTTAATTAAGGGGTAGCAGTCAGTGAAGCACACTATCTCTCACAGCCATTTACTGGAATATGTGGAGCTTCATGTTGAATCTCCGATGCAGATCGGTAAAAGACAAATGTTTTGGAGATATTTATATTTAAGCCCTCCGAACTTGATGCGATTATCTGGTATATCAGAAGGTTGGAATTCACTCTTTACTGTTGACCTTTTATGAGAGCCGAACCGGAGCCTAATACTTTTCCATCTCGTGTGGAACGACTGTAGTAATCGTGTCCACAGAACGAAGCCCTTAGTGTTGATATTAGTGTGGATATGGTTTCAATAACCAGACTGCTTGTAATATGTAATTCCTTGTAGAGCAATGAATCCCCGACGTTGCTGTTCAAATAAGCATAGCACTGTCACGAAAAAAAGTCACTATGATGTGGCGGCATGTCTGCATTGAGTTCCGAACGTCATACTGAATCTTTTACCGGCAAACTTGGTTCTAAACTACACGATTTGTTTCGTCTTGTTTATTGGTACTTGGTTTATTGATTGCCGTCGCCACTTTTTCAGCTCGTTTGCCGCAAGGACTCTTCCTTGTGCCTGTCCGAATGTGCTCCATCTCCTGCATCTGAATGGCGTAAGTTTTTCGCCCCATTATACTGCTTACAGTCATGGATTTTTACGTGCTTGCCAGTGTCGGTAGCGTGCGGTTGAACAAATTTAGTCGTTGAGCTTTGGCACCGTCACGGCATTCGACTGCCGTGGAACCGCCGAAGGAAACGCACAGCTTGAGATGTTATCCTCATCATCAACATGGACAACAATCCCCAATAATATGTACTGTTGCCTAACTGCCATATAACCTTGAGGAGAGGACACCGTATGTCCTTAAGGAAAACTATCAGGCAACACAACTGAGCATCGTATGGGAACAATACGCCACCAATAGGATTGGCCGAACGTAATTTACAAAATTCGCCCGACACAAGGTCGGCATACAACAAGAGGCGAACTCCAGATCGACATTCCAGCTAGAAAATGACGACATGGCATCCACCGGGATCAGTTGAAGTTCCTTTTTTTCTATGGAGAGAGCCACACGGACTCCGATCAAGAAGTCGTGAAAACTCCACAACACCTAGTTTGACTGTGGCCATTTTCCTTTCACGTAGCCATATCGTGGTAGGTCCTCGATTCTTTCACCTGGACCAGCTCGGATTGAAAAATAAGGCTGACATTTCTCCAAATAGCTTGAACTTTGAAATTTCAACTCCAAAACCAAGCTTGATTTTAACTAGTAATCTCTTGAAATGTGTTGTCACCATTTTTCATTATCTTTTTAACGAGCTTATCAGTTGACCTCACCGAGACTGCTCCAAACTCCTAGCTAAATTTGGGCGTCACATCAAGTCAGCTGCAGTCGGGATGTGGAAGGACAGCGCCTTTCCGTGTTTCTGTTTTTGTTAGGAATGCACTACACTTGATTCATCCTCTACAGAGAAGCGAGTGAACGTCAGTAAGGATAGAAAACTCGGTAACTTAGCCTTTGGTTGAGGACTAGCAGTATTTCTGCTGGGATAGCTCAGTGCCGAAGGTCTGAGCGACTGACCACATGGTTCGTGCTCTTGGGGTTACTCCTCCCTGTGTTTAAGCAACCTAACAGTTCACCTCGCGTGTCTCCTTCAAGTTGCATGACACTAATGTGCCAAGGGGATCTCACAGCCAACGACTTGAGTTTTTTACGACCCCGCTGTGATTTCGTGCCCTTCTATAGATTTTCCTTCGCCCGCACACTCCTTTGACGTTCATAGGACCCTTTGTGGTTTTAGATTCATTTTTCTTACCAAACGTCAAATCCGAACATCGTTGTAGTGCATTCTCAATTATACTTTACTTTGACCACTAGAGATAAAGCACTGTTCACAGTTCAACCGCTTGAATTGGCGTGCTGTTCTGCGAACTACGTCACAATGACAGTTTTCAGTCTCAATGGTTCAGTAGTACACGATGCTGGCATTATTTCTGAGAGCTGTTTTCATGGGGCCCGAGGCATCCCAGCGGTCAAAACTCCAGCTACTGTCCTAGAGGCACGTGGGGTTTTGGTTACCTTTGCCTAGGTTTAGGATTCATCTAAGTCTTCTTCTTTCGGATTGCTTGGGAACTGTGCGTTGAAAGAATGACCCAATCGAACGGTTTGCTTTGGCTCATTTCACGAATCTTATTGAGCCACAAAAGTTGTGAAACGTCAAGCGATTCACTAGTCTTGCTGCCAGTTTTCTAAGGATTCAGATAACGGAGTTGACTTTATTGTGACTTAGCTAATCAAATTGACCTCAGCTGTTTTGAACCATACGGTATCGTGACCAACGTGACATTATCATTTTTTCTGTTGTTTTAAGGGAAACTACGACATCCTGGACCAAATTTGCGGAAAATTCCAATGGATCACATCTGCCATGCATCAATGACCAGCTAGCTCTTTGGGACGTCACTACGCAAGCCTATCAAGATCCCCGAGATGATGTGGACGCAGCTACCTGCCTACTTCGTTGCTATGCCCTATCTTCACGTGTCGTACGCAATAAATTTAAGGGTCGAACACAAGCGACGTCGAATCGGAAATCCCTGCTTCCCTACTATGCGATCGGCTTGTATGAGTTCTTGTGCTCGAGTTGGCAGCATGTTCGTATCACATTAGAAAGCTGGGCTTCCCCATCATCCACACTCGTAAGCTACGCCCATTTACGTAATCGTGGTTCACCTTGGCATATGGGTTATTTGTCGTCTACCGGGTCTCCGTGGCGAGCTCTGTGCCTTGTGACCACGGAATACGTGGAACTTATTCAATTGATAACGGACCCTGAACATCTCCTCTCGGATAGCATCTCGACCTATTTCAAAGACGAACAGACCCTACTTTCCGAGCTGTTGGATGAGTTCACCGAGAACCAGCCCACCGATCTTGAACCTCCATCTAGAGTAAATCGATCACCACTTCGACAGTCCACTCGTTGGAATCTTAGCTGTACCGATCCTTGGCCCCGGTGGCGCTGCGTGGCGTTCTCACCGGAGCAGCCAACACAAGGCTGCTCATATCGTCAGGTTGCCGTAGGTTATTCTTGTGGTTCCATCGAAATTATCGATTTGTTGGCTCTTTCAAACGAACTCAATGGCACTCGGCAAACTAGCATAGTTCTATCATCGCCCTGCTCCACACAGTCTTCGGTTACTGACTTCAAATCCTGCTTCTTCCCATTAACTCATATTGCTTTCGTGGACAGTTGTCACTTGATCGCTTGTCACTTCAGTGGACATGTTGATTTGTGGCACTTGGATTGGGAAGCAAAACGTTTTCCTGCTCGTCTGATGGCAAGACTATGTCTGGAGCAGCTATGCCCGAACAAACGGACGGCATTCCCCTTGACCGCTGCCGATTATGACTCACAGTCGTGCATTCTCGTTTTGGCTGGCCTCAGTTCGAATCCTGCACCTGTTACTCAGCTAAATCAGTCGTTTGAATTGCATTCTTTCCACGTATCACTCTCCCCACCCTATTTAGCACATATACAGAGCTCTGAGTCTGATTCATGTTTGCCTGCCACTGGTCTTCTATCCTACCTACACCGTGGGAAAAATGCTTTAACTCAGTGGATGTCGGAAGCGATCCGTCACGTTCATCGTCCGTATCCCTCGGGTACAGATGCGGTGGCATTCTTGCAGGTGAATTCATCCGGACGAACCACTGTCATTGCAGCACTTCACTGTTTTGGCACATGTTCTGTTTGGTCCCTACCGCGCTTGGATCCATTATTCTTAGTTCTTGGTTGCAGCCCTTTGGACGTGTCTCCCTCATCGAATGCTTCTGTGGATCCATCTCAGCCGTTCCGTTTGACGTGGTGGGCTGTGCCTTCCAAGAAAGAAGACCCAGATGGTCTCACAGTGGCTGTTGATAACTCTGATAATTTGGCTCAACTGGTTGTATTACGTGAAAGAGGAGAACTAAGCATTCTGAAATTCGGTGAGACGCAAATTGACAAACTGGTGCTGGATGAACGACAAGTACACGAATTGAATCTGTCCTGTTACGCATCATTTGCCTACGTCGACCAAGCCAGTTCTGGGAAAATTATCTTACTTGATCAAAAAGCACCAACGGATGCATTATGGAAGACAATGATTTTCGGGGACAAAACAGATGCGAACCGACGTGTTTTACGCGCAATTCGCTTGTCTTCCACCACTCCATCGGGTCTGTACAATCATCTCATACGAAAGGGCTGCTACCAGGATGCCATTCAGTTGGCGTTACGCCATCAGCAAGATGTCGAACTGGTCTACCAGCAACAGTGGTTAGATTTGAGTCACCAAGTGTCTGATCTATGCGGCTTACCTACTGTAATTGACTCCACCCTTGCCTTGATACGACATCGTCCCATGTGGGTACTTCGACAATGTTTGTCTTTTATTCCATCAACCCATGCCAACGTCTTCGTATCTGCCGGAGATTTTTTCGCTTCTATGCGGCACTTGTTGAAACTGGGTTTGGAGCGCGTCTCCGATCTTTCCACTGAACACACCGAGCAGATGCAAGAGGCAGTGCGAACTCAACTACTTCGACGTCTGTTTCATGTCGAATGTCTTGCAGACATACTTTTGGCTGAACAAGCTAACGAGGGCGAACCCTTCTCAACGGATCCAACAGTAAACTATCATTATCCATTAGATTGTTTGGTCGAACATCTTCAGACCTTCCGCCAACATGCTCTGCTTGATATTGCTCGATTTTACGCAGACTCTGAGCGGTTCTCAGCTGTCCGTGTAATGATGAATAAGTTCCCACTTACTGTGGGCTCTCATCGCCTAGCTCTTGCTTCCAGTTTGTGTGAGACGATTCATCCCGCATCTTATGTTACACATTTGTTGGTGCCTCCCTCGTTTCCCGTCGAGGCGGAGCCTCCATATGCCAGTCGAGGGACAGAATTTGAAATGACTGCTGTGGAACGTCTGTATTCTGTACTCACTTTCCCTGCTTCCGAATTGACGGTAGACTTCCGAACACAGGATAGTAGTAAGAGTTACGTACAGAAGTTGGTTACGTGGTTAATGAGGCGCGCTCGTCAGATTGATACTCGTGCAGGATTAGTAAGTCATTCCCTTGCGTTGTTGGAGCTGGGTGAAGTGGTCTGCCTACAATTTGCCTGCAATGAATCGACTGGACCGCAAGACGGATCGGAACTCAATGACTGTTTGGTTTTGCTGAGAAGACTGCGTTTGGAGTTTACGCAGCTCAGTCGGGTAAGTACATTGTGATAAAGCAATTAAGCCATACCACTCTTTATGAAAATTTCAAATGGAGATGACGATGAACTTTCGGTTTTTCTTCCTCTTAGTTACGAGACTCCATCTAGATACCCACGACTTTTTGGATTGTACAAGAGGGTGCAGTAAATGCTATGTACTTAAATATCTTGCGCCTGGCTTCCTTCGATTTGTACGACAGCTATGAACCGAAAGGGCGTCACGACTGAACCATTAGCGTTTCATTTTGTTGTGCTCAGCATCTGAGTGAACATGTCCTGTTTTACTCAGAAGTCATGGTCGCATTATACGGTAGTCCATTGTCAGGATGCTAATTCAGATAAGCATAACTATTAGTTCTGCAAGTTAACAGCGTGTTCCATGAAGCAAAGACTGGTAGTCAATCAGCGTCGCGCCCATGTATTCGTTCCTGGCGGAGGAATGATAAAGGCGGGAATCAGCATGAATTTTTGGAACTGTGAGATTCTAAAATTTCTTAAAATTCACTAGCTTCGAGGAGAGATCCGCTTTTAGTGAGCCATGTGAAGGTGGCAGCGTTACATTTACGTCTCTCACACACAGTGTTGCGTGAAAACCGATCTAATTGCTCATGCATCTCGATCGTTTTTCATCCTATTTTCAATACAGATAGTGTACGAAGTATCGAAGGGCACTCGAACGAACCCAACCCGAGCTAATCTTTCAGTTCGGTCGTTATCGAAGCAGATTGCACTGGCTCGCTTTGGCTTTTCCCAGTTCTCTAAATTGAGTATTGAAGATCGAATTGACTTACTGCTACAAATAAAACAGCCACCGCAACGGGTCAAGATGGTGATGCAGAAATCTCACATTGCCCATCCGGTTTTATTTAGCTGGGGTCAGCTAATGGTCTATATAAAACAAATCGGCGACGGAAGACATATTCGAAAATGGACCACCTACAGCCTAGTGCGGCTTGCAACTTACCATACGTTCGATATACTTGTTCAGCTTGCCGGAATGATTGAAGCCGGAACCCTGTGTCAGTTGTTTCAAGAAATACGGCCTCCTTTACCATTCCAACATTCGGCAAAACGTGCTCTTGGTTACCAGGATTCTTGTGGTCTGACAGGTCAGTGTCGCTTGTAACCGACGACTCGTCTAAATCCGTTTTTGACGTACTGTCCTTATACAGCAGTTCCTTTTCCCTATTCCAGATATGGAGCTGCTGACCTGCATATTGGAAGCTGTCTCGCAGTACGAACCAGCTGTCACAATGCAATTCGATAAACAACCAGCTGATACCTTTAAGATCTACCTGAAGGATGTGAACCATTTGATTAGCCTGTTGTTTCGGTGTTTGGCCTCGGCTAATTTGCCAGCAGATAGGAACGAATCTGCGCAGTTGAAGTGCGCACTCCAAATCTTTGCTCAATGTGCGTCCGCGCTGACCAGCTT
Organism: Opisthorchis felineus; assembly: GCA_004794785.1. Lineage (NCBI taxonomy): Eukaryota > Metazoa > Platyhelminthes > Trematoda > Opisthorchiida > Opisthorchiidae > Opisthorchis > Opisthorchis felineus. The sequence continues at coordinate 13,291 of SJOL01009770.1, forward strand.
GCTCAGTCTCTCCGCATCCATAGAAAAGCAAGTGGGCCACACAGTTCGTCTGGGTGTTACGTCCGTGGGTGATTTTGTGCGCTGTGCTTACGAGACATCTCGCTTACAACGTTTCCTTGCCCACTGGATGTCAACCATACTTGGTCTGCTGTACTCCGAAAGCGCGACGAAAGCTCCGGGACCCTGTGAAGAGGCGGAGAAAGAACAGTTATTGAAGAAAGTGGAGTAAGTGTCAGATGCAAGTGTGCTTTGTGCCAAGTTTTTTGTGCGCGAAATTCTCGTGGTAAAATTATTTTATCTTACAGTCACCACCCACCCGTGGGAAACTTCAAGTTTGCGTGTCTACTGGTTTATTTTTTATCCACAACACGAAACTAATCTTGCACTTTGTAGTTTCATGTTGTTCCGTCATCTTGGTGTTTAGCACAGTTAGTGTTGATATGTTTAGGTTCCCATCACCCTGTTCGGTATCAGACTTCTCCGCCATTTTGCCTTCATTGATGGGCACAATTGACTTTGCATGGAATGTTTGAAATGCGTTAGGGGGCGATGTACTGTTGACTGGTAACAATCTGGGTTTTGATTCATTCATAGTTTGGTAGTCTGTTTCCTCTGTGACTGTTGTTAAGGGACTGTTTGTAAAGTAGTGCCTATTGGAATCACCTGAATTCCTCAGTCAGCGCTTCTCTGATATATTTACCTACATCTGAGAAAAGAAGACCTTCCAAGACCAACTGGTAAAATCGGTGATAGTTCTCTTCTTCAAAAAGGGGCCCGTAGTGAGCGCCGTGATCACAAGGGATCAGCTTGACCCCAGTCGTAACGAGACTTTTGGCGTCACTTGCGCTTCGTCGCTTTATGGTGGCTCGTGAAACGCTGACGCGAGAACAGCAAGCAGGATTCCGGCCTGTTAGGGGTTGCGTTGACCAAATATTCGCACTCCGTCAGGTGGTAGAAGCACGCCATACGTACAAACGACCCACAATTTTAGTATTCATGGATTTCCAAGGTGCATTCAACTCGGTTGGTCGGTCTGTTCTTCTTGACACGCTTGCCCACCATGGAATGTGCCGGAATTTCGTGAACATGATAAGCTGTTTGTAATGTCAGACTTCCGGACGTGTGAGAGTATACGGTGAGCTCTCTGAAAGCTTCCGTACACAAAATGGTATTCGTCAGGGGTGTCCACTCTCCATTCCTATTTAATTTCGTTATAGATGAGTTAATGAGGCCGACGCTGGAAGTTGTTCAAATGGCTGCTGACGAAAACCTTGTCGATCTGGAATCTGCGCGCGACATCGTTCTCGTCCTCGAAGTCGAGAAAAGGGAGCGAATAAACTTCTCAAAGTCATCCCGTCTTTCAGCTTGCGCTTTGTAAGGCAGTGGCCTGTTCAGTGACTGCATGTCAGATGAGATCAATGCATGAATCTCTGAAGCTCGGGTTGGTTTGCTACTTTGAGACCAACAACCAAACGTCTTCAGGTCTTCGATAACCGTTGTGCCTGGTGTTGGAGAATCCACAACGAAGCAATTAGAAAACGAATGTTCGGTTGTGCAATGGGACTTTGGTCGGCGAATGTGTCCAGCACAAGAAGCTGCGTTGGTTAGGCCATGTATGGGGCATGCCGAATTATCGTTTGCCGATGAGGATGTTGTTTCCCGCACCCAATGGAAGGTGGTACCGGCTGAGAGGTGCCCAACCTTTGACCTGGTAGAGTGGTATGAAAGAGGTTACGAAAAGTCTGGGTGATGTCTGTGCGATTCGTCTTCCGGGATGGGAATCGCGTGATCACCCTTGTGTATTGTTGGAGACACTGCCAGATATGGCCGCTAATCGATGTTAGTGGCGTTCTTGTTATCAGTTTCTATCCAGATCGTCTGAGTGAGTGTCTGGAGTTGTAGGCACCTCGGATTGATTGAGGTAGGTTAGCACAAAGCCCCTTCCCAATCTACGTTTGTTCTTTCCTTCACAATAAGGTTTTCAAATAAATAATGGTTGTACGGCAGAGAACCCTCGGTGTTGAACACTGATGTTATGGTGGCGATGATGATGATCGATTACATTCAAGCATTCTCACCTACTCTATGCCTCTGATGTAGTAAGCTCGATTCACATCACCCCCATTGTTGCCTTCCCATCCAAAGGCTAAACTGATGGATTTATTCGAACGTACACCCCACGGCTGGGATACCTTTTATCACCTTTTCTCTGCTAATTGTTTCACAGCACCACTTACTCCGCCAAGCCGGCTTTGTGCGTATTAACAAATCTTAGTAGATCAGACTAGCAGCGAAGACGCAGTTGTCCGCGCAGTTCTGACATGCAACGACGTCAAGTCGGAGTTTATTTCGATCTTGCCGGTTTTCTGCAACAGCGCAGCTCAGCTCACAGGTTGTCAGTACCGGGTGGCTCGACTTGGTGTCCTGTTCATTCGGTGTTTGTTGTCGTGTGAAACCCGTCGCAGGTCTTGAGTTGTCATGCCCTAGTGATCAGTTGTGCCGTTCTGTTTGATCTACCCCGACGACATTTGTGTTGCCTAGACCGTTAGGATGACCAAAACGACCTATAGTAAGCACTGTTTTCACAGGCTGTTTCTTAGTCTAGCGCGTTCTCACTCGGAATGTTTCCAGTAAAGAGGGTTTAACATTAAAAAAGCTGGGAAAGTGCTCTTTCAAACGGGAATTTTCCGCAAAAACAGAATCGCTGGATACCCATTTCTCCCGCTAACAGCTGAATTTTAGTTTGCCCAAATATGATTTAATATTAGGCTGCGTAGCCTAGTGTGACCCAGCAACCTCATCACACGTTTTGTGCGTGGCCTGACAAGCTATAGTTGTTTAATTGGTTAGTGGGGTCTTTTCATCACGTTGCCTTCAGCTTTGGCCCAACGCTTTTCCATGCATTCTTGCTTCATCCCTGATTGCACGTCCGATACACATCACTGTCTGCGTTCTCTCTGACCTAGTAAGCTGGTCCAAACAGACACACGACTACGGCGTGTATGTGGCGGCGTAGATGGGATTTGAATCTTCGTGGGGAACTCCAATGGTAGCAATCTGATGTCACTGACATTCTCGTTATTATTTCTCTCTAGTTCCTATGATTGGGTGTTGCAGATAGCTCAGAGTGCTCGTGAAGGTCTTGCAAACAGACCTGTCACCTTTTCTGTTGCTTATCCTAACGAGAATTTAATCCCAACTATTTATCACGGTCGTACAGCAGTGAATCACATACTGGTATAACCAAAATATCGAATAATTAACGTTTAATCAATCAAGGTTTCATTATTCACCGGATACCTTTACTAACAGTTATATTTCTACTACCCTCAGGTCTTTTGTCGGGCAACTTCGAGATCTCCTGCACAAAGCACTGAGTGGTTGTCCTGCGGAACAATGGATCCCTACGGGAATGCAGTTTTCACTGCTCACTGCCGGAAATATTCAGTTGTTCGAACTTTCTGAGCGTCTGCAGAGTGAATACCTCAACGACCAAGTAGAGGGCAAGTCGAGTTTGCATGTTTGGTCAGTATGCTTGTTGCACGCGCTTCGTAATTACGTGGACACATGCGTGCCACAGGCTTCCCTTCAATCTGGAGTGAGGACGAGAAAACTAGAGTCCCTGCCACCAAATGAGCAAATGGCTCGACACTGTCTCAGCCTTTTCCTCACCTTTGATTCCCGCGCGCCGCTTGATCGGTCTGTGAAAAAGGCCTTCGAAATGGAACAATGTCTTCTGGATGTTTCGGCCTTCTTGTCATCGGTGATTGAACATCTACCCTCCACACAGCAGTCTCTTCCAACGGCTCCTTTCCACTTGCGTTCCATGTGGACAACAGATTCCGAATCGATGAAACAGCAACGCACCACAATCTTCTCAATCGCTCTGCTAGCAATGCTCAAGAGTCTTCGGCGCAGCCACAGTAATCGACGAAAGTTTCTAGAACTGCTTGGAACAGATGCTCTGTTTCGCATCGGTAGACTATTTCTGCTAGATATGATCGCCACAACTGACTGTTTCATACGGGCAGCTTTTAAATATCTAGCCACTACTTTTACGCACGTGCTTCCCATCGAGGTGACCGATCACATTTTGGAATTGGTCATTCAAGCCACTAGGATGTCTCATCCATCGGCATGGTCGATGTGTGCTCTTTGGGCGGGTCATTTTAGTGAAAAGAACAAACCGTGTTCACTTGAACCGGTAAATCCTTCGACGGGATGGACAGCACTTCATGGCTTGTTCCGAATTGCGCGAACAAAGCCCACAGAACCAAAAGATTCTATATTTCTTGATGATAGCACACTCGTCGTGGAGGCATTTCGCTTATGGCTTGCACAGTACGCATTGGCGCATGGGCCGACTGACTACCTGAACAATCTCTATAGTCTGTTGGCAGTTTGCTGGTACCGTTTGGAGAGTTTGTTGACCGAGAATGGCGTAGAAGAACAATTGGGGATGCTACCACAGCCACTCCAGTCATTGTGCCGGGAATTGCAAACGCGTGTCAGTGATACAACACCTCGCCACTACTCGGCCATGTATGCGAAGGGCTCATGTTCGGAAAGTCATTTGGAAGAGTGCCTTCCTTATCTGTATCTTCCTGTCGATTCGTCAACAAGCGACATATTTATGACAATATTGGTCGATGGACAAAACCTAAAGCATGGTCCAACAATTGATGTACGAGAACGTAGTTGGTGGAGGCTGTTCTTACACCACTGGCTATTCACGGACTGTCGCTCTGATCCCGTATGCTATCCATCTCGGAAAATCCTGAGTCTCTCCACTTCAGCTGGTGATTTTCGTTTGTCTTTGGCCTACGCCGCTCTAGAAGCTACGTTTGTGAAACTTGGAGGAGACCCGGCAGTTCAGGACGATATTCTATTTCAACTTTCTCCATCAGTCAGATTAATGGAAACACAAGTCTCCGAGTATGTTTTTCGACCGGAACCGGTATCCTTTGCAGACCAGTCACAACTGGTTACTCTTGCTTATGCTTTTGGTGCCTGGACCCAGCCAGATGATTCGTATCGTGTCTCAGATTGCTTCATTTCCGGCGAAAAGGCGTTGAAGAACTTGTCGAAACCCGTGCTTGATGTTGCACCCAAAGCTTTTCAACTGGTTGTGGATTTCCTTGGTTATAAGGCTATAGCCCAACGGTTATGTGACAGGGTGACTGCGATCCTTCCTGTTTTCGACAGCATCCGATTTAATGAGGACGAGATGTACAAACAACAAACCATCCAGACTCTATGTGCGACTCATTTTTCTATAGGTGTTCGTCTATGTTTGTATTCCAATACACCACTAATTGAGGCTTGTAATGCGCGTCTGATTCACTTGTTTCTGGAACAACCGAGATGGAGTTTAGAAGTGGAAGAGGAAATTACCCGCCTCGCATCTTGTGTGTTACAGTTCCATGATACTTCGAAATCGGATTTGCTACAGTTCTGTGAAGAAACACTGTATCCATCGATTCAAGACCTACCGGCGTTGCGCCTACTGTTCAGTCTAATAGCGACTGCCGACGCGTGTTCCAATCAGACCTGTCTGCTTGACGAACTTCCTGTGGACACACATCAATCGATATTGACTCTGTTCACCTCCTGTCCTAACTGCACTCGTCTTGCGGAGCAAATTGGATATGCGCGTTTTATCCAACTATTAAAATCACCCTTCTCACAGGAAACGAATGGTTGGCGACATCACGAGTTATCAGTCTATTTGACCACAGAACAGATGGCTGGAACAATTGCCAAGGTGCTGTCTCTTTTCCCCGCGACCATTGATACTGGACTATCCTCCGGCGACCTTTATGCTATGTATAGTCTAAATGCCCTTCAAAGTGAATCGTCTTTCCGACAGTTTCAAGATAGGTCTTCCACACTTCGGCCTTTGTTGCGGAACATTTGTCTCCCAATGGATGTGCATTCCTTTGAGCGCTTACGAAATTGGTTGCATGAGTTCGTTTTCAACAAACTGAGTAACCAGCTGACAGTTGAACAACGACGTTGGGTTCTAACGGAAACAGTCGATTTTTTGAGAAGGTGCGTTCAATGGTATTTCTGGTAGTATTTTTCAATAGTATTTCCTTGGTTTTCTTTTTCAACACATCGCTCATCTGATTGCGTTTAGTTTATAAATCATTTACTCTCAGGTCGAAATAGTCAACGTCAAACTCCTAATGGCCACCTCTCATGTCTTACTCTACTCGTATGTAATTAGGCGGAAACTAAACTGTTCAGCTGTAGCACCCTTTCGGTGCCCAAATGCCATGCCAATCGAAGGGAGCACGAGGGCTGGGATACTGTCAGGTTGCCCAAGCCTCGACAAGGGAAGTCGGGAGGCAGAGGTCGGGTTCAAACCACGGACCTTCTGGTCAGTAAATTCGCGCTCTAACCACTGAGCCATCGCGCCCCCTAATAGAAGGAATCATTATCGCAGTGCAGAAGGCCCATAACACGGTTCTGATTCAATAATTTGCTCGTTTCTGAAAGAATTGGTGAGTTCCGAATTAGTACTTAACGAGTCCTGTCTGAACAGATCAGACTCCGTCTTACGCATTTCGTGGATAATCTATGGAGGATAAATGTAGTAATACTCGTATTTAGTTGTGATACATTTGTTAGCAACGTGTTTAACCCCGGAATATAAGTATCACATGGGTAAGATGTCCACCGTAAACCATTGAGCAGCTCACTTTATGGCCCTTTTGCCTTTCTGTGCTATTCGTATTGTCCAGCTATCAAACTTCTCCTCCATATGGCGATCAGTTTGTTCCGATTCCAGTTCTTTGATTGCCAGCCAACCGGAACATCCAGGCATCACTGGCTGCTACCCTGTCCGGTTATAATATGTCATATCGAATTTTACTATATTGTATTATGCCATATCTTGTGTTATATTGTGTTACATAATGTAATAATACGTTATGTTACACATTATATTGTAGTATTATCGAATTAGGTCAGATTGTATTGCTAACCAAATTGTACACCTTTCTTCCCGATTTAATCTGTTTACCAGCGGAACCGAGTTACCGCCAGAAACCGAGAATCTCCGACCGAAGTTGCTAGAACAAATCCAATTGAGTCTCACTCAGTTTGACTCCGTCATGCGTCATCTATCAGTCGTTCCGTTTCCCCGAAAATCTGCTCCTGAAAAGCAAACTGAACCTGATCGGCCTTCGCCCTCTGGGTTTTACGCTGACTTTCTCATCCTCACACCTGGACTGGAGTCACAAGCCGTCGATCTTTTGGTACAACTAATTGGGACGGTTTCCTCCTCGGATCAATTTGAGACAGACGAGGGGAACATTGTGAACGACAAGATGGAGTGGTTCGCCATTTATCTTCCCTTGTGTCTCCACGTCCTACAGCTCTCCTCTTGCGTAAGCGATTATCAGAAGAGCATCATAAACAAGAGATCCTGGCCATGTTTTGGAATATAGGTAGCTCGGGTGCGCTGCTTGGTTGTTGGTCTGTTCGCCGAGCTTGGCAGTTGGATTGCAAACGTTTCATCACCAATCGAGGTGACATCGTCAGTGCGGGGTTGAGTGGCTGACGACGATGTCACCTCGACTGGTGATGAAACGTTTGCAATCCAACTGCCAAGCTCGGCGAACAGACCAACAACCAAACAGCGCACCCGAGCTACCTATATTCCAAAACATTGC
>SJOL01009770.1:21291-32609 GCA_004794785.1 Opisthorchis felineus
GTTGGTCCCCAACAAATGAACATCAACAGACCCTACGGTGCGAACATTTACATTTCGAATAGAATAACTCAGACATTTCCAGCATGTGCCACTGTTATAGTGGTACTCTGTCAGACGACGGAGCGCACACCGCAGACTATGCATCACATCACGAGGAGAAATCCAACTCAGAACTTCCCACGTTGGTGTTGACTTACCAGGATGATCTCACCAGAATAGGGAGATAGGTTCAGTGGACGACTGACCATTGTTTACACTGTGGCACGATTATCTTGGCTCTGCGGGAGAATATCAAAATTCCCCGATCTACCTATACCTTATGTGAGTAGTTGACATACTTTGAATCAGAGTCTGTACAATTGAAGTTCACATCATCTGAAGGGTCTTCTGGTCCTGGTACAATTATTCTGGTGGGTCTATACTAAAGAAAAAAGCACGGGGCTTGAGTTTCGCTCTATTAGAGCTCATCAGGAGTACATTTTCCTGACCGTACCACGGTTTGAACCCTCTTCACCAGAATAATTTCGCCAGGACAGGAGGACTGTTCAAATGTGCGCGTGATGTCAACGTGAGCACTTTGAATTTCATGAAACTGAACCTCGAATGGTAACTAGCTTCTCCCATGACCGAATTGGCTTATTCCAAATTGCATGAGTATAACTAATGTGTTACTAATCTTGGATCATTTACCCTTGTCGTTTTGCTCCCCAGGCACAACGAAGTCTTCTTGTCAAAGCAGCGTCCTCAATGGTCATCCCGTATAAATCTTTGTCTGAATTCGTTCTAACTGAGTCAGGCATGATGACCGACGGGGTTGAGACCTATCGTATCCAGCGCGAGCAGGGGCCGAAGCAACTGTTTCACTACCTCCATACTTCAGTCAATCGGATTACAGAGCTTACAGATGGAACAGTGGAACCTAATTCAACTTTTACCAAATTGCTTGGCGCGATGATGTGCAACTGTGCCATCCGAAGGCTTCATGGTTCTGCGCTGTGGACACAGATATTATCTGTTCGCTCAGCTTCCTCGTGGGATAAACTACCACCCACACCAATGTTTGTATTTCAAGCATCTTTAGAGTTTTTATCCGAACAACCAACCCTTCCGTGCTCGACGCTTCGAACGCTGGCGCACACAGTCGCTTCCATTCCGTCCGATTTGTCGTCTGTCACGGCTAGCCTAAACGAGTTCATCAAAAGCTTGCTTTCTGGGGCACTGAGCCTTACCTCAGAGGATACCGACCGACGGCGGTCCACTCTCCTCCACTTATCAGATCAACTGCAGACGGTGATCGAGTTGTTCTTACTGTTGATCGGGGACATTCTTGGTAAGTTCCCAATAAAACTGATTGTGATTTTATATGGCAAATGGAGTCTTTGTATGTTTCACCACTTTTCAGAGATTTTCCAGTCGCACCTCAATCCTCTAACGTAATTTCCGTGAAATCGAGACGCCCACTATTTCCCGTGAACAAATTGCCTTCGTTCTGATTGCTCTTTCCACAATACTCTTAATTTACGTTTAACTACAAGTTTTTTTAGCGAACTTTACCGTGACTCTTCAACAAGGGATGTTTTTAGGTCTAACTTTTAGTGCCTCAACCAAAAGCTGTCACCCTGTCATGATGGTCGGGGTTCTGTGCTGCAATGATCCTGCACTTCATGGTGTGGGAGAAGATCGGTGAGCGAGGAGCTGCAAGGGCAAATGATACTTCCCGGTTGCCCAGGCCGAAGAAGGGGGTTTAGTTGCGGTACCCCACCTTAAGCCTTTGACTCAAAAGTCTGACCCACAAGGCAGTGGGAGGATGCAGGGTTTTGTTCGGGAACCCTGCCCCTAGTCTCTGACTCAAGAGTCTGAACCGCGAGACAGTGGTTGTTGGGGTTTTCTTTGGGGACCCTTCCCGGAGCCAATGACTCAATAGTCTGACCCACTTGGCTGAAGGGAGCCGGCCCGGCCCGAGTTGTATTGTCCTCTGCGATAGGAGTGTAAAGGCAATAGGGCGCTTCCTTCAGGCGACCAGCATGTCCATATTTATGGAAGCAGCGATGCTGCCTCCCCTCGAGGAAGGATGGGCTAGAAGAAGTCGGCCCTAAAAACCACACACTCCGGTCGCCCAACGGTTGACCGTTACCGCCGGCGCATTATCCAATACGGTCGAAATACTTTTAAAACCAGAGAGTCCGGTGCTGCTCACCTACTGTGCGCAACCGCATTGGGAGTGAAACAGTAATACATCACTCCCTGCGTCCTCGGGCCAGACCGGCTCTCTGCAGGATATCTCTTCGGATGTTTTTTTCCAGCTGTAACATGAGTCTGAACAAGGATGGTGCATGAGTTTGCGGACGTGTTTGACTATGAAAGCTGAATTGCGTAGGCAAGGTGGTCCTGACTGCAGACGACAGGTTCGTGCGGTCTGATAGCAATCGCCTCGGCCACCGAAATAGTGCGCGATTGTATCGATTGTGATTGTCTTCTGTAAATGACCCAAAGGGCTTCAGTCGGATCTGTGTTTTGATTTGTGTTGATCAGCTAGTTGCCAACTACCCTGTTTATCGATGTTCTCTTGTCACTGATAAGGCTTCATGAGTTGTCGTGTCGTACACCCGATATACTCTGCGGCAGCTGTATGAAAAGAAATATACCATCATGTTTTGAGCGTACTGGTAGTCATGATAGCACTCGCATCCCCTTATTGCCCATCCGTTGTTATTTCGTTGATTTGCTGGAATTCGATCCATCTTATTTCGTTTCGACGACCTGGTTGATTGAATTCTAGCGAAACCGATAGCAAATTCAACTGCGAACAATTTTCACTTTAGTGATTTTAAGGATAAAATACAGCCGATGCATTAAACAGAAACCATCTGCCACAAATGGTTCACTTTGAGGAAGCAATGTTTGATTTCGTGCTGTGTTGAAGTAGCTTGATAACAGGAACAATCGTCTCGGACAAAAATTACTCGGTTAGTGGGTCGCGCTAGAAGTTCATACGAGTGAGGTCATTGAACATGGATGCACATGAACGGAAATGATTTGCAAGGTCCGGGAATGAATTCTCTTACTCATATCCTGGCCTCTACTTGAAAGCTAAGCAAATAGCCTAATTTTCACCTGAAAGAACCAGCCGTTTCATGGAAAATCTTTTCAGTATTCCTTGACGAAATGCCAGGGTATTGTGCTTTCATTATTGTGATCGAATTCTTGTTAGATCTTATTGTGCGTCGTGAAGGCTATTTGTCTTTTCTTTAGGCGTTACCTTTTATGTAAAAGAACGATTGACAAGCGACTAAAAAGTAACCTAGTTCCTCAGTGCTCGGGATCTTGGTTATCCTGGTTTGGCACGGATAGTATTCCCATCTCTTTCCTGCGTAAATGTAGTTTAGGATGCCTAAGGCGCTACTTTGGGAGTGGATGACAATTGAAACTCGACTTCACCACCGACCCATTCTAATTTTGTGTTTGGCCACTTGCAGAGGAAAGAATATTGGTCATCAACCGCATCTGGCCCTAGTTTCAATCGGTATCCAGTCCTATTGATAAGTATGACTGAACTCATTCGCGGGGTTTGTGTTCGTATGACAAGGTATCCTATGCTCCTTCCATCAACTGACTACGAGTCCAGGTGCTGCATCCTATCCGGGCATGTTCCGCCGCCATTTATTCCAATATCTCTGTTGTCATCCATTATCAAGGCCTGTCTGTTTACGCTACGCCAACAACTGGTAATGTGAACGCTCTTAATGTGCAGATCCTCGCCACAGAATCGGACCAGACTGGCCGAAACTCCGTGTTTCGTTCTTTAGAACAACACAGATCGAGTAAAGAATGCCTTTTCGATATCTCTTCATCAGACTGGAACATATAGTATATATATATATATATATATATATATATATATATATATATATATAATCGGTAAGATGTAAAACGGTCTCATTCACAATGAAAACTAACACAGGAAATGAGACTCACGTGATCCCGTCATTTGACTATCCGGTGAAATGAGAGCTAGCGCCTGTACGAATCGCTTTTCAACACCAACTTGAGGCTGACAAATCCTTATGCCAATGGCTTCTACAGTGGCCAGAACCGTCGTCCTGATAGACGTCCGTAACTTCTCCGCTACTTTGCAGATAGGTGCAAAAACCTGTTCGGGGTATTCAGGTGGTATCCCGCGCCCGATAAAAGGCTATGTTTCGTGTTTGATAATGTCAAAAAAGCTTATGTACAGACTGAAGTCGTATGATGAAAATCTTTGGATTCCTCACATCCCGCATTATCTAATAACACAAAAATACGCTCACCGCTGAGGGAGCTGAGAGGAACTAATAATTTGTCGAATTTCAGTCAAAAAGATTTTTGCCTCTTGACTTATTTTATCTATGACTTCCAATTATTCTTTGAAGCTGACAGACCGCATTTGAGTTATTCCTAGAGAGCCTAAAATTTCCTACCGAAAATACACATGCTTTTCATGAATTGTCCGAGTTTATTGCTTTAGTCTGCTGTAGTCCAACTGACGGTCGACAATGAAACCACCGTCTACGGACTTGTCTCACTTACGCTGCCGGGAACGCTTTCGGTTCGAACGGATGGTATTCTTCCATGTCACGACTACAGCTGGTTATCCACCATCGCGTTCAGGCTGCGCATGCAGCCCACTGAAAGCTGTCGGACGTATGGTTGGTGCGCTCGGTCCCACCAAGCATGGTGGTGTCTGTCTGGACTCTTTTTTTAGTCAGCGTACTGTTTTATCCAGCTCAAGTAATATCTCCGCGTCACACCCCTACGATGAGCTGACTTCCAGTTGTTCGGATCGCCTGACTCAGCTGCGTCGGTACACTATCGTGCTCGAGCAACAGAATGATTGAATTTGTGTCTGTCGCACGTGCCTGAGGGAGAGCAGCATCGATGACTCTCCATGCAGTAGGATGTGCGACCGTCTGCAAAGCTGCGAGGAAACGCAGTGTGTGGACTGGATGACCGGGAAACTTCTCTAACTACTAGCGTTTGGTAGAAGTGCAGAGTTCGCGCCGTTATACCGACGACCATACCTATCATATGAAAGCTACGGTGTATATTCCCACTTCCGTAACTGTATGACTTGAGGAGCAGTTATGTTCGTCGACCCCTGTATCTTCCGTAACTAGATTGGTATCATTCGGTTTTGTCAGGCTTCGTCTGATTTTCCGATTGGGGACGACATCACAAAGGTCCGAACTAGCCATTGTATGAGTGTTCTCATTTTGGGATGTTCATTGGCCTCAATCGGCCGACGCCTCCTGGTGAATTATCATGATATCGAGATGGCATATAGTCGACACAACATTGAGAAAAGTATGAGGTAACCAATGCACTCCGTTGACCATTGGTGTATACTGGTTTTAGGTGAATAGATAGACAGATAGATAGAAAATTCCCATGTTTCTTGAGTTCTGCTTTTTGGGACATACTCTTCGTCCCATTGTTAGGCCACTAAACCCTGTTGTTCATCTTAGTTATCGCCTTTCTCCCCGGTCACTTGATTCCACCCTCTCTCTCTCTCTCTGTTACTGGCTTCTTTGGTTTTCCGGCCTAAACAGCTGTCATTTCTGGTAGACTGGATTTTCAGCTCGCCATTTGCCGACTGGATCATCACAGATTAGTTTATACTCTTGGTAATCAACTCCGATACTTCACACTTATGTGAGCAAACGTGGTGCTGTGTGACTTCACCACTTGGCCATTGCACGTCGGGGCTCCACACCAAAAGCAGTGTACTCAGCGAAGTAGTTGATCTTCATTGCGATCCGGAACTGGAGCGTGGGTTTTCCGTAAATTTATGGGAACTTTTGGCGATCTAGTGCTACTCACACTACTGGGAACGGGATATGGGAGCGTGTGCCCGCCGTAGCGTTTGTCACGGCTTGAATTTGAGTTTATCAGCTGATGCTCCTATTGCAGTAAGGCAAGATGGTGTGAAACTCACGTCCGAAGTCGAATCCACAACCTACGCGGGATACGGTCTCCTTAAGATAGAACTGAGATCACCCGTTCGCCTTCTCACCAACTGACTCGTTCGTTGTTCACTTTCCTCCTGAAAATATCTTCTGTTTTGTTGTTTTCAAAACAGATTCTCCAATACCAACGGAACACGGCGAAAATCAGCAACGTTTGGACTCTCAACTTTGGGCCTATTGGTTTGAGCTTTGTCATGGCAGTGGATTGTTCGCAGAATCAAATTTCAACCTAAGTGCCTATCTTCTCTTACACCAATGGGTCAAATATGGCCTCCCGCCTCATGGTCTTGCGGTCGCAGCTCTTGACGCCCTGAAGCAAAGTCGCAGCCTACCTCAGTCGGATTCGACACGGTGGTCTATAGCACTGGAGTCGAATGTTTTTAATATCTGCCTCTGTCAACGAGACCAAGTTCTAGTGTTGGACACGCTCAATACTTTGTGCGCTAATGCCTCTGTGGTCAGTCTTATAAACCTTGATGTATGTGTTTGTTTTGTCTGTCTCCACGGTCCACTCTGGCCTGGTCTTGTAAAGCGGATCAAAGACAAACCAAACCTTGTGTGTTCCCCACTCTTTCGTCATATTTTACGAGCCATTGAACTGCACCTATCCCAACAAAATTGCGATGACAGAGGTCGCATATTCAGTGTCCATTGTATGACCTTACTTCATCGGGCTGGTTTGTGGATTGAAGCTGGCCGGCTTGCTCGGATCCTTCAGGGTAGTTCGGCCGATCATACCGCTTTTCAGACCTTAATCAACTTTGTTCGCCGTGAACAGCTTCCGTGATCCACTTGTGATAACTTTGGGAGAAACTGTTGCTCTTCCTCCCATCTGAAGCTGTTTCAAACATGTCCCTGTGAAGAGTGACAGTTTTTCAGTAATTTTTTATCTGTTATTTTTGTTTTTGAATTTTCAGATCCATAATGACCAGTCAAATATCACATTTTGTACCCGTCGCTCACTTTTTTGTGGTGTTTGGTTCATCTGAAGATATTGCCCCTGACCAAAATCCTAGCATTAACTGCATTGTTTTTCAGAAAATTTCCCTTGCGGACGGGCGCTGAAGCTCCAAGTTTGTGCTCCAGCCACCTGCAGTCTTCCTGGTGTAAATTCCCAGATGGCTGCGAGTACTGTTCAGTGAGCTTGGGTGACCTTGTCCGGTTCCGCAGTTGTCAAAACGGTGAAGCTCCATGTCGCAAATATTGTACACAAAATATTTGAGGAGTGACTGCCTATGCCTCCCGATCGTATCGACTAAGTATCTAGTATTCAATGGCCGTTTGTTTGTTTATTAATCTTAGTGGAGGTTTAATTTTTCTCGACATTTTTTACTTAATCTGAATCCTCGCCTTTAACTCCGAATAGTCCGTAGTGATGACCTTTTAGCTTTCGCCGGCAAAATCTTGGATTCATTGGTACCTTCCCCTAGTTCTTCAACTTTTCCCCGACTTGTACAGCCATGATTTGGTATGTCGAAGCGAAACTACTTACAAACTGCTTCAATTACAGAACGTGGATGCAGGGTCAGTCGGCGTGTGTTAGCGCCTTCCACACGTTGGGCTGAGATGCAGACAACAATTCTGTCGTCCATCAAGGCACTAGGTTGTTGTTTTTGAGGAGAATCCTATTTGAAAAAGTCTCGGAACATCAGGTCTTCATATGGAAGAAAGCTTTTGCACGAGTAATAAAAAAATAGTAATCGTTCAGCTGTAGCACCCTTTCGGTGCCTTTCGGTGCGTTTCGGTGCCATGCCACCAGAAGGAAACACGAGGGCTGGGATACTGCCAGGTTGCCCAAGCCTAGACGGGGGAAGTCGAAAGGCAGAGGTCGGGTTCGAACCACGGACCTTCCGGTCAGTAGATTCGCGCTCTAACCACTTGAGCCATCTCGCCCTTTTTACACGAGTGCGGTGGTGTTAAGTGTTTGCCGTCTGTAACTCCACTCATCTGCTCGAGGGAGTGTGAAACCGAAATCTTCATAAACGCGCGAAGTCCTGCAAAGTGGAGTTCAGTTCCCTTTCGGGTCTTTCTCCTACAACATATGGTACAATTATCGCTACTTCTGAGCTAATGGGTGGTGGTCCAACTGTAACACCCTTTCGGTGCCTAGCTGCAATGTCACTCGAAGGAAGTACGAGGGCTGGGATACTGCTAGGTTGCCCAAGCCCAGACAGGAGTAGTTGAGGTGCGGAGGTTGAGTGTGAACCACGGACCTTCCGGTCAGTAAATTCGCGTTTTAACCACTGAACCACATTGAGCTCAAGCTAATGGGTGGCTATGGGTTTTCTCGATTGGGCGGCTCGTACATCGCCTGGAAATCAGGCACCGCCGAATAACCATAGGGCCTTAATCACTTGAGGTTGACTAA
Source organism: Opisthorchis felineus (assembly GCA_004794785.1). Taxonomy (NCBI): domain Eukaryota; kingdom Metazoa; phylum Platyhelminthes; class Trematoda; order Opisthorchiida; family Opisthorchiidae; genus Opisthorchis; species Opisthorchis felineus. The sequence goes on from SJOL01009770.1 coordinate 29,662, forward strand.
CGACAATAAAGGTCTCCCTGTACTACTCACAATGTTCCTGCGGCCATCCGTCGTTTCGTGCTTTAGGTGAATAGCTGTCGTACCACCCGAAAGAAGCACGAGGCCTGGGATACTGCCAGGTCGCCCAAGCCTAGACAGGAGCAGTCGAGACGCCGGGGTTGGGTTCGAACCAGGGATCGTCCGGTCAGGAAGTTCGCGCCTTAACCACTGGGCAATCTCCAGCTCGGTGGGGGTCAAGTTCAGGTTGATAGCCAGTCAATTTTTTTATTAAACGCAATATAATTGTAACATTTTTGTAGTGTGCACGGAAGCGTTCGTATTTCTAAGAATGGACTGCTCATCGAAGCTGTCTGGGATGACTGAAAACGTGTAATTATCTATTTTCCCCCGCAAACCTCGTTTCTCAAACCAATAGTTAGTCACATTGTTGACTTCAACTGTTGAAAACTCACTCTTGTTAGTGGCACGGCGAGCAATCCGGACATTTCGGATTAAACTTTTTCTCGGAACAGCAAATGACTCTCCCATTCGTTCCTCTGTTCGCGTCGACCCCTATCGTGATGGAGTGTTTTCAGTCATGGACTCCTTTTCCTCTTCGCGTATTGTCTAAATAAAAGGCCGCCTGCTTGAACTGTATGGCATCTGGAGTGCTGTTTAAATTTCACGCACTCCTTGTCTGATTCGATGCGGCTCTCAACTGTCTCCCCTGTGCTACGCGAGACATTTTGCTTCTTGTTTCCAGTTGTTTTTTACGACAAGAACGGAGTCAACTGCCGTTTTTGTTTTGGTTGCAACCCAGCTCCAAATCATTCACATGTTTTGGATGTCAGCAGTTCGCCTTGGCCTAGCTCTGAATATGTCGAACCACGCGCCTTCCACAAAGATTATCGACCACTCATGATCCCTATCAAGATGGACATGCTTTTAGATCATCAGAATCGTTCAAATTTAAATTTAAAATATGATTTAAAGTAAATTTTTCCCCATCCGTCTTTCATTGGATGACCTTGCGTCCACAACACTATTTTAGTCCTAGAACACCTGCATCCTGAGGCATCTCTAAATTAAAACGCTTTCATCCGTAGAATTTGCCTATCAACCGTCCCTAACTCCCAAATTTTTCCTGCGAAGAAATCTCCACAGACCGACCGAATTCCATCTGAAACCGTTGACTAGTTAGCGCGCAAGGAAACTGGGATCGTCAACTTACTTGAGGGTGCAGCACAAACGTCAGGGAAAGATATCCTTCTGACTGAAAAATCAAAATCATTCTTCGGTTCCTGAATCAGACGCCCTAAGTGATGCACCTGAGTAAAGTAATCAAAAGACGACCAGCATCTGTCCGTTCGGTCCGCTCTAGACTACCCGGTTGTTGCTGTCTATGTTCTAAAGCATCCGTCAAGCCTTTGATCCTACGCCCTTCCGTTCCTTGCAACGCAACAACCAGAGGCGTTGTTGTACCCTGTGGTTACTGCACTACAACTCAAGTGGTCCTACACTCATGGGGTGCACCGAATTCTACGTTGGTGAACAGTGTGGGAACGGCGGTGAACTGTGTGAAGGAAACAGGTGCAACCAACGCACCACACCACCACAAATCACGTGTTGACTGGCTCTTCAGACCCAAGGTCTTCTCATCATCAGAACTATTCGTCTTGCTTTTGTCCTGATTTCCCTGCTTGCATGGTAAATCACGTGAACGCGGAGGGTGTGTAGCTACCATCCTCATTTCAGCTATCGTTCACTCCAGAAAGGAAGGAATTTCGCTCAGGAAAATTTTTATTTCAGAAACGATACATTCACTGTTTTTTCGCCTCACAAACCGTATTCACTGTATGCGGTATCCGGACGGGGCCAGTGAATGCTCTGTCTGCTCTGTCTTCCAACTCGTGGGAATAGAACGTGACGTTTTGCATAGGCTCGACTCTGTACAAAATCATTGCGATCCTCGCACATTTGTGGCGGGCAAGATGTTTCTTCCAGACTGGCACTTCTGTATCCGACACACACTGAAGCTTGAAATGGAGAATTAGGATAGGGAGAGGGTTATACATAGCTGACTGTGTCGTTGATGCTCACGTGTGAAATTGGTGTATATCGACTGGTTGACTGGAGGCTAGTGCGTTGGATTATTTTACTTAACTGACAAAGCCCGGCGATGTGTTGGAATACTGGTAGCTTGGCTGCATTTACTGGTGTAACGGCGGATGCTACTGATGAGGCGTGCGAGTAGTATGTGGTTTTCGCGTCTCCGCCTCGCGTCTAATGGAAGGTGCACCCCCATGGGGTTTATTACGGAACCTGCGGAAATGCTTTGCAGTGTTCGTTTACAATTGCGTGCTAGTCAATGAATATCCACGAAAGTTGAAGAAGACGTGTGAGGGTGTTCAGTTTTTAAAGATAAGGAGCATATGAAATGTTTACTTTCCTGTCCAATAGTTTGTAACCGTTTAGTTGGTGTTTTCTAATGAGCATACTCCGCGGCGAAGGGCTTTCCTCACGCTGGGAATTGATCGGCTTGCAAACGTTCCGTTACCACTCGAGGTGATGTCTCTTTTGCAAGTCAATTCCGAAACTCATCGAACAGACCAACCACCAACAGATTTAATTCTTTATGCATATCAGTCGTCATATAAATTTACTCGCAATTGTACACCCTCATAAAGTCTAATGGGCATAAAAAAGTGGGCTCACCTTCCTTGCAAATCTCCTCTTGATATGGCTCCCAAACAACAGCATGGTGGAGGATCTTGGGTACTTCAATGGACCTGCGTGTTATGCTACTCGGAACTTAGTTTTTCAAGTGTGTTCGTGCCGGTAAAGCCTTAAGGGAGCGGCCTAACAAACTGAGGTGAAATCATGTTACGGGGTCAGCTGGGGCGGGCGTCAGGGATTTCCGTTTTCCTGTGTAACGGGAATGTGACAGACGTAAGGTGTTACCTGAAGAT
>SJOL01009770.1:63838-82479 GCA_004794785.1 Opisthorchis felineus
ATATATATATATATATATATATATATATCGTTATTTATTTCAGTTCGAATCAATTTCAAAGCAACGTAGGGGCATCAAAGTTCACTTATCCATTTAGGAAGACAAATCTTCAGTGTTTTAGTGTCAGTAAAACCAGACTAATGAACAGTAATGCAATGTAATCTAGTAGTGAAATAAAACACAATATAACAACGAAGAATAAAATGTACACAATATACTTCGAAAACGTTGACCACATCGTCTTCTTTCTCAAAGTGAACCGTATTTCGACTGAATGCTACCTCGTGTTCACTAGGCCATTCTCCGCTAATCACCTTAAGCTGCTTTTTAATGAGATAAGTGAAGCTCATGGCTGATTACATTGGATTAAGCGGTTTGTACAAGAACTTTGCTTGGAAAAAGCTTTAACTGAATGCACTGAGAACAACACCAAGACTATTTGCAGCAGAACAAATTAAATATTTTCCAGCTCCTATACGATGTTTTCTAGATAAGTGGGTGCAGCTGTGTGTAACGAGCTGAGATTGCTTCTGATGTAGTTTTAAAAACTCTGGTCTTTTGTTGCCACGGCTACCAACTTCTGAAGAGATTGGATAGACGTGTGCTATCTAGGAAGCAAAACGTCAATGTAACTGACACCTTTGAGCTGGGTAGTTTTGACTAGATCTTAGATCCGTTGCCTTACACAGACTCAAGAAGCTCAGGGTAGCATTCGTATGCGAACACCGTTTCAGAAGCGAGACGTGCATGACATTAGCTTTTGTTCGTTATCAAGAACAACAAAGTGTCTCTGTTCTTTCACCTGTCCCACCATTTGTGTCAACCTGTCTATATTAAATTTCAGATTGCACCAAGTGAGCACGTTCAGTTGGATGCACTGAACTTTCACGCGCACTAGCTCACAAACAACTATTCGAATGAACGGGGGCGAAATCTGACGCTCGATGCCCATATTAGGTAGACAAAGAAGAACTGTGTCAGAAAATAAAATGCGTTATCTGGATACAGTCACAAATTTCGATACTTTCATGATATTGGTTGAGAGGAGATCTCATATGCAAGATGATCACATCTTCACTTTTTTTTTAGTAGAAAAAATTAAGTGATACTGGAATAGTAGTGGGGCATTTTTCGAGAGTAGTAGAACAAGAAAACCACTGGAGTCTTTAAATTTCATCCGGTCCTTCTGAACCGACTTTTGATCAGTTCGGAAGCCGGAATTGTCCATTTCACTAGGTGAAAAACAAATGGGCCGTTGGCTGGGTTGTGGTGTCTGACATTTGCTGTTACCTTTCGTTCTTGTTAGAAGACGGTGGATAGACCCTTCTGAGCACTTCGGTGGGGCGCAAACGACGATTTCGTTTGTCTTTCTAAAGCCAAATTGTCGTTTCGCCAGTTACTGCAGGGCGATACAAATTATGTGTATAGTTCAGCTTAACAGTTAATATGGGTGGTGTTAGACTCATCTTGGTTGGTTTCAGGTTTCGTGCAATAACTCAGTAGATTAGTTGGCTAACTATTGCGGGCTGGTTGGCTTACATACAGTTGGCTGACTGACACAAAAAGCCACTCAGTCAAAATTATAATCAAGAATATTTGGCAACAAAATATATCAAAAGGATCTAAGTTTGAAAAGTTGGGTCCCCTTGATTCACAGACTGCGAATGCTAACAATTCCAACTAGTTTCATCAGCCAGAGTCATGGCGACAAGGAAAGAAAATCGAACCACTTACGATTGCTGCGGCTTTCTGTTAAATGGAGGGAAACAGGATTCCGGGCAGGCTGCTTTGTGGCCTACCAAGAAACGGTATCCCGAAGGACGAAAGCGTCGATAGTTGAACACTTCGGTCTAACCTCCAAAGGTCAAAAAAACAGCCATGAAATGGAAACCGAAAGCAGGACTGAACGAAGGACGGAATGAAGAAAACCTATATGATGGGTTATTCGCCATGTCAAAGACCGACATCTTGGAGCCAGAGAGCTAATGCGTGCAAGACGCACGAGGATCTTAAGAGCGGTTGAACCGAACAAGCTGGATCTGGGCTGACTACTGTCGTGGTTCTGCTGCTGGTCCAAAATTGATTGGCCACCCGCAAACACGTGCGATGAGGGATCGGTGGATACAGTAAAATTACCCAACCTGTTTTCACTTTCTGAGGTTACCAGACAGTTAACCCTTCAGCTGGGCCAGAGGTGACTTTCCGTGAACATCGCCATATAGGCAATAACAAGACACTGCTTGCCACAGAACTTCGTTGGAGTGTGCTCTCAACCTGATGCCTCGGCAAAACAGGCCTTGTTTACGCCTATGTCTGTAGATGAATTGCCCAAACACACCAGCTACCCTAGAGCGCTAAGCCTAAAGCTGGGAAGGAAGTAACTTTCTGTGGCCGCAGTTGTACCGACCAAAATGCCCGTACTAGCCAGCCAACTGTCTTTCAACGGAGATATTTTCTGGCTAAAAGTGGCCAAAAATGGATCCGAGCAGTAACGTTAAGATTGCTACTCAAAATTAGAAGGAAAATCAGTTTTGTACTATATAAATGAAACATAAAATACCGGATCGATACAATTGGAAGATATATATCGTCGGAGGTTTGAATCACGTCTGTAAAATTGAGTCACTAGAGGCGCCAAAAAGGTGCATCACTGAGCCACGAGGGTCGCACGTACTAGGCTATCCTGTTGTACGGTTGCGAAACAGTGTCTGCGGACAGATGATGTGAGGTATCTGTAGGTGCTTGACCCCTGATGCCTAAGAAGCGCTTCTGGTGACGAACGGCGTCAAAGGATTCATACCGAGGTAATTGGAAAACGAGTATTTGGTTGTGCAGCTGGTAGTTCATCCAGCACTACCGTCTGCGGTGGCTCGGCCATGTGCTGCGCGCGCCGACACATCGTCCACCGAGAAGAGTGTTGTTCTCCGTGCCTCCAACGGAATGGTGTAAACCGCAAGGAGGATAACATGTGACTTGGAAGAAGGGTGTGCGATTACGAAGAGCATAGGTGTTGTTGGTGCAGTGCGCCTTCCAGGATGGCGTCCACCCTGAACATCCACCTTTCACTTGGAAGGGAGACACTGTAAGAAATGGCGGCCAATCAATCTCGGTGGCTTTCTTGCTGTCAGTTTTCTTGCAGATCGATTGATCTCTTGGGGGTGTAGTTACCTCACAATGTCTGCAAAAGTCCATCATGGAGTCCCTCCCCGATTCCTTTTTTATGTTTTTCCACTTTATATCATTAAATATAATCAATTAAACTTTGTGGCTGCACAGCAGTGAATTGATGCTGGCTTGTTTAAACGGCGTGTCTATTCGTAAATGAGTTCAACGCACAGAAGTAACAACTTCGTGTGCGGTGACTACATAGGACATCATTTGCATCATCATCGCCATCATCATCACCATCATTTTAATTCCCAAATTAATCCAACAAAAACCTGCTACACAGCAAGAAACATTCCTCAGCTAGGTAGTCTGGCTAAAAAGTAACACCGTGCTCATCACCGGAGGATTTAAAGATCGCACTCCAGGGACTTTCCACCAAATTACACAGGTCTGTCTCCAACGAAACTGCTCGTTGTCCTGTTGACATTTTTGGCCCTGTCCACCAGATTTTGTCGCTTCCTTGTTTAAAAGGCTTTCTTTAATTAGTCCAGATAATGGCTAAGAGTAACTCGCTCCAGAGTCACACATTAAGTTTGTTATCGATCAGGCGTCTTATTTCGATCGCGTCTTTCTCAAATACCTCTAAGACTCATCAGACTTGGTAAAAACCTGGTGGCCATAATCTGTCCTCGTGCGTAAATTTTCGTTCATACTACTTCTCCTTGTAACTCACAGCGCTGGCTACTTGGAGGAAAGTACCCAGAAAAGTAAAGAATGGAAACTGATACATGGATGGACGAATATGGATAACGCGTGACGGCTCGTGTTGTTCGTAACAAAATGCGATCTGAAAAACCTGTTCCCCGCTTGAAAAGTGTTCGGATGCAGCCTTGTTTGTGACAGTTTGGATGGTTGCTGTGATAGCCCAGAATTTGTTCCGTATGGGTTCGGCAATCAGCTGATGAGGACGTCCAGAAATGCCGGCTCGTCGTTGTTATTTTCTTCGGTTGTACTCAAAGACGTTGTTTAGTAGTTGTGTTACTCGTTGCAGTTCGCTCTTTTTGATGATCACAAAAGTATCATCTACGTAGCGGATCCATATTTTGAGATTTATATCAGGTAGCACAATTTGTTCCAGCTTTCTGCAAAAAAACTTGAAAAAGGCGATGCCATTGCTGTCCGTCGTAGTTGCTGGTAATAAACTCCGTTGAACTCGAAATCTGTGACCGGGCATAAGTCGAGTAACTGGCAGAGGTCTTCTTTCTCCATTAATCCAGTTGGCATGCCGCCGTCATCCAACAATTCGGCCACAGATGTCTTGGCAGAATGGGGTCTACAGATGTGAATAGTGAGATCACATGAAATGAGATCATTATTTCGTCCTGATCAATGTTTACGTTGTTCGGTCTCTCAAAAAATTGTCCCACAAGATTGATTGAGGGCTGAGGCCCACCGGTGAGATGTTTCAAACTTTTCCATAGTTCTTTCGAACGACTGTAGGTCGCTGTTCCATGGAGTGATACTATTGGCTGTGTACCTTTGGAAGTCCGTAGAAGAAGGGGGTGGCTAAATCAAGGGCTCTCATTCTCCAGTATCCCTCTTTTGTAATCTCGGGTTTTTTTTAATTTCTTACTGATTTTGTTTGCTATTTGCTTGCTTTGGTCGCCTTCTAAGCGGCGATACGTAGTTGTGTCGTTGAGTAAACCAAATGCTTCACCGAGGCGGTCCGGTTTGTCCGTGATCATTGTTAGGCGTCCCTTGTCTGCCGGTAGAATCACGATGTTTTCATCCTTCTTCAACTTGTTCACGGCTTCTTTTTCTTTGCCGGAAAACACGTTGGGCATCTTGTTGCGCGTGAAGGCTGGAGTGATGGTTTGAAAAAGTTGCTGCTGAGCGTTTTCATTGAGTCCGATAGATTTCATCGCCACTTCTAGGCTGGCTAAATACTCCAGGTTTGTCGAGTCTTTGAATTTGAAGTTAAGCCCTTTGATGAGAGTGTTTTCTTCGGCTTCTGTCAGGTGCCCTTTGGACGGATTCCTTATCCAGGCCTTGTTGTGATTACTTTCCTACTCATGGTTCCTAATCAGATTGAAGAATTTGTTTTCCAGATGAGCTTTCTTGTTTTTGGCATGCTGAATTGCTCCATGAGATCTGGTCCTATTGTTCTCAAGCAGGCATCTCTATGCTCGTGCCTATTCTCTCGTATTTTCTAATCTGGTTGTGAACGTTTGTAATCATGAGTTTGACTTAGCTATTATCCAAGCTTTTGAATGGTTTATTGGCGGTCGATAGGTTACGCTACTTGGGAGGACGCTTTTTCGCAGGTATTCATGAAGGAAGTAGAGCTGTTGTCGTGTGGAGGCCTGTTGGTAGACGAAAGTCTCCCACCGACGGGCTGTTTTGGTCGTGGAACGCCCAAAGTTGTCGGTAATGTTATTCGAATTTTTTCTATTACATCCACGATATAATGCCAAGTCTAAATTCTTCTGTGTTACCGATAGGATATTTACCCACTAAGAGTAACCAGGCAGTGGAAGGTTATTCCTCAAGTCAAACTCGTGTGTGCTGATGAGTTAAATATATGAAATTTATAATTCTTAGATTGTGCATTGAGTAGGCCATAGCTATTCACGCTTTCTAGTCTCTTTTCGGTACAGAAGAGTTTTTAGGCCACAGCAGTCAACCTTTACTGTTTTCAACGTTTTTCTACCAGAATTATTGGTGGTCATCAATGAGTATCAATCTGAAAGGCACGTGATCTTCGCAGATGCCTCCCGGAAAGAACAAATGAGAACCGTGTGGCTTACTTTCCAACTGCACAATAGTCCTTCCACTTATCTCCTCTACTAATCTCAAGTTAATTTAGCAAGGACTCGCAGAGTCGCTCTGACTGGGTTGAATGAACTACAGCTGAGCTCGGAGGACTAGTTTCCCTAAAGCACGTGGACCATCTTAACTGAAAGATAGCCCTCAGGTCCTTTGAAGTATGTATGGTATTGACATGAAAAAAGTTTCACGGTTGAGCACACTTTCTATGGCAATCCGCTTGTTTTTGTGTGGTATTCTCAGGCTACCAGACCGATACTAGACTTCTAACCGGAGTTACTTACAGGAAGCAAACCAAGATCTTGACTTACTCCAGTCAGCCGGAACTCAGCCGACATCTTCAAAGATTGTCCGGTCCTTTTCGAGGTTATCAGTAGTTTGTTCATCATTTCAACAATTACTGAGGGGCACTGTACTTCAGTAAGTTAAGAGAGCCGATCTGAGTGAATTCCTACTGGTGATGACTCGTAAATTAATTAATACCCCAAGTAGACAGAGGAGCAGCTGTATCTAGAAACCGTGTCATGGCTTTTTTGTGTTCTTGATGTAACCGATTACTGTATGGACTATACCATTCGGTCTATCAGCCAAACGCAGGTGTAAAACACATCCGATATTTAGAGATTACCCACTGCAACAAAGCATGCTCTTTCCGTACTCTCATACCGATGAATATTCGACCAGTGAGTCTGAGCTTTGGTCAGGTCAAACCATGTACGTTGTGGTCACACCGTCAAAAAGACTGGTGCGTAAGAAACACTTTACATATGGCCTGTTTGTGCATTTTCCCCACAACTACATATATGCCCTTTTGCTAAGGATATGCAAAGCTTTAGAAATAACTGCTTGGGTTACTCTACCCATAAAATAGCTGCTTCAAATGTGGACCTATATGCTTATCCATATCTACTGAATTCACCTTAAGTAATAAGCAAACCTCTCCTTTCGTAATTGCAAACAGGACTACATCGATCTAGTTATGAAGCTGAATCCTAAGGCTATACAACCATTCATTGAGCTAAAAATTATTTAGTTTTGTGGACGCGTTTTTTCCGAACATTTTATTGTTACCGATGAACCAGCAAGGAGTGCAAAGTTACCCCAAGTACAGGATGTCCATTACGGGGGGTTCAGCAAGGGACCACAGACGGTTGGCTTGAGAAAATTATCAACTCACTCACCAATATCTGGGAAAATTCAACCTCTTATACTCATAAAAGTGTGGATACTATTTTCTTCACGTTTTAGAAGTTTTTTTAACTAAAGTTTAGAGAGTGTTTCATTTTACAGTCCTTATTGTGAGGGGTAAATTACCCTGCTATGCTCATCAGCACGTCCAAGTGTATGTGGTGAAGTTAGAACGGACATGTGCGTGGGCGCAGTGTATGTATTAGCGATGCCTAACTCATCTGATTCATTCATGAAATCATGTCGTCAATTCTCTGTTTATCAACACAATGGCTATAGTTTTTCATCGAATCGCAGTAAAAAAAGGTTAACATTGGGTGTCACAGGACAATGGATTAGCTTTACATGAACATAAAAAACAACGTGCTAGATGAAAAACCAAAAGCAAGGTGCAGAAGTGGTTAAATACTGAAGAGAGGTCAATAAAATTTTAAAGTGTATTTGTCTTGGTGACAGAACTTGAAAGACTGACCGTGCAAGTTCAAAATCTATTCTAGCTGGGCTTGTTCCGAACTACTCGAATCTCTTGATAGTAGTAATATCTCTCGAAAAGTCATTTAGTATATCTAGTGAAAAGGAAAGCAGACACAGTCCTGGGTTTTCGACGGACATGAGGGAGGGGCTCATTGCAATTTCATGACCATGTATTCTGTCCAATACATCAAATACTGTTCATCTGAAACACGATGAAATGGAAGAGCAAGCAAAAATTTGAAAAAGCGGTCCATGACGGACATAAATACTCTGGCCGATTATGGCCCCGTCCTGTAAGTGCAACCATTCCATTCTGAGGAGTCGAGAAGCACTATGCAACTGTTTTATTCGTACTGCGATGCTTAGTTGGAATGCCAAACCGTTCAGCCGGGAGCAGCTGACAAACATCGCGACTAACTTGGACGTAGGCAAGATTTAGCGCCACTCATCCTTCAGTCACGAGAAACGTACTGACTGGCACCTGGAGTGACGAATCCTAGGATGAAGGTTTCACTCACCCTGTGAAATTATTCTCCATGGGAACTTACCTGCGGCCTGTTGATTGTTCCTAATGTGAAGCCCAAATGCAATGTCACAACCTGTATAGGAAAGTGGAGCTTTCCGGGGCTCATGTCTGAATCCGCTGGAAGGCCACGACATCCCGTAATTCAAAGATTGGTGGAACTGCGAGATGTCAGGTTAGTGAATAATGCGTATTGTCGGAAAATTGCAGGAATAAACCTTGTGGGGCTGACGTAAAGACGCCAAAAAGTGGAAATGTGTGCAGCAAAATTTATTTTTTGGCACAGCTTTTTCGTTGTATTCCAATCATACACTCTTACTAAAATATCACCATGTTGTACTTTTCCCAAATGGTTGACCGTAGATCAAACATTATTGTCTTACTAAAGTCATACAGCTGTGCAGTTATGTAACATGGCAACTCTGTGCCAGCTTGGTTCACTGCTTGTTGAGATCGGGACCTCATTTCGGCTGAAAGCATTAGTTCTCTCTGCAGTCCATTGTTCGGCAGTTATATCCTGTGACTGTCGCCTATTCAAGAAAGCTGCTCGTGAGTATTCCCTGGAATATTTATTTTGCAGACACACATGGCCTAATCGAACTGTCAACTGTTTTTTTGAAAGTCGTAAGTCAGATCATAAGCTACTGGTAAATACTAGTGTCGCAATATATCGCATAAATGTCACACAGTACTCACAAGGTTCCTGAAAGCGCCCCGACAAACCAGGACCGGTTTTGCTCTTCTCGAAGCTATTCAGTTAAATGGAAAGTTCGGGGACTGCGCCTCCTGAGCCTCGAGAAGGACACAATTGGTCATGGGCTGTCAAGAGTTTTCAGCACACTCATGACCAGTGTGCTACCTCCCCACTGGTGTATATTTCGATGGGGTGATAACAACAGTGAAACGTAATTGTTTTAACAAATGCCAGCATCCGGGTTGTTGAGTCATCTAGTGAGTTTAGCACAGTCATCCGAGTTGGCTTCAGAGCTGTCAGTTGAGTGCTATCTATTAGCAGGCATTAAGTATTCTGAAATGTATTCGGCTCAAGTTTGAAACGGATCCCAGTCTTTTCCTTCAACAGAGGTCAGGACGATCGCAGGTGAGCTGGTTGTTGACAGTGGTGGTATAGCGGTAGACTTCCAGCAGTCGAATGGCTTTTATTGTTGGCTGCTAAATGAATATGAACATTTGTAATTGTGCGCCAAGAAATTTGAGGGCCCCAGCTACTGTGAGTAGTTGTCTCATGTTGACAAATAGACAGTCATACATCGTCGTAAAAGCATCATTTTGGAAAACTCAAGGGAGGAAAGACTATGTGGCTTAAAAACCTGCTTTGGTTAATCATTCACCACAATAATTTGTTTCTAGAATTTCGTTTCTTTAGCTTAATATTCGGGATTGAAACCCGATGGGATAGACTTGCTAAGAAGCCGCGCTGACGTGCCTCTAGAGCGAAGGTGGGAATTTGAATATATTGGCTTTAAGCTGTAAACACATAACCAAACTCTAGTGACCGTTACAGTCGACTCCCTAAATTCGCGCTGGTAACATCCCAATCTTATCCGCAAAATGGTAAAACTCAAAATGATTGGATTTGGCCAAAAGAGCTTAACATTATGATAGTTTTTTTATGATTTAAAACTATCTGAATAAGCTACTCAGATAACCTCTTCAGGATGGACCTTATTTGAGACAAAATTTGCGATCATTATCTCGGGGACATACTAGCTACGTTTGCAGACAGTACTCAACTAGACACTGCAAGCACTTCCATCTGGCTGTTTCCGTATTTGTCAAAAGAATGCGATAACTTCCCTTCAGGTGTGAATCTTTATGTATATGTATATCATCATTTTATCACCATTATATATTATATCATATATTATTATTATATATTTATATATATATTATATCATTATACTACCATCATATTGTATCACCATTATATCATCATTATATCGTCACCATTATCATCTGATGTAATAGGACAACACTTTGAGCAGTCAGTTGCATTCTGTCAACACATCCCTCATCTCCTTAGTTATGAGCAATGAAAGTTGTTACCACCACAAATGGTTTACCGTTGGCAGCTTGTGTTGCGTAATAACACCTGACAGCACTCGGAAGTACCATGGTGAATTTGATGTTTAAATCCGATTTTCATCCCGATCCTTGCTTATCCAAGTTAACCCTACAACCTAATTGCGGCAGATACAGTCACAAAACTTCAGCTGTTTTGCATCTGGATCATGCACTGTGCATCATGCCGTATCTTGTGATAAACAGGAAAACGGTACGTTTATCAAAGCCGTAAGATTACCGCAGTTATTGAGAGCCACTTTTCGTTCGCAGATATGATAAAATCAACTTCCTTAGCAATTACTGACGCAAGGACCAGGTCATCGATTTGGCTCAAAGTCATCTAGTCATATTTTAAATGTTTGATGAAAGGAGCATTGGATTCGACCTTATTTCCACTCTTCCACAGGATCAATGAAAGTTTCCAATCCCGGTTTGCTGTTTTTCCAGCATCCAACTTAAGTACAAAGTATGACCGGCCGTCGAAGTTGATACCAGATTAAAACTGTGATGTTGGTCAAGGAGAAGCATTAGTGTACGCCCTTAGGAAACTTAAGACTCCATTACTATGTGGAATATATTTACTCTTCAGGATTTTCACACGGTAGGTTCCTACAAATAAACGTTGATTGCATTCTTCACCATTGATCAATCTGTCTTCAAAACATTTCTCCGTACACAAAAGTGGAGTACCGAAAGAGTGGGAACCTGCAAATAACAAGAGAAAGTAGTACAAAGAAATACGTTATGTAAGTTTGTGACGGATGTTACCTTGGCTCTGACTTGTTGGAAGTCATGTGGTTTAGAGAAAGCACGTGGACGGGATGTTCTACAACTCGTAGGCGGAGTAACCTGATAAGAGTAACCAAGTAGACAAAGACGTGCCACCCATTGGAAGAAATAGGCACAGCTGCAGAAGAATCTTGCTGCACTGTGTGCAACCTGCGATTAATCATCTGAGATGTCCATCGGACTCCTCAGTATGCCCACAAAATTTTTGTACCACAAATACTGTCCGAACTGAACATGGAGACGGCCTGTTACTCTGGAAATTGTAGATAGAGTGGACACACTCGAGATTCTGGTTGTTTGCATGTTTCTGATACACAGCAGAAAAAGATATTTGTGTCCGCATTTGCACTACTCGCAAGTAGTAGAGAACCCGAAATTATTTGGTGGTTACGAAAACACAAAATACAGCCTTCCTAAAACATATTTTCCTCGTATGAACTCACCAAGCCATGTGCAGATAGACGAGGAAATATGGACAGCTATCTGAAGATACTAGATAGTTTCACTAAAACAACCTGCAAACAATAATGACCGATACTTGATGATAGCGAAACAGAATTCCTGTAATAGGCGCAATATACCCGAGATAAAAAAACATACCATCGTAATTTACCACTCGCTGTTCTCTGTGCCGTAGTGGTGATGAAACCCTGGCACTACAAGACAGAAAACGCATTTTTTTCGCTTGACCCATTGACCTGAAGGTCTTCCGGGAATTCTTCTGTGAGGTTCAAATTAAATCAAGTCATACGCTTATTTATGCCCTCTAGTTAGAGACCCGCTACAACTTTGTCCCATAAAATAAGTGCACTCGCGCCATACCATACTCGCTTCAACCGATCGTTTGAGTCCACGTAGCCGTGACATTTTTCGTCATTGCATGAGGCCATACTTCTTAGTGACAGCCATCATGTTCGTAGTCAAATAAGCATATTTGTACATCGCTTTTTTTACTTTCCATATTAATATATCAGAGCAAACGATTTCTGTCTGGCATTATATACTACTCTAGCTCACTGAATAGAATAACGCTTGACTAATGTTTACAAAAGCGTGCTGGTTCATTTTGTTGGTCGGACAGATCCAGCCGAAAGGCCGCATTTGACAGAAACGTGTGCTGAACATATACTGCACTGTCACCTGTTCCATAGATGCAAAACTACACTTTGTTCGGTATAACCAAATACAAGCAAATCTGGACGGTAGTCGCGCTTAACCCATCAAACGTCTATTAATGGAACACTTCGGTGTGAATATCTAGCTCACACTTGTTGGAGTGTATGCATAAAAGACTGAATTCCAATTTTTATCAAATGTTTGGGGCCATAACATTAGATCCGGTCTAGATTAGCCCTGGAAAAGACCACGCCGCAAAACATATATGTTGGGAAGAATTCAGAGGCATGTAGCACCACAAAGAATTTGTAAAATATGCAACAACCCAGGTGCACCTAAATTTTAAATAGACCTATTTGCTCCTCTTTTGGAAAGGCGATCATGCCAAGTGTTGGTTGATCAGATGGTAGTTGATCTGTTCGCCGAGCTTGGCAAACCCGAGCTACCTATATTCCGCCAAATCGATCATGCCAAGTCGCCTGCGATACCTCATAATGCGTTCATCAGGCCCGCTGGACCAATCAGGCTACTAAGAAAAGGATTCTTTTCAATTTTTCTCCATTGAATGACTTTTATCCTAGAATTTTTCATCGGTTACAAAAACCGATTCAATCTGTCTTTGTGAAGACAGTTGACAGACTGTTCGGAGGCATCGCTCTTATCCGAAGTGTATTTTGCTCGCATTAGGGAAATTAGCCACTTTTTAGATGGACCAATATGTCAGTATTTGTGAGGAGAGAATAGTGACATCTTTGTTTTTGGTTTTCGGTTGCAATGCTTGGAAAGAAGATAATAGAGGACATCCAAAATCCTGCACCACTGTCTTTCTTTCTCGTTCCCTCTCTCTCTCTCTATCTACACAAGTGGTATGTTAAAAAGGGAGAAAGTACACCTACCTCGTCAGTTTAGAACTTTCGATATAGAGAAAGTTTTTAGTTCAAAACGGGCCTTAAGGTGCTGATAGTATTCAAATAGCGTGACACGTCTGAAGGTGCATTTTCGAATACCCTGTGGAAACGCAACTTCGCGTCAGGAATCCGCAGTATTCCGTTCCGTTTCGGATGGTTTTGGGGTCCTTGGTAGTTTACAGTGGATACGTAATTACGATGAGTTGCTCATCACGGTTTTTGAAGAGGCTTGTGATAAAGATTCCTTCTTCTTCTACTTTAGTCGCCACCCAGCTACTCGTATGAAGGCTTGACCCTTTGATCTGCACACTAATTTCGACATCCACCATGGTATTATGGCATAGCATGCGTACCACGTGAGCTCACTATACAGTGGACAGCAACAAGGAAGCTGGACGGCTGAAGAACAGATTCCAAGAATGGAAGGACGTTTACAACGAGGACAATGATAGTCTTGAAGAGACAAGTGTGAGTCAACTGTGCGTGGCCGAACGGTAAAGTGTTCAAACCACAAGACGGTCGTGGGTTCGAAAATCCCTGAAGTGTTGCTTGATGCTGATGATTCCCGGTAAGGATGCTTGGATTTACTACATAGACTGACTTCGCGTACAACACAAAATCTCCATTGAAAATCCCCAAATCTCCTTACATTCGCAACAAACCTACACTTTCAAAACGTACTGAGCAAGCCAGAATACGACAAACCTGGCACGCACGAGCTGGAAATTGTTCTGTCTCCCTACCTACTCTGTGTCATGTAAAACACCGTAAATGTGAAAAACATCAAAATGGTCTTGAAAGGGTTCCATCCTCGAAATGGGTCCAGCACCTATTTCGGACTGACAGGCGGTGATTTGACGACACGGAATTCAAAGCACTCATTCCACACGGTAGAAGGTCCTGTTCAATGACGAGTCTCATATTAGTCAAGCGGAAAATTACTCCACGACCAGTCGCAGACACATGTTGTTTACATCTAACAAACCACTTGTTTCTGGGTTTTAATTTAATCACACTAGAAAGGTTTTATTCGTGGTCAATAAAACGGAGAACGAAGGACAAAAAACGAAGTCCCGCTGTTCCGTGCCACAAGCTTTTTGTCAAACTTTGTGTTCCAAGTGTGACTGATTGTAAAGTATAGTTTCTGACGTTAGGTGCTTTTTAAATGGCGTACTTTTATGCAGTGCAACCGAAATCATCACAAATCTTGAACCAGTCCCACATGGCTGTCAAACTGAATATTTTAACACCAAGGAAGTTGGTGAAATTGAGTGACACCACATCATCGGTTAGGTGACTTCAGGAAACTGATAAGCTGAAAGTCTAGTCCCGCCACAGATAAGGAGAATGACGTGAATAAGTTTTACGTGGTACGACAGTCGGCATTGATGACTGAACTCATGGCTGTCGTCAGGATAAACTTATCTGAGTGCACATCATCAATGGTTAGGAAGTTGAAAAATGTATAGATATGTAATCAAGTTAATAAATAGACAAAAATAAGTTAACTGAAATGGCGTCTAGTCAAGAATCGGCCCTATAAATATTCTGACATTTGAAGACTAGGTGACGTGCATTTTAAGTTGTCAGAACGGTGCAGAGAACAAATTAACCGACTTTAAGTTGACGGGGTTACATGCTCCCCTGTTCGGGACACTAATGTACTGGCGGGGTGCCTTCATTTGAAACAGATTGGATTTGCCTGACTAAAATAGCGTTGGATTTTTTCAGTTGTTACGTAGTGGATGCCGCCTCAGGTTACAAAACCTCCGTTATTTAGTTTTTTGTTGTCGGGTCATCTGTACCAGAAAGCCGAGCGAATTATATGGGAGTATATATTGGCCTCGAAAAAAACACAATCATTGCATTTAGTTATAAAGGGCAAAATGCAATGGTTCAGGTTTAACACACTGGTTGCTTTGCATTGATTAGATGATTAGCTTGTTCTGCTTTCATCAGCTTTTGTTTTGTTTGACATAAACGGTGAGCTGCATTCTACAGTCATCTTGAAGACTGAACTGAAAGTTTAAGGCTGAATTGTGTTCATCTGTCTGACGAAGAGTTATGTGCTATGAAGTTATCCAATTATTTCCTAGTGTAGGCTAGTGACTAACCAACCAATCAGTCAATCAATCAATCAATCAATCAACAAATCAATCAGGTATTCAGTCAGTAATCGAATCAAAATGAGACAGTCTTTCCTGTGGCACAATGATTTATATTGGTAAGTAATCGAAAACAAGAAACTGACGTTCGTCAAGCCAGATGTTGAAGCAGCATTTTCTGAAAGCATTTTTGCAGTTTCTAAGCTTCACCAGCTCGGTTTCTTTCGGTTGGTTGAGGTATTTCGAATTTTGTATATCTAGTGCCGGAGTGAAATTTCACTGAGAGTAATCAGATTAAACATGAAGATAAATGAACCATCGAAACAAAATACATTTGTCCTAATGAATTGCCATCTGGCAGTCTCTTACTTTCAAAAGACACTCTTCCCGTTACTTTACGACTGTTCTACTACCTTACTATTACAGCCTTCTCAATTTTTATGTTTCAGTAGTGTTGATACTGTTTTATTCTTTTATTTGGCGCGTTTGCTACATCCAAAATGTCTGGTGTTATGCGATTATTCTTTAATTTCCACTGGTACGTGACCCCTGCTATACAACCTGTTTATACCTTCTATGCCAATAACAGTAAACAATCAGGTAAGACAGCTTGAGGCTTTCCAACCTGTGCCACGAACTTACCTGTCCTTGACACCACGCGACTACATACAAACACAACCACGCGTTTGACGCGAATGGTAACCTCTCACGTCATTCTATTTGTGACGTAAAACCGCGTGTCCACTGATGATCATCTTACACTAGAATTTGTGTATTGCGCATTCACTTGGCCGTAGTTCATAATTTTTCAATCTATAGAATTGAAAAGACCCGGTGGAATTTTCGTGTATTTGCATTTTCTCTGAAACTGTGTGTCTGCGTTACCTTCCGTCTCGCGTAGGCAGTGCACCTGTTAGTGACTCAAGAAGTACACGTGACTGGATTTGAACGAATAGTTCAAACGAGAAAATAGATAGGCCATTCTTCTTCAAGTACTGTCATGATGAGATCAAAAACTACTAACTCTTTTCCTGATATGGCCAGCCTATTTGAACAAATTCTTTATAAAAAACCAGAACATGTTCATGGGGTAAAGAGACGGAACTATGAAAATAGTCACACACAAGAGCAGCGGGTAAGACTTTCGTATGTTTTTGTGTGGCTTGGGACTAAACACAGAATACACACGAAAGTGAGCAGTATAATTAAACAGAAAGGTTGTCTGCTAAGTTCACTCATTCACACACTAATTCGCTTTTAACAGGAAACTCAACTAAGTCCAATTGAATCCCTCGTTCACGAAGTATCTCTTCAACCGAATGTGCTGTACAAGGCCGTTTCACGTTTCAGTTGATTTGATATTCGCAATATATTGTCCGCACGGAGGGTTATCTGCTACTCCCTGAGCCGTTGAAAACCTTGATTGATTGATTGATTGCGGTTTCCCCAAAGACTGACCTAATCAGCACATTGATTTCTTTCGTAAGTTGACTGTTATTCAACTGAACTTTGTGCGATTTGGTCGATCAAATTAGTGAGCTGCATTAACAGGTGATTTGCCCATACAACATGGTTCAGTAAACTATAGATATTGAATGCTCACGTCCAGAGTTCAATCTGTCGTTAGGACCTATGTTTCTATGACAGCAGTCTAGTGTATTTTAAGGATGAATTCTGCCGCTGCAGGTAGTTTTTTCAAGAGGCGCTTTCAAACTGTCTGCCTACCGGATGTACCCATAAGATATAAGCAAATTTTGGTTTGGTTACCTGCTGGGCCAAGGATGCACAAATTACCACACATATTGATCGAAATTTGGGAGCCCTGAATCACAGGGGACTTCGCCATCCCCATACTATAGGATAATCCGCAACTACCGTCCGAAATGATTCCCTTACTCGTTTGCTACTTGAATGCTGGAGAAAAATTCGCAACCTAAATACAATTCATCACATAAAATTGAAGGTTTGGGATTACTGGACATGAAAAACCACTCTGGCCTAATACAGGGACCAGGCTTGTAGCGCCCGACATCAGTGGTCTGAGCTAAGCATAACCCATATCGGTTTGTGTTATTCCGGGGAGGCGGTCAGACCGGATAGAATGTCAATCTCATGGTGAGTCTTGGACAGGCAATGTGCAGTGGACTGCACTGGAGGCTTAGCTGCATGACCTTTGAAATGGCCGCTTGAAATTACATTATTGGCCTAAAAGCAAATACGCGGTGTTGAAACTGCCTTCTAAGCACACCATTGTAGACTTATTGGCAAACGTTTTGCTGAGACTCTGCCATAGCCGTATGGAAAACATTTTGGTGGCGATATTCATCAGGGTAATACCGTCACAAAGAATTTTCTCATATTTTTGTAGCATGTGGACAATACATATTTCCCGCCGCCCGCCAGGAACACTTTGATTAGTTCCTATTGAGCTGAATATTTTGTGAAGAGACTGAGGTTTCGTCGGAGGCAACCATTAGAATTTTTCGCCGGGGTAGGATTTTAAAGTATAGACTTTCTGTTATTTACCAGTCAGACTACGTCAACTATGCCAAGAACATTGTAGTTAGTTATGTGCTATTTGCAGAGTGAGTAGTCTGAGATGGGTAGTTGGTGGCTGGAACAGTTGCAAGTATGAGGAGAAATGTTTTTTTTTCACTCAAGCTTTAGTCCTATAAGTGAAGTCAATCTAGGTTAAGAAGCCGAGGTGCATTGTACAGCTATTCCATCCTTGTTGCGAATCACCAACATTGCACACCTAGTGATAAGGTTGGGAGGTTGCGAGAAACGTTGCTGGAAAGCTTCTGGGAGGTTTCTGAAAGGTTGCTGGAAGTTCGAACCTCTCTGAAGATTCGAACTCACAACCTTTCAGCAAATAGACCAAACATCGATTAACCATCAATCCCCCCACACTACCAATAAGCTATAAGTAGCTCCAAAAGAAGGGTAATTCCGAAAATGAGTGAACCTTCCACATGAAATGTGGTCGTTCGAGGAGTCAGTTAAAACAGAGCTACGTTATGTGGATTCTGTGACAGAAAGATGAACGACGCTTTGTCCAGTCTAAATGCGTGTTCCTTACTCTTCTGATCAGCCGCTTTCTAACGGTTTGGTCTTCAGTTACTAACCGAGAGATCGTTGGGTTGAAATCACCCCAGAGTCTCGTGAGATGAGCACTGAAGATGATTCCCAAAAAGAATGAAACAGCGGTACAGTGCTTCTCGGAGTTTTGGCATAGACTTGACTTACGAGGTGACGTCTCGATTGATCAATGAGTATTGAGGCCTCAGGCACAACTTATTCTGCATGGTCTTTCCATCGGCTTACCATAAGCATCGCGGACAGGTTTTCTAACAATGCGGCTGATGCGATATGGAAAAGATGAAGCTACTCGCTGGTATTAGCACTTTTTTCCATGCTGTAGCATGCTCCTACCGGAAAATTTGCGTCACCTTTTCCGACTTAGCAGATGGTCTGATAGAATGAGTTGCGGAAGACTTCAGATATTAAACTCACCTATCTTTT
>SJOL01009770.1:85951-144102 GCA_004794785.1 Opisthorchis felineus
CGTTCTTTTCACGTGCAACTGTCGGACTTTTCTCTAAAATTCTCGTTTTCATTTTCATTTTACGAAAGACGTTCATTGATTAGTGGAAAACAGAGAACGGAAAGTAATTCTATTTCGAGAACCTGCAGTTACGATTTCGAAACAATTTTCGCTATAGTTAAGCCAGCTACGGATGCCCTGCTTAAATCAGCATTAGGGTGGAAACAAACAGACAACTGGAGTTCACGAAATTTACATCAGTTGATGAACAACGTGCGACAACGGTCAAAGTCAGACAGCACACACACACCAAGTGGCTACCAAATGGAATGTTCGAAGACTCTTCGTCTGGTCTACTCGTCTATTCTACGTTACGACAAAGAACTTCGTAAAAGGAATTCTGTTAACAGCCGAAACCTGAACTATGCAAGCAAAGGCAGGTGACCACCACCATGATAATGAGGACAGACGTCCTGTTAATGGTTGTGGCCGAGAAAGTTATTTAATTTTTGGGCTGTGGTAGATCGTTTGGCCTTATCAGCTGATGTGGTTGGGATTTTGGTCCATCCGATTGCGTGTTTGTTTTCCGTTACCATGCCAAATGTGACTGACTGATTAACTATCTGTAAAACACTTTCGGAAAATTGCCTATCTTAAGGGATCTTGTGCCTTCTTTTTTATGTCTTCCTGGTGAACTCTGAAGGTGATACTTCAAAGTGCTCTGTGAAATTTGCCATTACTGATGTCCTCTCTATCTGATCCAAAAACGAAAAAAATATCCCAACAGCCACCGATGTAACTCCATTTAGTTTTTTCTTCAGTAATTCACACTAGGACTTTCCATAGAGTAACGTTTAAGAAAACAACTCCAAAGTTTTGAAGCATCTATTGACAAAAGATGCAGTGTTAAATGAGTTGGGCAGATGATTTGTAAACCTCATTGCATACATTATCCACATGTTCCCATTTACTGCGTTAAGTGTTTGAAGCCCTACCGTCGACTTTGATGGTAGCAAAGGCACAGTTGAGTGCACATCGTTTTGGGAACTTGTACAACAGTTCGCTGCTCGGTTTGAAGTTTTCCGGTCCATTTGTTTAGCAATCAACAAAGTTCAAGGATGAGAGCAGTGGAGGTCAAGCTCAAAGGTCCCGTGGTCACCGGCCAATCAGGACCCAGGACAACAGACCAACCAATGGAACCGCTCGACCGAACAATCAGTCGTGATCGAAGGTCAGCCTCCCACTTACAGCACCTAAATTAGCACACATGCACCAGTACTCAATGCACAACCACCGATCCATCGCAACGCTCCACTCCGCTCCCCAACAACGCACTAATGATGCCAACTCGATCGGCGGTAAAACTTTTGCAATCAAATTGCCCAGATAGGCGAACAAACCAGCGGCTATCTACGTTACTTGAGCTACGAACATCCTCCTCAACAGTGAACTTTATTTACCGTCTTCTCTGTGATCAATAGCAACTTTAGATTGCATTCATCGATTAGCCAACACACTTATTCAGCCCACCCCGTAAGCATTCACATGGACCTGTCCTTCTGAACTTAGGGCTGAAACCCAATTTCCAAAGCACATTTCTCAGCACTCTTGAAACTTTGAAAAATGATCTCAGAATAGTAACTCTTTTCACCGAGTCTGGTCACTCGAACGGTGTTGAACTGGAGATACCTCTGGAAGCCATAACGGTGAAGAAGATAGCGAAAAAAACTTGTTTTCTGTGACTGCTCCTCGTGCGTAATACATCACACATTTTTAAGGACGTAGGTCACGTGCATAATTTGATACATTAGCGGAGATCAAAAGGTATAAACGGCGACGTGAAACAGAGTCAAAAGTATTGCGTCATACCCTAACGATTTAGGTCTGCACAAGTTCGAAGCTGGCGCTGGTTTCTTTCGGACATACATTTCTTGGCTGCATCGTCGACTCGTAGTGTTTGTGATCGTGCAAGGGTACGCGCCACGCGAGAGACTTTCATTGCCTGCTACATTAGCCAAATTTGACGCGACTGAGCTCAAATAAAACTTACCATCTGCCACTTCAAGAAACTGTGCTACGTTCAAATAACCTGTTGAGTTTCGTCCTTTAGTGCACAACAGAACAGGTAATTGAGGCAAGCAGGCGACTCGCTATGCGTAGAAGATGTACTGAACTGGCGTCACATCACTGCTCACTCAAACTGCTTTGAAAAGAGCGACAAAACATGATCCGCTTTTGGTTGGTCGGGTGATAAGAAGCCCTTTAAAGCACTGGATTTGAGCGCTACTTGCCTTGTTCACCCTGATTCATATATACTAACTAACTTTAACGGTTATTGGCATGCATCGTCTTCATAAAATTGCATTAGTAACAGAGTTACTAGCGGGTGCATGGTCAACATGGCCAGGTCCGGATATTTACCATTCGGCATGATGATAGTAATTATGGACCGTCGATACCGCGGGGTGTGTGAAGAGTGGTGAATAGACAAAGTCATGTCTACTGCTCAAGCCCACCTCCCTTTGTTTGCAACAATGAATTTTTTTATTCGGAAACGTTAGCCACTTTAAGGTCCTTCTTGTTCCGAATAAGGGGTTTTCTTGTTTAATCGTTTTTCGATGATGAACCATTTATACGTACTGTAAGGATTTTTTGTTGACCGGGAATTTAGCAGCGGAAAATTCTGTGTGCCACGTATAAGGCCATTTTTTGGCCAGTTTCGATTATCACTTGCGGTGGAGCTCGAGGAAGGTCGGTGGTTCCAACCGATCTCCGGTATCTCGACTGCTGCTGCCTAGGCTTGGATTACTTGGCAGTATCTCAGCCCTCATGCTTCTTTCTGATGGCATGGTAGCTAGACGCGAAAAGGCTGCTAAAGCTGGACTGTCGCATGTGGCAGCAGTTCTCAATCAGTTGTACGCCCAGTATTTTCAGTCTATATCTTCTGTGAGGACGGGGTGTCCGTGAAGACCCGCGTGTGTGAGCATGTGCAAGAGACACTGAAAATGGTAGTTTAGCGGACTTAAAATGAATCAGAAACTTGTGTAGACGTAATAGGCTACTCATAAGGTTGCTAAAATCTTTTCGACAGCCCACGACCGGTTTCGCCCTTCTTGGGGCTCATCAGGTAGGCGCAGTCCCCGAATTTCTTATGTTCTACTTGAGCCCAGATTTCACGAAATTAGCGAAATACACTAATTTGCATAAAAATTCGGTTTTGATGGAAGACTCATCTGGAACCCAACTGAAAAGCCCAGCTTGGAAACATCATAAACGAGAAATTCAGCTGGGTTCCAGGTGAGTCTCTCGTCAAAAGCAAATTGGTATGCAAACGAGTGTAGTTCGCTAGTCATAAACCAGTTTCTTGGGACTGTGGAGTCTTCACTTCCTTTTAAGAAGTAACCCGATCGATCAGCGATAGGGACTGACTAAAGTCTGTATCAGATGAACGTTTTGTTTCAGTCCGTTGTCTACAAGGTGGTTTGAAATACTGCCCGAACATTCTTTTGTTGTCATCTTCAAGAAGTACCTTCGGGATTTGGCAGGTTTCACAGATGAAAGTTTATTTTTTTGTGAACATTACGCCGTGTTTCTTCTAGATTCATGGGCCACGGTATTTAGCGCCGCTCTCGGGCCTAAATTTAAGGCAGTTTTGAGAGTTTTGAGAATGCTGCTCCATCGGACTTTGCCAGTGTTGTAGAATACAATGGCTCCTACACGGTGAATTGTTGTCTGCTTGAGTGTGACGCCTTACATTTGAGACTCTAAAGACTAACGGGCGAACAATAGGTAAGTTGATAGAATGGCATGCATGCATCCAAGTTGTTACCCTTAATGCAAAGCTTTTCTCAGAATCTCCCTGATAGAAAGTCTGCTGTCACCTCACCTACCGCATCCAAGGTATATCTATCTACCCTACCTCCTCAGATCATCGGTGAACAAAACACTGGCAGCTATGACCACTTTACAACAAGAACGCGGTTTCTACAGCTGGGGATGATGACAGAACGGTGAAAAGGAAGTTGAAGCATATTAATCCCGAGCTTGTCTTCAGTTCACTTTCAGATTACCCGATTAAATTTGGATAAGTTTTTGCAAGCTAGGAACAGACCAATTTCTTTATGGACCTGGTTCACATTGTCTCTGCCATCTGTCCTAAGAAGAGTGTAATATTTCAATCCTTTCTTGCTACCATATCCAGGTATCCATGAGTCCTTCATAAATCAAGTTCGTTTCATGAATTTTGTAAGGGATTTTGGGAGAAGCACGTTTATGGCACTTCGTAAATTCAGTAGTATCTTTTTTACCTCTCACTTGGTTAAATCTCACAGATGTCTACTTTTAAATATCAAATAAACCAAGTAGTCTTCATTTTAGCACTTTTATGAGAAGGAAAGTTAGGTGGTGATAAAAAACCAAAGTTCAGCCGGATGCATGATGTCCGAACATTAAAAATACACCTTCGTGTCTACCGTTGTGGTTCAATCCAACGTACCACCTCCAAAACCATCAAGGTCGTCCTCGATGGTGTTTTCCTATTGTTATCTTCATTGTTCTTGAGGGGCTATAACCGTAGAAAGCCGCCAAATTCCTCTGATTCATTCAGTCACACTTGTCTTGCCTACGCAGTCCATCTGAAGTTGACTGTCACCATTTTTCCGTATCTCTTCCTGCTTCATTTAACGAAGGAACCGGTACGGGCAGGAAAGTTATCCAGACTGAGATTTTTTTCTCCAACTGATTTTCTAGACGTTCTTCATTTGTCCAATTAACTACTGTGTTGGCATTTACTCGACTGCAGACAGCTATCCTGTCCCAAAGTTTTCGAACGCGTGTCACGGTTTTGAAAGCACGTGTCAACCTGGCTTTGTTCATCACATGCTAACGCCCTATTCGATTCGACTTGATGCGGGGGGTGGTTTTGGGTACAAATAAGCAGGCAAAAATGTGATCCGACTGGGTTCTTAGTTTGATCATCACGTGGGCTTGGTTGAAATACGACGAATTCCTAAAACATACGGGTCACGAGACAGTTCAGTCGTAAGACGTGAAATGTCATAGCGTTTCACAGTATGAGCTGTCGTTTCATGATACTTAGACTGTATAATCACGTATGGGAAATGTGAGCATATGTTAATTTCCACTGAGTGAATTTGGTGAAAACCTGTGAGAAGCTAGTTATCTGAAGAAAAAAGACATCGGGAATGGTGACGCTGAATTTTAGGTTATGTCTTCCTTCATAAACCATGTTAGGTCAATCATTGTACGTTTGGTCCGTAATTGAGATGCCAAATAGTTGTTCACCGAACCAGAGGGGACACCTTGTGTAAAGGGATATCGTCACACAAATAGCACTCGATCGTGTTGTAAAAGCACTTTCTCAGGCAAAACGGGAACTCTCAACAATCTATGTTGCCAGCGATCGAAAATGCACCTGTTAAACAGACTGAAAACACACACCTTTCAAAAATCCTAACCAACTCTACCTTTTTCTGCACTTCCTCGTTGTCCCATATTCGGAAAGGCATGTGGCTGAGTTTTAAGAGGGCTTCGATTCCTTTCGCTCGAAAGTTGGTAAAAGTGCACAAAACAGTTGGTCACAGCGCCGTTTTTATTGTTTATGTAAGAAATTCCAGGTATACTGGTCCGCAGTTATCTGACTGCAAGCTTTGAAAATTAGGTATTACCGGTACTTTGGATGCGCAGCTGAATGGTTATGTCTCGTGTAAGATCCTTATACCGCGAGGGTTTATTGTATTCCAAATGCCTCAATTAGTGGTAACTGAGAATACAATGCCAATGACCATTGGTCTGAGATCAATCACAGCAGACAGTGTACGTGTTGCGTAGACTAAAACGTTTGAGATTTTAACAGCCAGGAATTTCATTCTACTAGAGGTGAGGGACTATTTCGACTGGGTTAAGTGGGTGATGGAATCCCCAGAAAGCCTAGCGAAATGACTGCTTTTGTTTTGTTTGAGGATGAACGTGGAGAGATCGGACACTTGACCCTATCGATCAGGCGGGGAATCTCACTTAGGTCTGCAACTTAGCTTGATACAACTTGATAAAACTTGATACAACTGTTGGTGTGCCTATTCTCGGACCGTTTATTCGCTTCTTTCCGTCAGTAACTGCTCTTTCCGACTTCGGAGTTATGCGATTTTTACCCTTTGAAACAAAAAGTCAGTGTAACAACTGACGGTTTACAGTGCTCATCAAAGGTAGCAGTTCGAAATAGATGTTTAGCGTTTTATTGATTAACTATTATTCCAGTTGTATCAGAGTTACTCAATAAGCAGGTTGATTGCTATGCATCTTAGTTTCTTTTCAAGGTAGGATGAATTTACTCATTTCTGAAACAACATGCGTACAGGTTCGTGAAGGAGACCGGCAACCAAAATGACCATCTCTTATGGGGGTAGAACTATTTCGGTCGCCGAAATGGTACCCATTATCTGTTCTATACAACATTCCAACTGAGTCGGTTTCACTTTTCTGGTAAATTATTATTGTTGCTGGGATGAAATGTTTTACGATAAAATATCTTCATTTTGCCACCCAATCAGATTATTCGATTGGAGTAAACTAACCAATAGTACATCTCAAACGAGGAAATGTTTTGCTCAGCTTGGAGTTGGAACTTCATTACTTCATTACCAAGCAAGCAAATACGTCTACAGAAGAATATGGAATGTGCGAAAAAGCCGGGTAATTCGGCTCACATATATTCGTTTGTGTATGTCACAGTTATTCTTTCAGGTGACCCAGCGAAGATCGTCGAACGAAGATTGCGTGGTCCCCCGTGGTGTGTCCGAAAATGTGTTGCCATCAGCGCCACACTGCTAAAGTTTACATTCCTTCTTTCATCATTTACAACGTAACGTATTCAAGATGTACGAGATATCTAGTGACTGTTTGTAATGCATGGCTAAAAATTAACTTCAAGTGATACCAAAACCACAACTTTCATTTTGAAAGACACTTGTTTTCGGCGATTTTCACGGCTGAAAACGAAAACAAAACGAACTAGAACGTATTAATGTAGAAAACTTCCGAAACGGCTTTAGGCCAATTATCAATCAAATCACATGACTTGCATGTCCAATACTGGTGGATCGATTGTTGGTCATTTTATTTTCATTGACGAAGTTAAATGTCATTAGGTGCAGAGGCCTGGATTCTACAGTCTAATCGCGATCGATTTACGCACATTTTGAATTTACTGTCGGTCGTTTCTGAATGGGGCATCTGGGTTGATGTGGTTCGTAACCGCGACATTTAATGTTACATCAACATCGGGAATAAAAGCAGTTAGTGTCGGTTACTGTAACATGCATGGATCGTTGCGGACGAGAGATGTACGTGCCACTTAGTCGTGTCACAGTAAAAAACAATCTGAAGCCACACCAGCATCCTTCAAAAAACCCTCCTCCTACCTTGATCCAACTATGCTTGTGACTTCACATTAAACGGGGGAAGCAATCGACTTGAGTACCTTATCGGAACCCGGTAACAGTGTATAAGTTTGGTCGTGCCCAGATCTCAGCCTGAGGTCAGCGCGTTATATCTACTCCAGCACCGCACACTGGATGTATGACCAAATTCGAACAGGCGAACATGTTCAAGCTACAGCTTTGTGCAGTTCTCCAACGGCGACACCAACGATCGGATACTGTTCCTTCTTACGATTAATTAACTAACTAGTTGGCGCTTTCAAGTAGGACGGTGCCACGGACACCTTAAACCTGACAGAAAACATCCGATTAGTTGGTGAACAGTCAGTCGTCTGATGTGAATCACACACTCTTTACACGAGTGTGTCACCCGTCAAACTGCCACGGGTGAATTAAATTCAGTTTCAGAGGATTTCCTTGAGGTTACAGGATTGCTGGGAATGCTGACCACTTATGCATGACTATCGACAAGCGGGTGGGTGTGATTTGTTTTACGGATTGCCAGCTGTACACTCCTCAGCCAATACATCCGGACGGGAACTAGGGCTTTCAAAGTTACACAATTCTGTACGCAGATGTTGGCCAGCACCAAACCAACTGTCCCATTTATGTCCATTTAGTAGGAGAGCTCGCCAATGGGTGCTTTTTTGATGTTGCCTCAGACGCAACTTCCGTTCTTTGTATTTGTCGCAGACAAATCACGAGTGATTGCTAAAAACAAAGATTATCAGAAAGGTATTACTCAAATATAGTTTGTAGAAACCAAAAAAAGTCATGAAAAATAGAAAAATACAAATTTTCATTGAAGAAATGCATACTAGAGTATGCATTTACTGCGATTTTCGCTTAGAATAAAAACCAGACGTTGAATGCTTTGAATCAACTACAACTTCAGTGCTTTCACTGATGTTTCTTCTCATTCTAAAACCAGAGTAAAGTTATTTTGAAAATCCTCCAAATAAAATTAAAAAACCGGTGGACTGTAGAGGGAAGTAATGCTAGCCCAACACCGTCGTTCCACAGTGCAGACAACTTCCAGGGTCCTACTTATCCTTCGGGAGAAACCACTGAGATGTTGGCAGTCACATATTTAACTTATTCTAGCTGTTTCCACTCACTTTTTCGAGTGTCGACCGCACCAGCACTACTGATACCTCTGTTGTACCCCCCTCCATGTTACACTACTCAAAAAGTTGATAAGAGCTCTAGACGGTGCACTGCACATCAGAGAGCCGTAGTTCCCGAAGATCCATGAATATTATCCGGTAGTATGTTGCAATAACCACTCATCTGCGAATCAGGTTGGCGATATCGGTAACTGAGGTGAAACTGAACTGCACCTTTCATGTGGAAGTACATTCAGTCAGAGAGTAGTATAAACGAGAGATTTGGTTGACACTCCCGTTGACAACAAATTAATTTGCAATTTTTTGTAGCCTTCTATCGAGTCACACGTCTACTTGTTTAGTCGCACTACTTGTAGAAAGGCAAGAAGAATGGCGGTCATACGGCGCGCGAAAATAAAAATTCGTCTTCCTATTATCCTGTCAACGATACATTGAGATCATTCAACACCAATGAGCCACCTCCTGAGGATATCTCACACCCTCCACCCCGTAAGGGAAGTGTCACGCAACGTTAGGAAAACATAGCCCGTCTTGGGTCTCCTACATGTAACCCTTGAGACCAGTTGCAATAAGTGTCTTTTAACAAACGTAATTCGGTCCTCTGAGATTGATGCACCGAGTCCATCAGACAAGTTGTCATCAGAGTTGATGCCGAGTTGATTACGACTCACGACAACTACCCGGCTTTAATCGTCGAATTGCGAAAGACTCAGTCGTAGAGTGCACAATCTCGATGCTGATTAAATCCTGGTCAAATTAAGTTGTCACGGAGCGTTTAAAGGGAGCACACGGGGCTAGTACTCAGTTCATTCAACTCAAAGAAACCTCTAGTTAGCTGGATGCGAATTCAACCAGAATTATTCGTGTCATGTTTTGTGGAAGTTGGCTCCTAG
Source organism: Opisthorchis felineus (assembly GCA_004794785.1). Lineage (NCBI taxonomy): Eukaryota > Metazoa > Platyhelminthes > Trematoda > Opisthorchiida > Opisthorchiidae > Opisthorchis > Opisthorchis felineus. Next base: position 95,408 of record SJOL01009770.1, read on the forward strand.
TGCGAGACCACGAGCTGATACATTGCAGCCAAAATGCTCCGTCGGAAAGCGCGTCCTCTAAAGACTGGCAAAAATCTCGCTCTCTGTGGAATCATCCTCTCTCTTGTTGAAGCTTTGGGTCCTTAACCTCAGCATTTCTCACGCATAGCTCGGACAGTTGCGCGCTGAATAGAACCGAACCAAGATCTGACATCTCCAACCCCGGTAACAGCTTACGAGGACATAGTCTAACATTTTCCATATCAGCTGTTTTGCTGAGTACATCTGACGAAAGAATACCTCCCTCCACAACAGCGGAGGATACTCTCTCCCATTAAGTGACCAATAGGAATGAGTTTTTTTTACACAGGTAAAGGTTATTCATCTAGATATATGCGGGCTTGAATTAGCAATTTTGCTTGACATGAGTAGTTCACTTGTATGACAAGCCTGCTTATGCGTGAATCAAAGATACCAAAACAATCTGATGAATTTTCGTATCCAGCTGGACTTGTGCAAGAATACCATAACAAAATTTATCACGAAAACGTATTTCTAGGTGACATCAAAAACAGTGGTGATCGTTAGAAACTTGGCAAACACAAGTGTGCTTTACATAAATTTGTCTTTATGAGAACTATTCTGTGGGCTAGAGGATCCCGCTCTCGACAGCTGGAAGCAAGTAAGTAAGCTCAACGATCCAACGGTAAAAGCAGTCCCTGTGGTCACTGTCTTTCGAGAGACGGGAAACACCTATTGTCTAACTATTTTGCACCCAAGCACGGAAAATCATGTTGTGGCAAACGCGCAAAAACACTGTTCAAACATGAGGCGAAACACTACTCGGAAGGTCCAGAAAACTCTTTCACATTCCAGTGTTGTTTTCGTCCTTCCTAGGGCTAGCCAGTTAAACCTGGTCCTTGAATTCTACTTGAACACAAAATTATACGTAGTTAGTGGAATACTCTTGTTTGTAGACTGAGTTGGTGTTAACGAAAGACTCGGCTGAATCCCTCGTTTACGACTTGCTTCAACTCATTGTGCTACACACAGGCCTACAGATGGCGTGATATTTGGGATACCGCAGTATTGTTTCTCCGCATAGTGCTACTGCGGATGAGTGTATTTCGCCAACTGCGCGCAATTCTGATCTTCACAGAATATAAGTTCGGTGAACTCTCACGGATCGCACCTACCTTATACGTACAAAGAAGGGTGAAACCAGCAGTTGGCTGCCAAAGGTCCTCGGCAACTTTATAATTTCTCATTTTTTGTGTCATTTTATGTAATTTACAATTGTTTATACATATTTCACCTATATTTCTAGAAAATGTAATGCAACACCTCAGATATCGTGCCAAATGTAACATGAGAAAGCTTTTGTGCGCCCCATTAATTTGAAGAATATCAGAGACTAGTGATTCAACTGAACCTCCCGCTAACACCAAGGTAATTTGCAGAAGGGTGTATTTTGCAAAATTCTTGACCTCTCTTGGGAAGTTGTGGCTTAACCCTCAAAACAAATTTGGAGTCATTTCGCTCTCATTCTGAAAGTAGTTGCTCCTCGTATTTAATCTTGGATAGCAACACTATACTTTCTATTGTTAGGTAGAGAGTTGTGGTATGAACAAACCTTTTTCAGACATTCACCTGGTTATCAGCTGAGAGGGATTAAAACAAGCCTGGAATCTGTTGCTCTATTAGGATATGTTCAGATCGAGTGAATGTTCCGTGCGGAGGCTGTCCCAGTTTTCAATTGTTGTAATATGCCGAATATCAGGGATTACGCACTGGTACGTACAATCTTAGTTACTAAATGCCAACTTAGGTCTTAGCGTGCTAGCCGAGTTTGAAACAATTTCATTCGTCATTTGTTATGTACACCCTGGAAAATGCTGAGTTGAAAACTGGTGCGATGTTATCTGGAGTGTCAAACTCCTCCTGTGGTCTCTGAGTGAAGTCTATTCTCCTTATTTGTACTTTTATGAATTCTAAACTACACGCGTTCAGACTTAATCAGCCATACACATACATCGTGCTAGTTTACACAGATCGCTTAACGCGTTGTTATTTTGCGAAGATAGGGTTATCCCATCCACACAAAATCAATAAATATCCCGAATATCGGACAGACCTATTGATTGGCCTTTTAAACACCCAAATTGATGTACCTCAGCCGGTCGTTTGCACTCGTCTAAGTATACACTTCGTTGATAGTTTTTCATTTGTTCACAGAAACGAACCGGGATCACGAAGAAGATTTGACGAACCAAATACGTTCATAAACGCAGCACTCTGTCATGGGAAGCTGTCCAACGTACTTTCAACCTATTTCAAGCTCAGTACTATGAAAGCATCGGATAGCCCTGTCTATTTCCCATACATTCACGTGCTGCTTGCAGCTAACCAATCTACAACAACACCTATAAACAACACCAACAAGAAGATTCAGTTTTGTGTCATTAAAATCATCCAGGACTCTAGTATTCTTGTGTTAGTAAACCGTTCGTTAGAATCAATGATGAAATCATTTTTTACCGAATGAGAATCGATATTATCTGTTCCGATACAGTAGCCCAGTAGTTCAACAATTAGTCGTTTAGCCACGAGCAGCTGAACAAACGTGTGATTAGCTCCCACTTGGACGGAATATAGCGTCACTCATCCTTCAATCACAGAAAGCACATCACGTGGTCACCTGCTGACTGGCCCGTCTAGTGATGGCTTCTCAAAAGGAATTTTCACTCATCTTATGAAAGCATTCTTCCTCTGGGCTAATTATTGATTGATGATGAGGTGGGGAGATTTTATAATTTTCATTTGAGATTTCGTCCTGTCAGCGAGGTCAATCTATGCTGATAAACCGGGAAGCACTGATAGAGTTGTTTCATCCTTATGGGGAATCATCAGCAGTGCGCATCTGATGAAACATAGAGGGTTTCGAACCCACGACCTTCTGGCCAGTGACAGCACTCCAAACAGTTCTTCCACGAGCGGCTGATCAGTAGTGTGATTAACCCCTCGATCACAGAAACCACATCACATGGTCACGTACTGACTAGCTTTCTTCAACATTTTGCGGCTGTTACGTTCTAACTAATACCGATTTGAGGGATTTCACTATTTACGAACTTGTTGTGGCACGTCACTATGTTGTTCGGTAACATCATCTAAGTGGTGTTTGTTCAATGCCCACTGAATTTTTAGCGCCCACTTCAACGTCCAACATGCGCTCCACGTTTAGGCCATTTTTTTTTACGAACAATCACTTTGTTTAGTTACAGTATACATTTTATGACGCACATGCTTGCGAATCGTGGACTACGGTTGAATCGTAAACATCGAACAGTTTTTTTATTGGGCGATTTGGCTATTTTTACCTTTCCAGCCCAGTCGTCCTTTCTGTCACTCCTATGTTGCCTTTCTTAGTGTGAACGGAGATATTTACCATCTTGTCATGACTGGCTACTCGGTATGAATTTTACCTCAACCCATTATACATCTCACAGTCTTATCGGAATATTTATGGTAGGTCAGTCAAATTACTAAGTTCACTTAGATGCGATAGTCTGAGAGAGTTGATCAAGACATGTCTGCGGTGTTACGATAAACCGTCGAGTGGGGCAATTCCTCCTCGTTTTTTTAAGGCAACTAAGCTGAACCAGACAAATTCACTTTATTGTGTCTTTGCTTTGTATGACAAACGCTCGTTCGCGTTTGTGTAGCAGACAAAGAAACCATCCACGGAGCATGATTATCGGACAAGCCCCATGACAGTCATATTCCAAAACACGATAACCGACCTAATTCGAAGCTATTTTCTGGTTTGAGGACAGCTTTAGCCCAAAGTGTAAAACCTTATGTGTGTGTGTGTGTATGACTGATCCATGCTGAACTGCTCAAAATGGTTCACACATTGATATGGTTTTCATTCCGGACATTTCTTGCTTCGCGAAAATTGCATCTGTTTTGTATGGATTTAGTGAATGCTGGGACCGAATTTAATCTTAGTAAGCATGTTCGCCTGTTTTGAGCTTCTCTAAAGGGCATAAAAAGTGGATATTCAACATAGTGCTTGGTTATTCCGGGCGAGCTTGTATGTAAGTAACCTGACACACCGAAAAATGCTTGGGTTTGTACAGTGACTGGCAATTACTGTGATGTACTTACCTGTCAGGTCATCGTGCAGAGTATGCATACACGTTTATGCAGGTTCTGGCAGTCTGCAAAAATATCCCTGTATGAACAGATGGGTAGTTTGACAGGTTTTTCTCCATACCGTCGATTAGGAGTCCGAATACATAACGAATCATACCCAGTTTGCCGGCCCTACCAACCCGTCGACGGGTGTGTGTTTCGGATGGTAATACCCGGAAACCGACAACCCAGTGGTCACGTGATCGAACAACCCACACTAAGTGATGGGTTTCAGTGAAAAGGAGCATTTCGGGATCCGACGAAATTTTTACTATGAATGTAGAAATCTCACACTGAAAGGTAGACTGAAAACACCCACAGACAGTGTGTTCGGAAGTTAGCAAATTCGACATATTGGAAATAAACCTGGAAGATCACAGCATATTGAAAACAGGGCGCTTGAAGCGGCCGACGAACGCCTCCAAAGCCCAAATCATCATAGGGAACTGTGTTCACATGAATGAAAAGTAGTCAACGGGAGGGACGTCCACATATGACTTACGTCTATACACCCCTTTGATTACTGAGATAAAACATTTGTCAACAGAAAAAAATAGTAGCGGTAGTGGCAACAGTATTTTGGAAACTGAACAAGCCCTATTAGGCGTATAGCAAATGACGAGATTTCAGTTCCCCGTACTTTCTTCCATCTCTAAGCAACGAGATATGAGGTACTATCATGTGTGCCTTTATATTTTCAATTTTTGGCACACACAGCCATACGTGTTCACTCATGTGGATGGGTGACTCGGGATTTGGAGGTACTCACCGTCTGCTTCAAAACATGAGGCCCCTACCCTTGTTATCCGAGCCGTCCGACCAAACTCCTTGATGCGTCTCTTGATAGACCTGTGCTACGCAATTCTTGGCGTGCGTGACTTCAGTATGATCCACAGAGCTAGAATTTTGACAACTTCGCAACAATGCTCATCTTTATTTGGATCAAGAGCCGGTGATAGTGCATTGGGCGCAAATCTCAAGACTTTTTTGGGAGGATTCGCTTCAGGCGCGAGGTGCATGGAGCATCATCTCAAACATTACCTGTTTACTGACATCAGGTGGGCGCAACCCCACCTACAGTGTTCTCCAACCCTTCCCTTCTTAAAAAAACCCCGGATGAGCCAGCCGTGCTATTCCACCAGGATATAAGTTGTGAAGGTCGAACGGGCTTTATGCTGCAAACGGTTGATCCGAGCTCTTTCAATTTGGCCTCAATATTGGTCTGTTTGATGACCTAAGGAGCACAAAACTAGTCAAGTAGGTTGGAGTTACTTATGTCATGTCTTGGTCTATTTGACACCACAACCGTGACTGAAAAACAGTAAAGCCTCCGGTCTTGTCTGCTGCTAGCCATTCAGCGGCACAGGCAACTTTGAATCATCCTACAGCTAATGTGTGTAACCGAGCGCAAACTAGTCTAGCCTAGTCGATCCGATCCGATCCGATCCTAGATGATCCTGGCCGAACCGTAACGAGCGTACCGGTTTGCCTGACTTTTTAACAATGAGAGCGAATGATTTTCAGCTTCTCTTGTGTACTGACAAGTAAAGGCCATTAGAGGGGAAAATTTACCGAAAAAAAATCGAACTTATTCAAGATTTCGTGAATATTTGTCTTGTCCACAGTTCCAAGTTCAATATCGTTGATGCACGTTAGCATGTTTCAGTCCGTGGCAATGTGTGCGAATCCCAGGCTAAATCAGTGAACAACCTAAACGACGCGTATGTGGTGGTCTGGCGAAAAGTTAATTAGTCCTGCTAATTGTAGTTGTCACACTATATAGGGGTCAGTCATTTTAGTGTTTCCTCTTGGGGGTCGAACAACATTTTCTTGTAACTGGAAAGTTTGTTACTTAGATAGCAGCTAATTAACAGAAAAATTCTTTTGTAGTGTGTCACTACGACTGTGAACATCACTCACGAACGACAGTGCATGATAACTATCGTCCCCTATCGGTAAAAACACATTTTCTATGCTCAGATTTGTTCGTTTCATTGTTCTAGTGGAAGCGATGATAGAAAGGAAAGACGTAATGGATTCTATCATCCCCTAATTTGAAAAGTGGAGTTGTTTTCTGCACCGTAGTTCATTATGAAACGGGACATATGTTACACACTCAAACAGACACCAAAACTACGTTTTGATGAAGTGTTCAATCTGTTCTTTTTACGGCTGAACTGGTTAGCCACGAAACCGAGCGAACTGACGCCGAAAGTTGTTCGGTATGAAACACATTCGAACAGCGTGATGATACTGTCAATTTGGGGGCCTGCCTTCAGGCATGTGATCTGATAAACGGAATTTCGCTAATGAGGCAAAATGGAGGTGCTTCTCCAAAACGTATTGGGAACGCAACACTCGTAATTATTTTGTTGATCGCACTGGCCACATTAGCACTCGCTGTAGCGAACAAACCCTATAGCAGCCTTAAATTCAATTATGTAACAAACTGTCACTGATCGTTAAGGGGTAGGTATTAGATAATTTTGTTTATTAAGCTGTGATTTTTCTCATGGTCTGGAATGACAACTGCTTCGAACCTATCTGTGTGGTCCTCGGAGTGATTTACACGCTAGATGTACATACACGTGCATGCCTGCTTTCCCACAAGCTGTGCTGATCTGGATAACCAACGGAGATTAATTTCCGTGTGATGGTTCGTTTTACTTAATATCTTGCAGTTGCTCCTCACTTATACGGATCAGCTTAAGATGGTCGGTTCTCAACATGTGGTCAGTATGAATTCATAACTGACGAAGTGTAGCGAACGTTCGCCTCTCCAGGTGGCAAAAGTTGTATAGTAGAACGTAGTGGTAGAGAATATCGCCAAAACGAATAGCTTGGTGAAAATAAGAGATTTTCGAGCCCCATTAAACATGAAATCATGCGTTTCATCGCTTCGCGGAACTGTTACGCCCTCCACCCATTTCACAAGGCAATAGGAACAACAAAGCGGCCGGATGAATCCATTTTGGAACTTGAGATCACGAAAAACACTGACGACCTTAATTCAGAAACATATCAAAAGACGACTTAGAATGCACGAAGAAGATATACCATCCCAGACGAATGATTTCCATACAAAAACACATAAAACATGAGGGGATGAATCACTGCAGCTGTCTTTTCAAACGATACCGAACCATTCACAAACCAACCTTCATGATCGGCCATCTGAATTAACCCGCGAATAACACTTAATACACATTGATCAGGCTACTATCATATATTTGTTTTGTAAACGACTTCATTTCTGTCTCCAAAACAAGAACCCACATCAAGGTAACGTAAAAGTATGTTTATATTAGCTCTTGTTATATTGGTCATCAACCTTTTTGTCTATTTAGCTGGAATGAAAAGTTTGCGTGGGTCGGACGCAATTGTATAAGAAGTCGAACACACAGGCTATAGCATTAGCCTTAAGGGGAATAACAACGTCACTTAATCTACGAGTTGACCTCAAAATAGCTCAGTGGCTAAGGCGCGAACTTACTGACCGGAAGGTCTGAGGTGCGAACCCAACGTCGACATCTCAACTGCTACTGTCTAGGTAGTATCTCAGCCCTCGTTCTTCCTTCGGGTGACGTTACACATATGCACCGAAAAGATGCTACAGCCGAACGATGATGATGACGATGAATCTACGAGTCACTGCACTTACCAGTTTACCTGGAACTGTAGTGATTCACAATTCGATAGCCTGAAACCCGAGTCCTAGAAAACGTGCATGAAGAACTTTGTACACTTTCAGGTGACCCAACATAAACTCAGATAGAATCTATGCTAGAATCATCGACCATCCATTGATTTTTTGACAAAGGTCGAAGAGCTGAAATTCACTCATGGTTGAGGGTCTTAGCACAGGAGCACAGCCAGAGAGATAGAAGTTTGGTTGGATATTATTGATTACTTGCCTGTGGACTGTAGTCTGACTTCAAAAGTTTCAAATATTACTCAGAAAATGCCTTGTCTTTGTTGGGTGGCCGCGTTGTTTTAAACTTATTTAACTAAAACAAGATATGTCTTATTGTGGTCCCGAGCCTATAGCGTCCGAGAAAGTCTGCTCATAGGCAATGGTCTCGAGCAACAAGTACAATGAATTCTCACACCAGAAGGATTTCGTCCGTCTTCAAGACTGATCGAAGCAGAGTACCAGCTTCAGTGTAGAAGTTACTTTTGTTGAGTGCAGCTTTGGGACGTATGCACCGATCACATTCACGTAGTGTAGGTTTGTCAATCTCAGACACATTGAAGCCAGACATGGATTGATTCCACGGGGTTCTGAGTTGGGCATGATCATCTCATCTTCTTCCGGTCGGATATCCGATCCAGTAGAAAGTGCATCCGAAACCAGCTTCTCGGTGATTTCTTTGGTCAACTAGCCGTGTATTTTGCTGACGGCTTCGACATCGATCGCGCAGCTCTTCATTTCCTTTGCGCTTTGCAGGATGGTCGATTTGGTTATCAGTTTGATTTACTGGTTTCCGGATATTCTTGGAATCCATAGTTATCGGTTTAAAAAGGGAACGCGATAGTTTTCCATTGACCCGCAAGAGACAGAAATTAGTATGGGCTGTTATAAAACTCCCAAGTGTCTAGTCTGCAAAAGAGGATGTAACTGATTGTCAGTGTGCTAGCCGAGCCTGGTAGTTGGATTGCAAACCTTTCATAACAAATCAAGCTGGCGTCGTTAGTGCTGGGTTGACTGGGTACCGATAGTAACAGTCCAAGCTGACAGTCCAACTGATTTCGGATAAATCATAAGTCCGACTAGCTCCGATGATAACAAGAGTTGACGGACTAGGGGCCAGCCACACCAACCGCATTGCACAGCCAGATTTTCTGGGACTATGAAGAACTATTTAGTTCCATGTATAAAAAAACGGTGAAGTTGTGGCACTGAACGATGTGGCACGAAAGAAGGAAAAATTGGTATGACAAGTAACCACCACTTAGGCGACCAGAGAAATTTGTAAATGCAATTTCCGTATAATTTAAAATACCGAGACGCAGGTTAATCTCGTGGTCACGTGGGCTTAAAAAACACTGACATAGTAACTCGGGTTTGGAAGGATTTTCGATGTTACATGTTGAAGCGCACTTGTCTGGCCTGACAGGATTTCAACGAATTTCCAGCGACTTGGACATGTAAGAAGCACACAGCTAGATGGTGGTTCCCGTGCATATGTGTGTCCCCCGGTTGCATAAAGTTGATTTTAACACGAGTTGGATAAATTAGGGCTATCAAGCGGGTGGAATTCCGAGGCTAACTGAAAGCTCTGAGTTTGAAGCTTGAATTTCACTAAAATATCCAATATTCAATCGCTGAAATCGTTATTGAATTGGTTGTGCTTGGAAACTTTGCGGCCTCACTCCTTCATCGACGGTTTATTCTGGGGTACATCCCTAATATTCGTAAGTCGGAAATTTAAAACTATATGCCGTAAATACTCGTAAAGTTTGAATGAACTGCTTCCAATGTTAGGTTTATTCCATTGATGAGTGAGCAACAAAAATTCAATGATCAATAAGTGGACCAGGCAGATGAGTAAGTTCACTGAAGTGAAATGGAGAGATGACATTGATGAAACTCTACGATGCAGGACTGTTTCCAAAGAAAATAAGTGCAAACTTGCCGATCACAAATGCTCCGGCCTTTATCACTTGCTGCTACCGTTTAAAACGCTCTTTTTTTTAGTAACTATGTACTCATTGGGCACAGTTACGTCAGTCAAATCTTGCGGTCCAAACACCAGGGAGAAACATAGCAAAATGAATAACTAAAACCCCAGAAAATATTGTCGCTTCAGTTAGACAAAGCAGGCTTTACTTACAAAATCACAGCAGATCTGCGTAACTTGAAACAACGACGTCATCAGTTGGATTGCCAGGACAAACTTCCTACTCCTGATGCTTTCAGGTGTAGGGAACACGTATACATTGCCTGGTTAGCAAGTGGAATGTTGATTGAAAATGATGTCAAAAAGATCGAAAACTGCGTCACGTGGGGCACAGTCGTCATTTTTATGTAGAATTGTAATTTTTCTTACTGGTTACGTCAGGTGCCTGAATCGGACCACATGAAACAAGAACAAACCTATTTTAGATAAGTAGAACTGTTTTCCCCCCACAAGCAGGTTTGTCCCTTGATTGATGGAAACTGATCAATCTAAGTGAAATTCATTGAATACAGTGAAGAGGCTTTATCAGTACCATAGTTTTAAAGACGCTAAAATGTGTGAAAGAGACCAAATCTTTCGTGGAAGCTCCGTTGAAATGGTTATCGCACCACAGCTGGTCTGTCGTCCAAAATGGCAAAACTGCAAGATAATCAGACGGAACACACTACTCATAAGGTTGGTGAGAATTTTTCGAAAGCCCACGACCTGTTTCGCCCATTCGTAGGACTCATCAGACAGGCGCAGTCCTCGAGTTTCCCATGCAAATGTTAATCACTACGCGCGAGCCATTACTGAAATTTCCAGGGTATCCCAACATCTTGCTTTTTCCATATGATGGCGAAGCTAATGCATTACCATTAACTTTGGTCAGCTTCAATTGCGAAAGTTGAGAGCCGGTAGAATTTGAAGTCGTGTGTGAAGATCAGACACTTAGAAAGTATGCAGGTTTGCAAAGCACCTGTCCCGATATTTTTTTGGGATGCCACTACCAGGAGACCAGACGGCTAGACAGCTCCAATGACACTAATTATGGTAAGTCAGGCGCATTTTCGACACATGATTCGACGGTAAGTGACGATTTGGAATGCGTTTACTTCGCTGTGAAGTAGCTTCCCCATGACGAGCAAAATTTCCTTGTTCGAAAGCCAACCAAGTAGACCCTCCGATGACATTATGAAAGAGGGTAATCGTTAAAGTCCTGTGAGCAATTTAGCGCCCCACCGCGATTAGAAAGAGTGCCAAGGAATTCACAAGCGAGAAGACTATTAAGCTTGTAACCAGACGGCATCAAAACTGGGTTTTGCTGAGCACTATTCATGTGCACTGTGTCCCGTCTTGTTCTTGGTCAAAAATGATAAACTGGATGCGGCAAGCCCGTGAACATAAAGCAAACTCCGTCTATCGCTCCATGAGCGACTCTGAGAATACATCAATCCAGCACTGGCTCCACTGCGCGAGATAACAACCAAATGTTGCGCCCGAAATCACTTTGGTCCCCATTTACCGAAGTCTGGTAGGCAATTTATCGAGAGCTGTTCAAATTTTCCTGTCTCCATGCCGTTGGCCCAAACAATCACATGTGTACACGTTGGCTCTTTCAGCGCTCGCGGTCTACAACTTCGGATTAGTTGAGAGCCAGCCACTCACACGGAGACTGTCCTGTTGAAGACAGTGACGAATTCCTCAGTCGGAATGATAATTAACTATGGAACGCCGCAGCCACCACCGGTCAATCCACACCAGACAACTATTCAACCGATTCAATTGATAGTCAATTTAAACCAGCGTCAATCTAGTTTTGAGTATTAGTGTTGAATAATTTTCAAGCGAGCCACCGATAAAACGCACACTATTCACCAAAAATGGATGCAGGCCATCCACGAGTAGGTTTCACGGAGAATACGAACCGCTATCTAGTTGGGTGTACTGCTCGATCACTTCACCGAAGGCCTGGCGGTAGTCTACGTGTACTTTACGTGTACTGTATGATACCCACCAAGGTAGGCCCACTATAAGCTTCCACCGATCGTTCCAAGCTGGATCACTACGCAATTTTTCACCGTACAGCCCAGCTGCATTTTATTCGTCTAAGGCAGTATAATTGCAAGAGAGAAGGTCAAGATGCTGGGCAGCGATTTCGAGATACACCACTGCCGACAGTCTCAACTGTGTTCCTAGGTCCTCCAAGCAAATGTAAGAGCTGAGCTTGGATACATCCAGACTCCGACTAGCTCCGATTGCAATTTTGGTTGAGGAAGAAGGAGTCAACTACTGAGGCCACATTGTTCAATTAATTGCACCTACGCCCTGTACATTATTATTACTATTATATTATATTATTCGGTCAGGTTGTTGGCGTACAATGGGAGACGACGAATTTTATTTCGACAGGTCACCAGCATGTGGAGCATCCTCTGTAAGTGAAATAATCCGGATGAACGTTAATGCAATGACCACGTGGGTTTCATAAGAACGGGACTACTTGACAGCTGAAAAATCAAGGTCAGAGTTCAGGATGACACACGTGTACCTATAGCAGTCAAGGTAAATCAGTTCACTTTGACAGCAGCGCTGGTCGTCTTTTGTATATCCAATCTCTGTTCGCAATGTTTCTCTGAGGAGTATGGGGTATAACTACCTCTGTTGCTGAGGGATATATTGTGTTTTCCTTGTGTTGCACTGGAGGTGCTCGTCTTCTGGCATGACAAAATAGTTATAGAATATGCTTGAATTAATCAGGCAAAACGGTGAAAAAGGAAAAAAATAACTTAAGTCTGTCTCTGACATAATATATGTAGATAATATGAAGACATGAATCGGCAGCCACTTCGAAGGCACCCACGTGGAGATCGAACTCGGGTTGTCAGGCTGGTGGTCCACAGACCTATCCGCTCGACCCAGTTGGGTAGCGGCTCAAATCGGACAAAATCCGTGCAACACTGGGGAGGCGATTCATGCGACGCTATGGCTCTCCCGGAAAGCGGCGCACCCTGCGCTACTCACACCGGCTGCTGAAATGTTCGGAGGATGCCTAGTGACTATCGTCGGAGAATAGCTGAATCCACCCAACGATTGAAAGTTAGCTATCACTTGCTTCTCAGAATCCACACCAGCCAATTTGGGCGTCAAGCGAATTCACACATACTGCTGGTTATACTATGGTGGTCCAGTGAACAGCTCGGGGCTCTACGAGGTCACATTTGCTTTGAGCGACCATGCTCACAGTGCACTCATGTCTTGAAGCCCTTTCTCGCCCAGAATTACCTCGTACTTAGAGGTAGCGTGCTGAAGTTGACTGTAAATGCTGCCCATACATCCACCTCTTCCATGGATTGCGCTGTCACAGTTTTAACGATAAGCTACAAGACTTCATCGGTGTGATATTTAGGCGCCATTTGTCGTTATTTGTAGGTGAATAAATGCTTATTTAGACGGCCTCACCAGGCTTATACGAGGAAGGTTTGGCTTGGAATGGCATCAGAACGGTGACAGGACCGTGTCGGCTTGTTGCGCCGAAGCATCCAGTCATTATTAAAAGACGTTTAGCAATGTTGTATTCGAATGAAGGTTTCAGTGGCTCCCAAATGGATTATATCTTTGTACAATCTCAGTGGTAGAGACTGTCGGTTGTACCGAGGAGCTTAAAAGAGGAACATGGGAGGTTCAGCCATACCTTTGTGCGGGCGGCAATCAAGATCCATACCAATGACACTTGAAACACACCAGTGTCATTCCACTAGATACAGAGACTCAAGTCAAGCTCTTTAACAGTATGACACAATCAACGACCAACTACTTCTGCCGCTCTGGAACTCAGTTGGTCGTGTGGATGTCCAGTGGCCCTTATTTAAGGCCTTTATCAAACAAGTTATCAGGTTCACTAGAGATGACCACATTTTATGCTGGTCGAATATGGTTACAAATGTAGAGAAGCCTCGAATGTCGGAGATCTCGATGTGATTTTCATCTACTTTGTGTTGCTCTGGTATAAACCAGGACTCACGACCGTTTCTGAGCGAAAACGTAAATCAGCCGATAGCAGATCAATAGGAGTGGAAACGGTGGGTGGAATATTCAGCCAAATACCAAACCACCTCGATCGTTGAACAAGAAACCTACAGATACCGATAGCGCAGACTAACAGCGAGTAAAATAATCAAGAAGAGATTATTTCGCCCGGAAAACAACAAAGCTCCATGAGAGGATGATATCCCACCTGAGGTGTTTGAGTAATAACTTCCAACAATTCTTCAACCTCTGCATACACTACTGTTCCTTCTGACTGGTATTCCTTTGATATGGCTCCAAAACCCTAAGAAATGTGAAAAAACAGTATGGGAAGAGTGTCGGAGAGTCACTCCCACAAGTATTGCCGCTAAGACCCTCTGGGCTGCTCTGAAACAACACAACCACGGTTGTTTTCGCGTCACGAGTTGCATGGGCTAGCTGTTCACTCCACACGGTTTGATTGTCCGATAAACTTCGCAATAAGTTCAGTCCTGTCAGCCGCAAGCTACTGTAGGCTGTTCTTGCTGACGGTGTACCAACCACAATTATTGCCCCTAACAAAGCTGACTACTTGCCAACGGAGGCTCGATTTTGAGACCTTTGAAACTGGACCTTACCGTGGTGTGACGGTTTGTGGGCTATATTGGGAGTATCCGTGCGGCACTCGCAGTCCCTCATACCAGGACGGTCAATGGTTGGAGTTGGTCTGACTAACACACCCTCCTGGTTCTCCAGGTTGGGGGTTGGAACATGTATGACGACTTGTTCTTTAAAAATGGCAATACACTGATATTTCCCGCCAAACACCGGTGCCTTGCGGTCAGGCTTTTGAGCCAAGAGCTTTGGTTCAGGACCCTAATTATTTTCCTATCTAGGTCCTGGTGCCATGGCAATATCCCAGCATACGTACAACCATGACATCCACAACTCAGACCACTGTCGCCACATCGGCCGTCATGTGATGACACCAGTCAGGTCGCGGGACGGATAAACGAAAACAGGATACAGGAGACGCCCCCTTATTTCTCTTTCAAATGCTTTTTCTTCTGCCTACCCCACCCCATTGCTAATTTTCTCCTTGTAGGCCTATCCGGTAGGACTGACAATCCCCGTTCGTCTTGCCTCTGTGTTGGCCGCAACATCTTCGGGTCATCCGGCGTCGACAGCCCCAGGCATCCCGAAATCAATATTCGAGCCTGGACGCCCAGTCTATCCGGCTGATTTTAATGTTTGCACTCAGAATCAAGCTGGACGACAAGCTGCTCTTGCTTTCACAATGGCCTCCGCTGACACTGATGGGCGCCACGTATCGGAAATAGGGATTAAAGATGTAAACACAGTCCTTGAACTAACTGCTCCGTCACTCTACACTCGTTTCCGAGTGTGAAACTCTGGCAATCCAGAGGCCACCACAGCTGGATGTGCAGGGGCGAACGACTGCCTCAGCTAAGTGCTGACCGCAGACTGTGTTTATGTAGTACTAACTTCTGTAATAACCAAAGTCGTCTGGCCACATGGTGTCTCCCAACAGTTGGTCAGCCGCGGGCCCAAATTGATAATATCGCCATCAGTTAATGATGGTGAGGGTAAATAACTGAGTGCTACTCGCCCTGGAATACTTGTGTGGATTCTCACCATGCACTCTTCCGGGGTCGCTTCTCTGATCAACGTTCGGGGCCACGTAAGGGGCGGACAACTGGCTTAGCAACTGAGAGGCTGGCAAATCCCAAATCTAAAGGAATTTATCCGAACCGTCTTTTGGACTCTTTTGCAACTGCTGCACCGTCGGATATCGGATCGCGCTGAACCGAGATCGTCACATCCTTGCACGATACCGGGGGGTTTCGCTTGTGGCACGGCATTGTCATGCACATTCAGGAAATGGAATTCAGAAAGAATAGCGGCACTGCTTGAATCCAGATGAATGTTCTTGCCAGTCGAGAACATAATTAAGTCCGATAAATTTTCAGACGTCAACCGAAATATAGCACGTGCGTCGACTGTGAAGCTTTGTGGACACGGAAGGCTTAGGAAATGGAAGAGGCGCATAATGTACGAGAATTAATTCGGTGGACCCGTGCGACCGGACCCGGGAAACTGCCTGTGGGCGAAACCACCAAGGATCAAGGATGGAACTGGTGCGACCATCTTATGTAAAGAAGAACCGAACACTTTGAACAACGATTCTCGTAGCTGACCGTTGCCACTCACTTGGGTCTTACAACTGAAGTAGGATCCTGGACGCCGAACCTAGAACCCCAACCGCTTCGAGGGTAACGACTGCACACGTTCTCTCAAGCGCCACCGAGCTACTGATCCGGATGACCTCCTACCCGAATTATTCATGGATGGGGTTAAAGTGCTCAGTCAGCGCTTGCCTGATCCGGTTACTTCCTCCATACAGTTGGAGAGATTCGGTTATAGCGTCGATTTTCAGAAAGGGGCCCGTAATGAGTGCGATAAAAGTAGGAGGATCATTTTGCCTCTAGTCGGAACGAAACTGTTGGTGTCACCTTCCCTCTGTCGTCTTATGATGGCTCGTGAAGTATTGAATCAAGAACAGCAAGCTGGATCCCGGCCTGGTAGAGATTTCATTGGCCAAATCTTCGCACTCCGTCAGGTGCTAGAACAACGCCATACGTACATGTGACGCACAGTTTTGGTAATACCAGATTTCCAAAGCGCACTTCACTCTGTTCTCCTTAACACGCTTCCTCAGCAAGGAATGGTCCAGAAGTTTCTCATTACGCAGTCCTTGTATCCACAGACTTGGGGACTTCTCTGAAAGTCTTCGTACATCATGCGGTGTCCGACAAGTGTGCCCAATCTCTCCATTCCTCTCTAATTTCGTGATGGCCGAGATAATGAGGCCAACGCTAAAAGGCCTTCAAAACTATGATGTTCAAATCACCACTGAAGAAAACCTTGTCGATCTGGAATATGCAGACAACATCATTCTCGTTTTTGAAGAGGAGGAGAAGGTGTACCTGTTTTGGACGAACCGATCAGTCATCCCGTCATTTGACGTGCGCTTTCGAAGGTCATGCTCCCGGACATGCTCACTAAACACGTCGCTTGCAATCCGAAGAGATGCGCTCAAGGCTATAGGGCGTTTTGCGTATCTTGGAAGTTGCATAGATTTCAACTGTATTGTGGCACATGAGGTCAGCACATGAATCTCTAAGACCCGGGTTGTGTTGCTAGGTCAGGACACCTATGGCGGCATATGCCCTAGAGGAATTGTATATCAGGCTACAGTACGGACTGTTTTATTGTAAGATTGTGAGATATGTCCTATGCAAGCAGCCCAACTGGGAGGTCTTCTGGTCATCGATAAATGTTACCTCGGTTGGGCTGGTGCCAGCGAATCCGCAACGAGACGATTAGAAATGGTGTTCGGCTGTACAACACGAAGTGCATCCGAAGAATGTGTCCAGCACCAAAAGCGGCGGTGCTTTGGTCGTGTAGTGCGCACACCGCCGCATCAATTACAGAGAAACAGCTGTTTTCCACGCCCGATTCTGAGTTGCACAAGCGGATAGATGATCAAGCTTTGATCTGACAGAGGGGTATGAAAGAGATTACAAGACTCCTTGGTGGTGGGCTTGTAACATGTCCATCCCACATCTACATTAACACCTTTTTTCACAATAAGGCTTTCAAATGAATAATGGTTGCTCTTTTCTTCTGTAGAAGCAGGGATCTGAACACCGTTTTTGATCTAGTCATTCACCATGTCGGACTTGTCAAACTCACCACACAACCTCTCATGCTCAATGGGCAGTCTTTAGAATAAATTGTGAATTTAAATTTTCGGCTACCATTTCAGCGTTCATTTTTGATAAATATCCATTCGAATAGTAATAGTCTCTCGGTGCTTTTAAGTTTGAGTATAGATTCAGTCCGATTTCGTCAATCACATTTCACGGCAAAAGCATTAGCATGCACTGCACGTCATAAAACGGACCGCTGTCAGACACATGCTTGACCGCATCAGTTAACCAAAGTATCGTTTCCTTGCAAAGTTCCGACAGATGTGCGTCAGCTAACGTCATCAGTAGGAGTGCAGAACATTTCCTGACTTTGACGGGAAGCAATGTACATTTTCGGGGTCAACGAACCAATTTTGCGCCTGTTGAACAGCTGTTATGTTGATTACAAAAGATGTCAGAAAAGCTGGAAGAAAAATCGGCTTGTGACACGCAACCGAACAGTGACTACCGTATTTATAGGAATCGAAAAATTCTTCCTGCCAGTCACGTCAGATGCTCGAACCACATCACTTGTAACAAGAACGAACCTAAGTTTGACAAACAAAAACTGTTTCTATCTATAAAAAAGGGGGAGGGGAATGGCTACGTTCCACAGGTGGAATGGAGGGCGATTGGTCAATATGATGTAGATACTCCATCAGGATCACAGCAATCAAAAACTTAAAGTGTATGTCCACCTTGATTAAAGCTCCGCTGAAATGGTTTTCGCACAACGATGAGCCTGTCGTTCAAAGTGTAACTAGAAAAAAACAGCACTTGGTTTCATATTTCCCACAAAGTATGAATCTCCCATGTTTAGTCATGTTGTTTTTAATCAAGAGCCATGTGATGGCGGAGGTAAAGCAAAACGCCTAGACTACTAACCAGCTTTGGACAACTGCTAGGTAGTGGTGAGATTTGGCATATTTAGCAGGATTCAGACAATTTAAGAGAATGCAGATTTGCGAAGCCCGTGTCTCGATATGGCTGCAGATCGGTGGGGCCCCATTATAGCCGATTCAATTCTGTGTTGACAGAAAATGATTCGAGCATGCGCAAGAAATTTAAACGAAATTGCGTAGAAAGCCGGTTCATCGGATTTGGTTTGCCAAGCCAGCACGAAGGTTTTTGTCTACGACGAAAGAATCTCCCTTGACTGCAGGTAAGTTAGTAAAACGAATGGCAAGAAAACAAAGGGGTGGTTTGAAATTTCAACGAAAGGCCTATATTCAATTCGTGTCAAAAATTTAGCCAACTGAAAACAACCTCGACGAACTCGCTAGTGATTCAAGCCAGGTGACCGGCAATCATATTGAACTGAAGTTGCATTTTGTTGAGTACACCACACTGAGCCGAAAAGTCATCAGTTTTGTTCGAAGAAGATCCACTGGATCGCCCGCAACCAAGAAAACCAGCCAGCATCTAGTAAGTCCCTGAAAATCGCAAAATAAAGCTACCTGGGAATGTTGCATATCGAGTGAGCTATCGGCTTCATGCCAAAAAGTCAAGTTTGTGCCTGCACCTCATTAGTCCCATTCACCGAAGACCAGTCGTTCAAATTTCCATGTCTCCATGCCGTTGACCGAAACAATCGCACGTATTGACGTTGGCTCAGTCATCCCTCGCAGTCCACTGCCTCGGATTAGGTAGGAACCAGAAACTATACTTCTGAAGACGATGATGAATTCCTCAGTCGGAAAGCGTCCCCCTCGGCCATTCTCACGAGCGCCTGCCCAACCCAGTCGGTCACAATTTTCGCACTTCTGCAATTCTTTCCCTTTCGAATGCTCGCGAAGGTCTAAAATTTTTAGTCCAAGAGAAAGACGACACCTTCATGGATTACTTTGCCCAGAACGTCTCTCCACTGACTGCCGCGATGCTCGTTGTTTGTTACAATACTGAAATGCCCGTCATTCCGACGTAAAATATGTTTATCCCTTCTTTCACTTGACAGTTCTAAACAGATCGATCCCAACGCTATCTCCCGTATACTGTTCCGGTAATAGTTAGCTAATAAGCTCACATATATTCTGACCTACTTTTACGCGGATTTGCTCATCTTCTCTGGGAAACGAACCAGTGTACTCCCTTTGGTCTATGTCACATACCTCTGGTATTCTAGTACCAATATCATTTGACATTTCGAGGGAATCTGACTGCATATGACAGAGTGACATTCTCTCCGAACTGCCGACAATGGGCTGCATCAAAAATCGATCAGTTTGGCAGCAGGCTTCTCCTCTGACTCATCAAATTGCGTCTTGGCAAGGTAGCCCTCTCGAATCGCGACAACGCACGAAGTTGGCCAAAGCCCCAATCGTTCTCCAACTCTACTCGACATCAACTATCTTTTAGCGGTGGTTTCCATCAGCCTCACATTTGTTGCTGTTCCCCACTCCATTAGCTAACCCCTCGTCTTCCATTCGGGTCTTAAACGACCGCAAAACATCCACGACTGCGGGTACGCAAGCGCTTGCGATCTTCGATTCTTTCAAATCCCATCACACTTCGCAAACCTCCGTCGGATCCCCCAAGTTTCACTAAACCTGAATTTATCCTCATTCTTCCTACTTTACCGTTTTGGGTATGAATAACGCTGAAAACAAAGCGAGTCAAACTGGAAGCTATGTGTCCAATATGGTAGTTTTCCCTTTCCTTTCTCCGAAGTATGCCATCGCGCCATTACTTCTTGTCATTTGTCACATCCACCGTACCCTATCGTACTAGGGTGAACCCCACCATCACCGTATCTAAATGAAGAGCATTCGGCTCATTGTCACCCTAATCCCCATTCCTTCCTTATTTGGCCGAAGTGGTTAGAGCGCGAATTTACTGACCGCAAGGTTCGTGGTTCGAACCCGACCTCTGCCTCTCGACTTCCCCTGTCTAGGCTTGGACAACCTGGCAGTATCCCAGCCCTCGTGCTTCCTTCTGGTAGCATGGCAGTTAGGCACCGAAAGGGTGCTACAGCTGAACGATTTTTTTTGTACTTGTTAGCATGACAAACGCTCGTGGGGACTTCAGTTAGATATGTCTCTCCCACACATCTCCAACCATTCCACTCACCTGCACTCTTCCAGGCAGTCTTACCAAGCCATGTGCCCTATCATCGGATCGTTCCCTTCACCTCTTTCCTCGGTTTTCGAACAATTATATTCTGGAATACCACTGGACACCAGATTCCCAGCTCACTAGAATCCTCATATTCTCAAGACTGAAGATGGCATTCAGGGAGACCGTGAATGACCAGCGCAGCTAGGCAGCGAAGTATGAAAGCTGTTACCGGCAAACTCAGCTGCTTTGGTCTTTGTCGTCTCCCTGGGTGAGGACCCCGAGACGAGACACATCAATGGTTAGAGACATTCACAAACATGGCCCAGTCGCGCCTTTGATGCCGTACATGCATCCGAGCTGCTGCCTTCTACGCTTAGCTTACCCTATCGATCGCCCCAATGAAGAGTTCGCTGGCACCAAAGTATTCAAGAATCAACTATAGAAGCTACCGCCTGCAATGCATAGCTATCTCCCCAGATCATCGGAGAACGAGAATAAAGCAGTTATAACCCCCGTACAATAAGTACGCAGTTCGTACAGCTGAAGATGATGACGTGAAAAACACTTTCTTTCCTCGGTCGCAATGAGTTTCACTGTTTAACAAAAAATGTCCTGTTTTTGTCTGGTTCGGTTTCATTTTGCTAGTCTGAAACCCCCAGAACTGAGCCACAGCAGTTTATTTAAGCCCTGAAGCAACACGAATCTACTGGACATTAATCTTTCAGTATCTGGTAGGAAACAGGGCGATTTTCAAGCTGCTTTTCTGCGATTTGGTGAGATAAAAATGGGTCGCATTGTGTCAGCTGAATATCTGAAATGAGAAGACCTCAATGTGGTGACCAGTAGTTCTACGTAAAGCGAATTCGAGATGACGGTCCGAAACACTTGTCAAAATGTGGGTGAAATTGCTGTCCCTAGCACTTATGTTTCCAACATGCTAAACCACTGAATGTTCTTCGATATTGATCTGCACCTGCGAAAAGTCGAAAATATCCCAGTTATCTGTATGACGATCTACGTCCTCTAGATATTGTTGACTGACCACCGGGGCGAGATAGCTCAGTGGTTAGAGCGCGAATCTACCGACTGGAAGGTCCGCGGTTCGAACCCGACCTGTCTCTCGACTTCCCCTGACTAGGCTCGAGCAACCTGGCAGTATCTCAGCCCGCGTGCTTCCTTCTGGTGGCATGGCAGTTAGGCTCCGAAAGGGTGCTACAGCTGAACGACTGACTGACCGCCTATTAAGGTGTGATGTGCCCCAGTTTTCACCACATCCTATCGAAAATGGAATTCAGAAAACTAGTCATTCGGGTCTCCAGCGAACGTCCCACACGCCGGAGAGGGACTGAGGGACAGGTAATAACCCACACAGATAGTGGCAGATCGTCCTCATCAGTAGCAAATGTGAACCCACAAGCTTGTCGACTTATGCGAGCAAACTCAAGTTACAGTCACCTTAACGTACTACCGTAAGCATTCATTCATGAGACCGGAGAACCTCGATGACAGTAGATGTCTACTTCAAAGAAAACTACACTACACATGATCAAGAGCATCCAGACTACGTATGGTGATTACCATAAAGAATGGACCCATCCAGACTACATGATTATCTTGCGTGAATCATTGAATTACAAACTTCCGAGCCCATTCCCCAGCCGAACACCGAGATCTGTCGATAGCATTGCATTTATATGCACGCATATGTATAACTTATAGAACAAAAAGAAGGAGAAAAAACACACTGTGCTCTGTCACTGACATTTTACATTATTCACGATGTCAAATATGATTGGCGACGGTTTGTTGGGTGAAAGGAAGGTGGGGAAGTGGGAACCACGAGAAAAAGACAGAGATCGGACTATTTTGTCCCCGGGAACGGGTAGGGGGCTGGCTGGCAAAAATAACGAGAACCGGCGCGGATCGTCTGTGCATGCGGATGATTGCTGCGCACTAGAGACCAAGACTCATCTGTTGTCAAAAGTCCAAACAAAAAGAAGCTGATGAGCCAATACGTTCTGAGCCATCTACCGTCGAAACGTGTGTGTGTGTGTGTGTGTGCGGGTAACAGCGTTGGGGAAGACAACGGAACTGTTGAACAAGCAGAAAAAAGTGATTCTAACGGTGAACACACAAGAGAATGACCAAAAGGGGGAGGGAGACAGATGGTACCATCACCACTACGCAGGATCATCCACAAAGATGAATGACAAAATTACAGCGCCGGTGCATAATCCTACATATAGACAGTGATGATAATTATTTCTGGCGGAAACAGGTAAGTAATGATGGTGGAAATAATATTCGTCGGTCCGAGAGACAACTGAGGGTTACCACATGGTTCAAATCTTCTACGAAAGGGAATGCAGTGTCTATGCAAACATACGCTGATGGTTACTCATACCACGGATTTCCTGCTGTGAACAATTTGGTGGGTGTTCCATATGCGACAGTAGGAACTTGGTGGATTATGCCAGGTGGACGAAGGCGAATTTTGATAGCAACTGGCCACATGAAGCCTACTGCGTATCACGTATGTACAGCGACGGCAACGACAACAAAAAGATTAGAGTCCGGTCTGTTATGAGATGAGATGCGTGGGCGCGCACGCAGTGTGTGAGCGAAAGGACGCGGTATATTGGGAGTCGGCAGATTCACATCACGTGTTATCGCGCAGAGACTAGATCTGAGTGTAGACGATTTGGACGCTTCACTTCTGAAGATCCGGCGGACGAGGACGAGGAACCTCCCCCTCCTCCGCCGTCAATGCGATCACCGCCACCACGAGCACCTGATCGTCGTTCGTTCGCCGCCCCGTTTCGGCCACCAGCTTCTAAGGAGGCCAGAGGAGGATGATATGTGTAACTGAGACGTTGATGGGATGGTAGGTGCAGGAAGAACGGATGTGTGAGGGCAGCGGAGAGCGGGATGCGATCTGCCGGATCGTACTCCAACATCTTAGCCATTAGGTCGAACAGATCCAGGGTGTCTTGACTCTCATCTTTGCAGTAACGCTATATGAAGGTAAGGAATAGATAGACGGTAGAACAGGAGGCATAAACATGTCAACGGTGAACGAATCATTCAGGACATTCCCCTTCATGCATATCAAGCAGAGCGCATTCATAAATTCGACAACGATCAGAAATGTAACAAAAGCAATTGGGGTTACTTTGCCGGCCAGGTTGATTGTCGAGCCAGCCAGTAAAAAACTTTCTCCTCCTCGCTCACCTCGCACGCTGGTTTCAGCTACAGAGACCGGGACGAGTACGATCTACAATATAGTCTAAACTCGAAAATCGTTCTTCGTATGAAGCAACCTTTCTTGTCTGATGTCTAGAGGGGGGGCTATTTCCGTTAACGGCTGGCGGCGATATAGTCTGGTGGAGCTCACCTGTCTCACACAATCAATGCCAGTGAATTTCGAAAGTTCTATTGCTACCCAAGCACATGCCCAGGAGAAATCAAAGTCAAACAGAACAGTTGTTTCGGCTAAATGCATCGCCGCTTTGATACATAAGATGAAATAATCCATAAGAATATATCATCGCAGCGGATGAGCTGCGATGCTGTACCCGTATTTCACAGGTGGCTTTCACGAATCACTTCAAGTGTAGTTGGTTCTAATTGTGGAAGACGCCAATTTCCACTAAAGCAGTTACTTTCCGAAAACTTCCCGAGCAATTAAAAATTCAGGGTGGTGCACTAAAAGGAGACAATATCCAAAAAGAACCACATGCGCACACCGCTCGTGTCAGACAGCATGTGAATAGGTATGACGAACACCATACAGTAAAATTCAATCATGGCATCCTTTTGAAACGACGGTGTCCGGTTTTCCCAGTCCAGGCAGGAAAAAATCGAGATTTCATGAAGTAGTTGAACCATAGGCCTTTCGGTCAGGTTACGCCTAACCCACGTAGCACAAACCGTCAGGGGAAATATGGTAGGCACACCAAAGGTGGACATCTCACATCACATCTTTAGGACTGAAAATTCGGCCAACGACTCATACCGGTTAGGATAAATAGACATACATATAGAGAATGAAGCTAACAGAGGACTGTATCAATATCAGGTGATTACAAGGCAAAACTATTACTAATGGGTCTAGAGCATACTGTATGGTAAAGACGAATTTAACTGGGAAAACGATAAAGCTCCCAAGACACGTCGAATTTACCCGTAATTGGCGGCAGTGTGTAGTCACATATTTGGCCTCACGCGATTGCGGATCCCAGACCAGTTTACCGGAGCCATCAAAGTACTTAGTACGACTGGAAGTGCGATGCGATCGGATGACAAGCATGGCAGTGATGGGACCAAATGGGACATGCGCGCACATGCGAGATGATGCGTGGGCGGAGAGACCAAAAAGACGAGAAAAACGGGAGGGATGATAAGAACAAGCATGCATAGAACTCACGAGTAAAGGGCGACAATTCTCACGAACATAACGCCCCTCCTGGTTGTAGAAGTCCCAATCCAAGCGCCCGTGATAGAAAAACCCGGTTCTGTACACATTCAGACGCACAGACATGTGCAAAAAAGGGAGCGGTTTTGTTAGGTTTTTAACTCTTGACTGGCCTGAGAAAAAATGTCTAATGTGGGACACCAAACGTATCGAAAGGCACGGCATGCTCCTGAAACAGATGTCCGCAAACAGTCATGTAAAATTACCCAATGTTTTCGTGACTGAAATGTCACTTTCAAACCCTGTTTGGTGAGTAATGAGTGACCGCCCGAGCATAATTCAACGAGTGTCAAAGTGGTGTCGATATAGCAGCAATCGGGGGAATGAAAGTCGACTCGTCCCGGAAAAATGTGTCCACTCCTAAAAATTAAATTATTAAATTAAGTCGTTCAGCTGCAGCACCCTTGAGGTGCCTGGCTGCCATGTCACCCGAAGGAAGCACGACAGCTGGGATACAGCCAGGATTCCCGAGCCTAGACAGGGAAAGTCGAGATGCAGAGGTCGGGTTCGAACCACGGACCTTTCGCGCTCTAACCACTGAGCTATCGCACCACTCCTAATGGTACAACACAGTGACCACCGAGGACTAAGACAATTCCCCTGATCAGAAGCGTCATAATAAAAAAACAACGCTCAAATCCTTCAACTGTGTTTAGCACGACCAGTCCGACGAATATCGATGTGTCGACAGAAATACGGACAATTTTTGTTTTCAGCTACACTGGCCTGGACAGACTTTATGGACCGTCGGATCACGTGGGGAGATCCGCTCCCAGCGTCTATCTGCAGTCTGAAAACAACAAACGCTGTGAGTTTCAGTCTGATGCGAATAACCCATCTAAACAGTCAGTTGTTTTTTTAAAGCAACCAGGAAGTAAACAACCGCCATGCGATGTCTTCCTAGTCAAATGTCGTCGAACAAACAGACAAAGCTGCGGTCAGCTCCGTATGAAGCAGCCCGAACAGTCATATTTGATAAACAGGATCAGTGCTGTCCCATGATTAACGAATTCCCTCTAGACTACGGATCTCGTGATCATACTGACAAACACCTCATGACTTTTCACATGACCTAAACGCAATTAAGTTGCTGGAGTAGACAGAAAGGCTGCAAACCAAGAAATATCCGCCATAGATGTGTACCGTCTAATTCACACGTACAAGCAGGACAGTAGTTCATCCTGCCCTGTCTCGATGCTACGAGAAACCCAGTCCCACTATAGCAATATTCCATACATTTATTGACACGGACCTTTGGCCAGTAGGTGATACCTATGATCTGCGGGTACATTTAGAACGGAGCGGCGAGAGCGTGCACATTCCAAATTTAGCGATATCCCACCCAACAGGAGCGCTCGGACCCGCGTTATCTTGTTCCTAGAGCACATTGGACTATGTACACGACAGAGGTGTGTCTTTGCTCAAAACGGCCAACACTAGCCGGTAACTATGAGATTCTAGAGGCCGATGCGTCTTACAGAGTTCTTGAAGAGGACAGTGATCTGAACAACTGATCCGTGGTCGTGGAAACGCTGTCTGTACTCTATTCGCAAACCTCTGACGTCTACGAAGGTCTTTGATGTGAAATTGAATTCACATTGAAAACAGTGACCGGCTACATATAACCCTATTTCCGTGGATGCCTTACTAGTCGCTTCGGATACATTCGTGGAGACGCATATCCTTGGCTAGCCGACAACATCAGATGGTTCACAAATCCGAAAAATCCAGCCAAAAAAGAGGCAGAAGTTGCTTGGTGTTGGTTGCGAAAATCGAGAACAACCATTAGCTGGGGCCACCGCAGCTAGGTGCTCAAATTCATGACGAACTAGCAATTACTTAGCAAGTCTGAAAAGCTGTTATAGGTGTCACTAAGCCCTTTCCGGGTGACCATCCTTCCAACCTGAACTGCCAATAACAGTTGAAAGTCTTAACATGTCATGTGCAGTGTCGTTGATGCTTCGGAAACAATCTGTGGGAAGACATGTAATGCAACGCTTTACAAGCAACGGCTTGACGACCTTGAAATTGTTTATGATGGTAAGGACACACACTGACGGGGCTTATCGCACAGTGTAGTTTGTCCTTCAATGGATGACTGAAAAAGTGTTGTATGAAGGGGGCTTTTCGTGTGAAGGGTGCACCATCGAGGCCCATATTTATATCGTATTGCGCGAAACCTAGTTCACGGCAGAACACTAAGTAGGACTTTCACCATACAAGTTCACAATCGGGAAGAGAACGAGTTTCTAATTTTAACTACACCCGAGTATTGCCATGGGAACATTTGTTTGTGACAAGTCAAAACAGCTCACCGTACGTTTAAAATGTTGACACAAAATTACGTTCCAAGAATCTCAGTCCCTCAGCCTTTATGATTGCAATTGTCCCCAACTGCACAATCGGTTCCAAACCATCACTCTACTATATCCGGTTTTACCAGCACAAACAATCCACACTTTGCACACCAGAGGCTGCTTGCTCTGGGCTAAGTGTGAAAAGCCTGTTAGTCTGCTAGATTCGACTGAATGACACCCCGAAGAAAACCAGGGATAGCGATTCTAAAGCCGGCTCATCCAATAGCCCCTGATTTTCAAATCAGGTGCAAACAAATAGATGGCTGAATCCCATAGTTTATGCGAACTCGGATTGCCCTAGTCGTGAATCACAACTGAAGCTGACAGATATTAATGGGGGTTTGGCCACAGAATGTCACCACTAACCTCAGTGTACACTGAGAGGTTTCTGAAAACTTCACTGCTATTCACAAATGTGATTTCATTCGTCTCATTATTTTTGCGATCAGTCTTAATCAAGCGGCCGGCATAGAGAAGCATTAAGGTTTAGCGACTCCGGAATCGTCACAGACATGGTGCACCCGATGCAAGCGGTCTCATCGGCTTTGCTTTAAAGAACAATAAGGTGAGCATTGAGTGTTTCGACCGGGTTAGCGAAAAGTGGGGATTCTGGAGCACCCAAAAACGTAAATTGAACGCCATCTCACGTCGGATGGGATTATTCGTGAAAAATCAGCGCGATGTTCGCCAAAACTGAAATTATCACATTATACGCAAGAAATACACGATAGCAGTTATTGTGAAACATGTACGTACCGGGATTTCCGAGTCATTCGGTAGGGGATGTGTCCTAACGTTCGCTCCATCATGGCTAAATGCTCGCGGTTATCGTGAGTCTAATGAAGAGGTAAAAACCAGGGAAAAAGGAGGTCGGTAAATGACGTTCTGTAGAGCGCACAAAGCTCAACAAAAAGGTTGGCAAGTATGAGGTCCATATTCGGCCAGTCACACTCATCGATCGCCTAAGGGAACAGGAGAAGTTGTGAACACAATACTAAAGTTCGGCGTCTGCTGGAATACGTAAAAGAGTTCGTTTACTACGTTCAGCTGTACCACCCTTTCGGTGCCTTACTGCCATGCCACCCGAAGGATGCTGCCTGGTTGCCAAAGCCTAGACAGGGGAAGTCGAAAGGCAGAGGTCGGGTTCGAACCACGGACCTTCCGGTCAGTAAATTCGCACTCTAACCACTGAGCCGTCTCGTTTACTACAAGTTCCCTCGCAGTGACTAAGTGCACGCTTCCGGTGCTGGTACCCTAGAAACACACCACGAGGCGCATTGATACCGGGATAACACACTGGAATACTGTCAAAAACAGCACACAAATCAATATTATGTAGTGATGTGAATCTGAAACAATTAAGTTAAAACATCGAACTGTTCTTTACCACAAAGTAGAAGAAAAATGAGCGTCCACAGTATGTGTTATAGGTGTCAGTATAAGACTAATTTGTCACAACACACTGAAAAAATATCGGCTATATTTAACATCGCAGCTCTTGTGAAGGGCATCTATCAAGTCACTGAAGTGATACTCGACAACTACGCGTGTGTATGTGAAGCATCGCGTCAGTCGTGAGAGTCTGTTGTGCAATGAACTTTTTCCAGGATATCAGGTAGGTGATCAGTCTAACTGAAGCAACTCGTTGAGAAAGTTATTGATCAGTGGACAGGTTTGGAAGTCGTCGTGGCTAGTTGAACGAACTCCACCCGGTAATCCCCAAGGAACAGTGCCAGTGACTGTGGGATCGAAATCTAACACCTTCGTACTCTTTTCGTTACAAATTTCTTCCGGTTAAGCTTCATTGTGCCTAACCATAGGAAGTCAGCAGGATCAGCGCTGTTGTACGCAACTATGAAGACTAGTTTTCCAGTCACACAGCATTCCGTGATTGCTTCTTGCAGTAACACATATGTACTTTCGTTCCCACGAGATGCTGTTTGTCGAAGTCGGCAAGTGTCACTAGTGTAATCGGGAC
This sequence comes from Opisthorchis felineus, assembly GCA_004794785.1. Lineage (NCBI taxonomy): Eukaryota > Metazoa > Platyhelminthes > Trematoda > Opisthorchiida > Opisthorchiidae > Opisthorchis > Opisthorchis felineus. Next base: position 124,888 of record SJOL01009770.1, read on the forward strand.
TCGGCAACAGAGCCCAGTCAATCATTCGACTCTTCGAAACTAAGAATAACAATCACCCGTGTTGGAAACCATCCTACTGTGGCAGGATCTTGTGTCTATGAGCGGAACAATCAAAACGGGAAATCATCGCACATGCGTGCATGTTTGCCAAACAAAAGTTACTTTATTTCCAAGTCGAACTTGTTTGGAAAAACGAGTGATGGAACTACAACGGTACTTACCTGGAACAGTGTGTAACCGGTGTAAAGCTCAAACATAATACAGCCGATTGACCAAACGTCACAAGGTTGGGACCAACCAAGTTCTGTAAATAAAAACGGGAATGATAGCGAGCTGAATGGCAGAAGGGCGAGACGTCCAAGGAAGTGGAACAGGGATTTAATGAATACTGGAACCCGGGATGAAGTGCCTGGTGGTTCAGGCCTTATAACTCGAAGAGGTGCTCACGGCCGCTTCCCATTTCGACTCGATAATGTCCACTTCCGTAAGGAAACAGAATTCATACAAGCAAAAGGTCGTTTGCTCGGGTCCAGTCCAGCCCCGTTTCTCTTTTTGTTTGCAACACGTGTACTTGTGTTCCTATTCAAGAGTATTCGCAGAATGAACTGTTATAGAGAAGGGTTCCAAATATGTAAGCCTGACAGAGCACATGACACTATTGTCTGAAAACTCTTGTAAATTAGTTGTGCATTCTGGCCAATGAGAGTGCGACTCTGAGGAGGGAGATTTCCTAGAATACATAAATACTAAGGCATTTGAGATAACCAGAAAATGAGTAAGACGAATACTCGACATGAAATTGACTTAAACAATGTTAGAGAAACCCGCAAACCCGTGGTCTCTATTTCTCTCCCTCGAAATCCTCCGGAATGCATACATATTTTACAAAAAACCTGTATGTTTGATACCGACACACGATTCAGAATGTATTGTGTTTGACTGCTGACCAGTCTATCAGACAACCAACCAAACTTCACGGGGCTTACCTAAAATCACTTCGGGTGCCCGATAGTGTCTTGTAGACACAATTGTCGAGTGGTGATCGTAATCAAACGTGGCCGAGCCGAAATCGATCAAACGAATATCAGAACATTTGACCATTCGTTCGTGACGTCGCTTCTTTCGATTATGCACAGAAATATAGTCGGAGTCCACAAACAAAATGTTTTCCGGTTTCAGATCAGTATGCGTTAGCTGGTTGTCGTGAAGAAATCGAACAGCGTGGCATAGCTGGTAGGAAATGTGCCGGACGTGCTCCATCGGATAGCCGACGTAGTTGTTTTCCTTCTGCAAAAAGGAACGGGGAAAGGCAAAAGTTGAAGTGGGACGATTAAATGGATGTTGTGTCTGAAGCAGTGCCGAATAGTATGAGGTGCGGATCAGTTGAACTATATTAAAAGGATGGACCCATTTTCAGGAGGGGTCACACAAGTTGACACAGGGTAAAATTTGACTATATCAAACGGAGACCTGGGAAATATGGGAAACCAATAATGTTTATGCGTTTGCCGCAGTATCCTCCATCTAAAGTGATGAAAGTTTGTCAGGGAATGGAGCACGCAGAAGGACCCCGTGTGGGTCGATCAACTGATCATCACCGAGATTGCAGTCGGTAGTGTTGTACGCGCATAGGTTTGTCTGTAACCATCCTACCCCAGTTCCACTTTTCGTGGCATATGAGTATTTAAAATCAGTTCTGATGAAGTGTAAGGCTCCGTGATTTCTCGAGTTCGACCAAATACGGATGAACGGAAGACCAGCAGTACTGGCCATTCAAATGTTTGTTGGACTTGACAATTTTGCTGCTAACGTTTCGTCAACAATCGATGTGACCGACCGATAGCCGACCATCACTCATCAATTCTACGTCATCCAGGCCAAATGACGAAAAAACTAAGTAGTGACCGCCGGGTGCAAAGAAACAAGTCCAAACGATCAGTTGGTCCCATACTACTCACGAAAAATGTAGAAAGGTTGTGCACTATTAGTATGCCTATTAAAGTAGGTCGCACTTGCTTAACGGGATTGAAACATATCCCCGGACGGTTATTTGTTTGACAACGCTGTTCAAGGCCTTCCGCGGCCGATTAAAATCAGACAACTCGTTAGATAAGATACGGAATGTCCCTTATTCGTGGTTGACGTTGAATTTTCAGGCAATTGTTTTACTCAGGACCGTAAACGTAAACTAGAAAGAGCAACGAGTAGCCTGCCCGGGAAGGCAGGATGGAATTAGTGGGACGAAAACGACTTATGATTGCAAACAAACCATGCGAGTATTAGCTCTAAAGGATTGGCTCTGAAGAATGACTCTAAGGTCATCAGGTGAGCGAGATAAAGAACAGTGGTTTTTACATTTTGATGTATTGCGAGCTTAAGTTAAGAAGGAACTTCAGCATTTGACCACCAAAACTGAAGAAAACACTGTACCACTACTGTCACAATGCACCAAATGGATTTTGGTGAAAGTAACTCACAAACGTTAAGTAAACTTTTGATGCTCCATCTTTCTGGCCAACTTGATCAAGTAAGCAAGCAGATCGACTACCTCGAAGAGTGTTTCTGAACAACCATGCGCAGAGTGGAAAGGAAATAGGGGAGGTCAGGTGGCAAATTGGAGAACTCAGTCCTCCTGGATGTGGGAACCGGAAGACGGAGTACGCAAATTGTTAAAGCTACTGACAAACATGACTCGGTAAGGTATAGCTTCATGCTACTGCCTTCGGTTCATGGCTGCCATTCCCGACCTCCCCACCAACAAAAAACTCCCATCACTATTTTGGAACCCATCATTCAGTGATATCAGCGAAGGCCTCCAATGCTATCCATTCTCATTCCCCACAACCAAGAGCTAAACTGGGGCAGCTAGAACCACCGTGCTCGGTCGACAGTTGATGATGATTATTGCACATATTCAAATGCCGCGGAAGAAAACATCGATAAGTATAATTACAATGCTAAGAAACAGAGCTTTTACCAGGACTTAACGGTCACTTGCAATTCAAAGACTTACCAGGAAGTCGAAAACGGACAGGCCAAGAATGTCAAAGGCCAAACATATGTGTCCATGGTAGTCGAACCAATCCAGCAGCGTAACACACAAACTGAGTAGCGGGAAGACAAGAAGATGAAATGAGTGAAGAGCCGTTTTATACCTATATGTTCTAAACTGGTGAAAGTAACACAACATTCTGGTGTTGTTTGGGAACTGGGTAGAAGCCGTAGGACAAATCGGCCGTAACTAACAACATGCTCAGTAGAAAGCACCTTCGTTCACATGGTTTACATATGAAGCACGAAATGCCATCAGAATGTCATGAACATGCATACGTATCGTGATCGCGAAACGGTGACTCTAAGCGACATTGCATCCACGACACACAGCCACCCGGCACAAAGGCCGACGATCAGCTGTTTGAATTATACCATGGAGGTCGTGATTACTAGTTCACTGACCATAGCCTCCCTGGTCCTCGTATGGTCCAAAATACATGATGACATATCGTGACACAATTAGCCGCAGCAGTGAACCACGAAAACCCAGACAGACCTCGCTGTCACATGTGTGCTTCATTACTGTATGACAGGATCTCGGACAAGCATGTCTACCACTCACAGCTGAATCACCAAGGACCAGACAATCCATGACTGCATATAGATCAAGTCTATTGGTAGGGTAGGAAAACGCATCAAAGGGAATCGATAAATTAGGCGCTTATTTGTGACTCAGCATTAACCGTACTCTATACATCCACTGAACATCCGTTTAGGAATAATCCCTTCAGTTGACAAACTTGCAACAAATAAAACCCGCTCGGAGGAGGCGATTCAACGAACAAGGAAATTCCCACTATACAGGAAAACCCGACAAGGAAAATACCTCTCAGAATGCGACAGTACACGCATTGCAGGGTGCGTCCACATCCAACAAGAAACCCTGTTTTGTTAGTATTTCAATTAGTAACATCGTCTGAACGTAGTTAAATGGGAATCCACATTTCATCTGTAGTCGTGCAAGAAAAACGGCAATGAACAAACTGACCAAGCAGGTGAAGCACTACCAAGGAGGGAGGTTGACTTATTCCCGTACACATATTATGAGAACGGAAACAACCAGGAAAATTCACCGCAGTTGTTCTGCAGCCAGCGATAGACTGTGTCAGTACGGACAACAAAGGCGTGCTCAGGGGAGCTCGCCTAGCTTACGGGTTCAGTGTACAACCGTCCTTCCATGATTTGATCAGTTGGCCGGTAAAGCGTGTACACTTGGAGGCATGTTTACCTGGGAGGACAGCTTAGCTGTGAGTATGAGTTGAGTTCAAACTTTTCCTAAGCTGATCAAAGGTGCATACCTCCCAAGACGTGTGTTAATCCACATATCGTACGCGGATGCATGGGCCGTGTACGGCTATGGAACCACTTCAAAGCGAGCAACGAAACAAGCGATCCCGAAAGAGCATCGCGTGTTGAAGGAAACTACTGTGTTCTGGAAAGTTTCCTGTTCCAGTCAAAGAAACCAAATCAAGAATGCGTTCCAAATGAAGGCTTCCTCAAACCTTCTGATCTGATTTTACCGGTAACCTAGCATTTCACATATGAAATATCGAATCGACTGAAGGATAGGATGAAGCAACGCACACCAACTCAATATTTCCCGAGTTCCCAATAATCATCATCGTCGTTTTCGTTGCTGTGTAGGAGTACGCATTGGCGGTAACTTACCGTGCTTCGTGGCTGTTATTCAGGTCAGATAGATGATGAACCCAATGGCTTATTTACAAACTATACGACGGAGGGTGACGTATATTTCACCATGTTGCGTCGGCCACAAATTTCATTATCACAGCGCAGAACAGAACAATTGATATGGTCATTACTGGTTAGCTTCCCACGAGGAAACATTTGAGAATCTTCATCACCTCAGATGGGTAAATATTGTGCCACCAAATATCGAATAGAAATAGCTTGGTTTTAAACTGCTAAATATGGAAGGTGCCAAACGTGAGGAAGGTCATCAGTCCATAAGATCGAAACACTTACTGCTCGAAGTTTGCCCCGCGCTCATTGAGGAAATTGAGTACGTTTATTTCCAACATAGCAGCCTCTCGGTATTTGTCCACGTTCTTGATTATCTTCAGAGCAATTCTTCGATTTCTGAAAAAAAAAGGGAATGAGATGATGAGTCTCGAAAAATCGAACAGAAGTTTGACTTTTTAGTATCTGATGAGCTTGATCCTCACACGAAATTTTCCAGGCATAGACGAGTATTCAACAATGTTTTCAGGCGGTTGTGGGATAGGACTGGTGGTACTCGTGCTTCGGTCAGGTAGCGTAGAATCACACTGGAAACACGTTGAAACGCAGATTGTTTCTTTCGCTTATACTCTGAGTGAAACCGAGAATCATGTACTCTGTATTCGCTATATGAACAGGCTACTGCAGTTTTTTTTAATTACGGAGGTGAAACCTCTGAATGCCAATCTTGCAGTGGTCACTATGCGTTGAATGAGGCCGCAAGGGAGGGGTCTGAAAACCACGTGACTAAAATACACAATTTAAAGCTGTTACTTGCAAGGCTTGACAGACTAAACATGAAAGTAGGTAAGTTTACAGTGTGTTAGAAAGCAGCCAATTACCGTATCTGTCTGCGGGTAGGCACCCAAATAGCCTCTTTGACATTTTAAAAGCTGTCATGATATGATGGTGATTCACTGGATGACGGGTGAACTAGGTTAGTGTGAGTCACTGTCGTCAATTCGCGAAGGCGAAAACCCCTAACGAATGGCTTCTAAAGTGTTGGAAGTAGCAGACGGGACACGAAGCATCGAAGCATTTGCTGACATTCACGCAATTTTGCATGTACGGGACTACCACAGGGTATTGCGGTTGATATTTGGACACACCGAAGGGAGATGATGGTCACACAGATATGTCCATCTTTCCCCCGCACTGAAAACGACAGATCACCCTGAAAAGAATATCTACAAGATCACCCCGATGGAAAATACAACTTACTGTAAATGATCTTTGCATTCCACTACTTTTCCAAACGTGCCCTCACCGAGAGTTTTGAGGATTTCATCTGAAATCGAAAAACGCATATGAGGACAAGAACTTACAAACCGCATCCGACGTAAGATACGGACACTCAGTAAGCAACAGACGCAACATGTGTAATAAAAGAGAGGAACCCAACAGGTTAACAAGCGACCAAATACAAACTCTGTCCAAATGGTCAGTAAATTGACCTTTTTCAGAAACGGCCCAGAAGTCCAGTTTGGTCGCATTGAAGTGCCTCAAGAAGCCGGCTGACTGTGAAAGCCAATCGGCTGCATGAACTTCCCTATACAGTCAAGCTTATAAAGGTGAACAAATAGGTGGATGAACAGACGACAGAATTATTCAACAATTCCATTTCTACCCCATTGTGTGCAAAGACAGGCGCGTCGACACTTTACCTAGTCGAACTAGGCAATGGTAAGAACAGAACCAGAAAGCTATATTTATGCAACAAAAAGCAGAAACATAAAAGAAGATGCGTCTCACGTTACTAGAATCTTCAAGACGCGAAATAGATGGACTCAACTCACATCGATCGAAGATGAATTGACCAATAGAGTAGATCAGGTGACCATCCACGTCATCCACAACACCGGAATCGGCCCGAGCATCCTCTGCAACCTGTGACAAAAATCAAACAGAACAGAAAAGGGTTAACATCAAACCGTAAGATTCATCACCAGCACACTGGGCTTCAACGCAATCCCGGTCGAGCAGACAATGCCAAGGCTAACAACAAAGACTAAGGTTATCGGAAATTCATAATTCCACGACAGCTCTAACTTAAAAGGAGACACCTGGATGTAAACGATCGCGTGTGCAAAAGTGAATCGGCCCATTGACCAGGGACAAAGCAAATGCTGATACAAAACGCCGGTAGGTACATTAGCTGGGCATCACTCGAATTAATAGATGTTTCTGTGACGATATCAGAACGCAGACGTAGTCCACGAGTACTCAAACGACGGCTGGTTATCTGACCACAGACCACTTCGGAGAGCCGAATTTAAAATCCCAATTTGAATAAAGGAAGTGCAGACCTTCCAGAAAATTGTCATGGAACCATACCGTAAAGTCACACACCCCTAGGAATGTACACACTGGAGATAAAGGAGAGGTATCAAAGCTTGTAGGAGTAGGGCGAGAAATACCTTCTTGCCGGACTTCGCGTAAATAAACCTCCACGGGAAATGCGCACTCAGGTCCAGGTAAAAGAAAATCCATCAGCTGTGTACAACCTCCTGCACTAAGCGAGGCCATCATTCAAAAGGCACCACTCCCAAACACTCTAGTGAGATTCTGAAGCTATACAGTTATCCAACTGCTGGATCCATAGCTTTCGCAGGCGACATTCAACAGGTTGTTCATACATTGATCCCATCGACAGTTGGCTTCGCTCAACTGTAAATACGTACCGTGAAAGATCTGAAAAGCGTTGATTTATGTGTCACGGCCTAAACTTAAAACACAAAGTAGTGCGGCGGCTCCCACGGTGAGCTGACGAAGAGGGCGTATGGAAAATAACGTGACAGAGAAGCGACGAACTGCGCCGAGGATAACTGAAAGCTTCTGCAGTTTCGAATAGCGATTCGCAAGCCTTTAAGCTCATCATCCCCTAGGATCCCTAAATACGACGCCCTCGTCTCCTCGTTTTACATTTATTAGGTAAACAGCGGAAAGGTAGTTCAACTTACTGTTGTACAGTATCTCATAAAAAAGACCACTCTGAAACGAAGCCGATCGTCTGGAGAATACGTAAGGACATTCCTATCAGACACGGCTTGCTGTACGATTTTTCAGAAGGGTGACCATATCTAAGAAGAGCCAAATACTCTTTTCCCTATAGCGGTCTGCCTCCGAGGACCACTACACACAAACAGTGGTTACTGAGATTAAGTGTGCTGGCTGATAGATGACGGCCAAATGAACAGCAGGCTGAGGGTCACCAAGATCATATATTCGAAAATGTGAAAATTCCCTCGGCAAGCACAAGGCTGGAAAGGAAATGCCGGACTTTTCCTACACAGGACTTTCTGCCGCCGAACATGATTGTAACATTCCTTAATTCTTAAGCAGATCTTAACTAAATGTTGCCGTTAGTTACAATGCGATGTGAACACGCTGAACACTCGTTCAACTTCTGTAAATGCTCTCATAGTGGCTGTATGAACGACTACTCGCAGCCAACAAACTAACAATACCCATGGGGAAAATGATTACATGGGGTAAAACGCCTACTATCAGACGATGAAAGACCATTTGTTCGCAGCCGTAGATCCCGTGCATCAAACAAGGATGGTGTCTTGTACGACGATGCGATAACGATTAGTTCACGGTGTGCCAAGGATAAGCTGAACTGGTATGTCAGCTGAAAGCAAATACTCACGGTAGTAAGCACATTTCTATCATCTCTCAGCACACCCTACTGTCATATCCTTGGAAGATGGTTTGGAATAACTCGCCTTCAAAATTAAGTAAGATGGTCCGGAATTCATGGAACTGAACGTGCAACTCTCTCGTGGATGGTGCGTTCGTCATCAATGGGTTTACTATACCATACCTTAATACCATACTACCTGACTTATTTCACTATAACACAGTTAGTTCAGCGTTTAACTTATAACCAGGCTTAATTCAAGCTACCAAGAAAGCCATTCAGCATTTAAGATTTTCTCTACTTGGGGTTAGATGAATGGGTACGTCAAGCCGACCCCTGACTGAGTAAAACACGGGCTCGGAGACTGTAATATCCAGAGCGGTGTCCTTGAAGAAGGCGTCCCAATCAAGTAACTGAATTCCCGCAAGATCCTGATGAACCGTAGCATTCAGTCATCTGCTAACCGTTGCCCTGAAAACATCGCTCACTAACATACCAACTTTACAAATAAGTCCAAAGCCACGCTAGTAGCTGGTAGCTTGTTTATCACTTCCAAAGGGGGTTATAAGTGGAACGGGCAACTTCACAACAATCATTCCTCCTCATCCATAAGGATGATAAAGTGTCATGAAAGGGTATAAAAGTGACCAATTTGGTATCGAGTTTGACTAAAGCGGTGGTCGAACACGTCTAGTCATCAGGCCTGAGTGTTCTCTAACTAAAAGCGTCTTACGGTGCCGATTACGACACCACGGACGCGGAGTGGAACCAAGTGAGCAACTAGAGCCCAACTGTGGTCTGGGTTAATGCTTGAAGGCACAGGGGTCCAGCCGTGTGTGCAATGACGTTGTTGTCTAGTAACTGTCGCATCCAGTCTGTATATACCCACCACCAGGTTCCTTATACCAAAAAAGGGATTAGAATAAATCAGAGTTGCATAAAATAGAGCAGAAGAAAACTACTTACGGGTGATGTACCTAAATTCTACTGGCAACACATACGCAGCTTTCAAATATGCTTCAGTTTCAGGTCCAAGCACCAGCCGTATGTGAAGACAGTTGATAGTAGCCACCTGCAGTCGGCAATCACACCTCGTGTCGGTTCCGAACCAAACAGGTTCTCAGTATCCAACATGCCCAGACTTACACACGGATCCGACATCAGCCTTTTGGACAGAGTACTCAATCACTTGTTAGCTCACACATCTAATCCACATAGGATTTAGGCTGACTATTCCCTTCATGTTTGCAATAGCTTGTGTTCTATCACAATGCAACCTGTGAAGTTTCAGATGAATATGTTGATCAGCTGATGACTTGCCACATCACTTAAACAAGTACGAATAGCTTGATCGCTTATCCTAAATGGTCACTAATCTTCACAGACTAACTGATGACTGCTTGAAGTTTAGACAGGAGGTAACTGGAAAAATACACTCGTTTGCAAACTACATTGTTGTTGACGAGAGACTGAAGTGAATCTCTTGTTTGCGATCTTATTCAAATGACTGTGTTGCACAAAGGTCGCCCCAAGAAGCGCGGAACCGGTAGTGGGCTGCGAACGAGTTTCCAGTAAACTTTTGAGTAGTGTGTTCTGTGAAGAAAATGTACTGCGACATCTCGCTTATCGCGCTAAAACATGAGACGGCCTTTGTGCAGCATATTAAGCAAGGAATGTCATAAAAGGGAGATTCAGATTCCATTGAATCTCTCATTAACGCCAAGGAAATTTGCAAATGGGTATACTACATCAATTACGTACAATCTGGTGTTCAAGCAGAACAAAGGTTGGTGGCAACTCGGGGACTATGTCAGAGTGATGAGCCCAACAAAGCGTGGAACCGCTGGTGGTGGAGTGTCGCAGAGTCTTCAGTAGCCTTACGAGTCTTGTAATCTGTCAAATAGGAGGAAGTGGATCTAGAAATGAGAAGTCTGACCACACAATGCCTGGTCCAAGCCCACACCGATGCGTGTTTTTTCTTGCATTTTTTGTGTACTTGGACTTCCCACCTGAAGATCTGATAACTATCTAGCTGTAGGGTCAACTGGATGTCAACTTGGAGCAGGGCTGTTGTGGGCTTCCAATGGGTCGATACTGTGAAACTCTACTCAAAGAGTAACGTGGTTCATCCCTATACATGAAAAGTCACATGTGACGGGGCTCCTGGAAATCGATATATTTCTGAATGGTCACGATTCCTTAACGCAGTGGCAGCAGCAATGCATTGATAAGCGGGGGGAATAGTTGACATTCGCGTAGCGACTAATAATACCATCAGTTGCTTTATATAGCAAATGCATTTTGTTTGACAGCTTTTCGTTGGGAAACTAACACATGTGGTTTAGAGAACAGAAAATTCTCGTCTCTCTGCAGGTCACGTGAGATGTTCTGAAGGTGGTTCTCTATCCTTTGATCAAAGATAAACTGGAACAAATTCTGGTAGAATCATATAGATGTTGAGCCCTGTGTTCGACCTAATTCGACAAACATTGAGGACTTGCAATCAGACATATAGCACCATGTTATTATGGACCCGAGACAATCAGGACCAACACACACCAAACCCTCAGTGGTGTAAACCTCATTAGACAGTCAGACGCGATCTGAGATACAAAGGTGAAAACTAAGTCGACAGTAGGCATTATTCAATCATGATCGGTCAAATTCTGAGGACAAAAGTAAATGCGTTAAGACTGGATGTAAAGACCATTTCTCACCTCGGCGTTCATATCAAACGGGACGTGGCTAGCAGTTTCCTGCATACTCAATTTTCTCTGCTCGATAAGCCGTTTAGCACGCTGACGAGCTTCAGCCAGTCGTGAATTAACTTGATCCGCTTCGGTCTTGCCGGTATCCAAGGTAGTACTGGTATCCGGAACAGCGGCTTCAGTTCCGTTTACGGAAAGATCCTGTGCTTGATGTTGTTGTAGCTGCCGCTTTTGTTCAGCGGTCATCGTGGATGATGGTTGTTCCACCGCTTGTTTGTTATCGTGACCATTTTCTAGTTCGTTCTGACGCATGGCCGCCGCAACCATGGCCGTGTTGATTTCCTGCGTTTTTTGGGTGCGCCGCAAATGACGTCGCAAACGTCGACCATCGCTTTCCTCGTCGGAATCCACATCTAACTCAGATGCATTCTGCATTTCGCCCGCAGCTGCGGGTGGTTTTCCCGCACCATTGGTGAACACTTTGGGTGGTTCTGTGATAGTTAAGGTTTTCTTCATCACAGATTCATTTGGGACAGCAGATCGCGGATTGTAAGGACCACAAATGGTAACGATGGAAACACATATCCCATCTACCTGACTTACAGTTCTGAGGAACCGTTGGGAAACGGTCGTATTGGGATCACAAATAAAGGGGGCCAGTCGACCAGGAACCGGACTATCTGGCAATGTTTCTATACAGTCTGCTAACTCTCCGTCAGCAGGCCAACGAAAGCGCAAAGTGCCGACAGCTTGTGATGGTGTGGTTGCACCACCAATTGACGGTCGAGATCGGCGTAGTGAGACTCCGCGAGATAAAGGGATAACACCGGGTAGAACTTCAATAAGACCGACATACAACATTCGACCTTTAGGCCACGAGGTCACCTTCGACACGACTTTAGAAGCCGATGTTTGCACTACGACTGGACCATTGATCACATCTCTACATCGATTACACAACATCGTACCAGTTGTCTGCGTTGCTACTGAGGCCAAAGTCTTTTTGGGTGGTGGGTAGACGAAGTTCTTCACTGGCTTAAGACTAACAACACGGCTACCGGATGTGAGCAACCGAAGGAGTTCATTTACGGGAGATTGGTTAACAGCTGATGAAGAGGACGTTGGGAGGTGATCGTTTGATGCTGAATCAGTTTGAATCGGTGGTAACCGCAGTGAGGACTTGGCCAAAAGGAGAATTCCCCCATTACCTCTTTCATCCTCATCCATGTCGTCTTCCGAATCATGCCCAACACGACCGAAAACCTCTCCACTGTCAAAGTATTCCTCATCATGTCCAAGATTGGCTGCATCCCGTGCGACCTTCTCCAACTTGCGCAGAAGAGCCGAATTCACCTCGTCTGGATGAACCCCATCACCCGAGGGCATTGGACGCCGCGTCGTTGTACCTTTTCGGTCAGCAGGAGGCGAGTAAGAAGATTCCCGGGAAGCAACACTACCCAGACGAACTAAACGCGCCTCTGAAGAGGAGGCTGCGGTCGCGTGTGTTGTTGGAAGACGTGAAGCAACGGAGCCAGCGGTAGAAGCTGCTGATATGGTTGAGGTCGTGCCTGGAATTCGGGGTGGGCGAGCTGTATAAGAAGTCGCTGACGACATAGTAACAGAACAAGGCGGTTTCAACTGGATATGAGGGGCTGGTTGGATTACACACCGAGATAGACCAGAGGGAGTAACTCGAAATGGATTGACTACTTGACTACAACAATATACCCCAGGAAGAGCACAAGAAGGCGAAGAGTAGGAGGTAGAGTCAGCAGTGTTGTTCGGACCTTCAAACGGTTCGCCTAGTAAAGATTCGATGGAATAAACAGACTGGCCGGAAGAGGATAATGGGGGTGAACAATCCGGTAAGTCGCTTAGAGGATAGCCACCTGAGGTTTCGAGAGAGAGACTAGTGGCAGTGAGCTGATCTGGATCAGCAGTTTGATTAAAGTCGCTCGAAACTAATAGATCGCGTCCAGAAAATACAACGATCGGCGTTAGGAGCACTCGAACGGAATCGCGTGGATAGATTAGTACCTGTAAGCTGACGGTGCTAAGCTGATAGATTACAGGTGATATGTGATAGACAAGATTCAAATCATCGAGTCCGGTTGTGTGTTCTAGTGATACTCTGAGAAGGAACCTAGTTTTAGGAGTCAGAGAATTATGCGTACTCGGCCTGCCCTCCGGACACTGTTGGGACAATCGATGTCTTAGATTAGGTTTGGAGAGCTGATGTGCAACGGAAAAGGTTTTTGAATGAACCGGAACGTTGGGTCTCGCAGGAGATTCGGCTCTCGGTAGGCCGACAACAGGGGTGAAAGTTTTGTCAGATAAACAAACACGAGGTAGAAAATGTGGTGCCGATGAATCAGTGGATTCAACCGATGCACAAGCAACAATTTTTTGTAGAGTGCTTGCGTAACTGGGCCGTAGGTTTGGTTCGGCGGCGACGGAAGGGAGGAACTGAACGGATTTAGGTAGGTTACAAGTGGTGGTGTTGGAAAGTATCGGTGTTACGTGGACTGGTTCTGAGCCCACAGGATGCGATCCTCCAAGATCAGTCGATCGAGTTAACTCGGGAGAGTCGCACGTGGAGCCGAATTGTGTAGACGAGGTAGGTGTGGAGGGCGTTCCACAAGCCTGACCGGCTGTAGATCGAAGCGGGGCGCTAGATTTCTGACCCAGTTGGACGCAGGCACGCGTGACCCAAGAAGGACAGTGGTATTTTGCGAAACACTCCGATAGTCAAAAGATTCACTCACAACCACAGCAAAACATAAACGAAAGTAGCCCTGAAGACAGTGTAGTGATGGGACGACGGGTGAAAGTGCACAACTGATGGATGAAAGATGGGTTGATCGGTACAACCAGTGGTTACGGGCAAACGATTCGCACTATCTTTTCTTCAGTCGGAGGTCCAAAGATGTTTGAAATAGACAGATAGTGGAAACGAACGAAAACAACCGAACAGAATTCCTTGTGGGATATGTTGGATGACGAACCAGCTCCCACATCGGGCTGGGAATAAACTCTGCGTTGTGGAAAGTCGCTGTTACATGAAAACACACATACGAGTGGTATCTACGTCTGGCGTAGGAAGGGAAGATCGGGGTGGGCGTCTAGATTAGACGTCCCTAATGTCTCTTATTGCATAAATTCCAGGTAGTTGTTACCTGGGATGCCGCAGTTGGCTGACGGTAACCTTTGCATGTTGTTGTACCGATTGTCCTGCGTATACGTGCAAATACAGATACACCAACAACAACCAACGTGCAACCCAAATCGACCAATGAGGTGTGAGTGTGCAAAAGGCGCACACGGAAGCAATCACGTACGCACGGGGGTGGGTGATCAGCAACTGTGTTTGTGTGGACGATGGTGTAAGCAGCACTTCGCTTTTGGGGAAGTACGTAGTGAACATCAGCAGAATCTAAGGGAACAGCAACTAGACAACAGCCGAGAATCTCTTATCTCGCGGATTCGTAACGGACAAGCAGTTTGACGTGCGCTGTTGTGTGGGCCACATAACAGTGTAAACCAGAAAAGCCTGTCCAAAATGGGGAACCAACCGGAGCAAGGTTCGAAACCGTTGTGAACAGATGAAGAGATGCTAGTCCAGTGATAGGTGCTTCAAAGTTGTTACAAGCAGAAGATCGGATCCAACTGTCCCATCTATTTAATTCCTGTCTAAAAATACCGCGAAGTATTTCCTTGTCAGAGTTATGTGTTTAGTCTATCCATTGAATGCTATCTTGTGTAAACACTTCGTCCGTGTACGGGTGTCTCCGTAAAAATGTTTAAAAAATGATCTACTTCAAAATAAAACTCTGCACAAGAGAACAAAAGGTCAAAACAGACGCAAGGTTGACTAAAAAAAGGGTAGATTGAGTGTAAAGCCTTGGCCAGTAAATAATCTAATGGAATAAATGTTAATGTTTCTCGAAGGTTGTGGGATATCCTACAATGTAAATAATAAATAATAATAATCGTTCAGCTGTAACATCCTTTCGGTGCCTAGCCGCCATGCCACCCGGAGGAAGCACGAGGACGGGGATACTGCCGGGTCGCCCAAGCCTAGACAGGAGAAGTCTTCAGTCTACCTTCCCCGAAGTTGCTAGCTTTGAGAACTTGAGCACTGTATGCAAAAGGTTCATGACGTTTTACAGCATATCTGTATGGAGCTCTCAACCATGTTTTGTGTGATCGAATGGAGCTACACGTAAAACGCATGCATTTTAGCCCTAGTGGATGGATCTACTTGAATTTACCAGAATCAACCGTCTGGACGCTGCTATCACGCACCGCATAGTGTAGCGACAAAACACCTTATGTATCGCGAAACTCGTTATTTAAACCGAGGCTCCGAAAAAAAACCTCGAAGTTACAATTTCGGACTTCATCTTCTGAAGTAAGGTCATGCTAGCTGAGAAGGACTAACAGACCATTTCGATGTGTCTTCCAGGTTGCGTGCTTCCGAGATGTTCGATATATCGGCGAAACGACGAGACCGTTATCTAAACGAATTTGTGAACATATTCGATCTTGGATGGCAAAGTGTTTCGTGCGACGAATCGACAGTTCGGTCTTTGCTCAACGTGAATACTAACGATGTCCTTCAAGTCATCCATGAGGTCAGTCTAAAACTGGCAATAATATGGATGTTGAACATAGCTGAATCTGTCACGATCTGCATGCATAAGCCAGAAACTGGCATCCAGAAGCATTCTGCCGGATGCTGCGCTCACCCTTGATAAACCACAACGGTACAGATATCACGGGTCAACAGCTAGAACCGGTGCGAATGACCATTATCAGTCATCCATACGGAACACGTGACCCCAATGTCCTCATCGGTCTATCCCCACTCTGCTCACGTGTCTTGACCTTACTCCTACTGATTATTCGTATGAGGACAAAACTTCATAACACGCACCCCGTTTTTGATGATAAATGACACCAAGTGTGCTTGTTCCTTACGGTGGTCCGTTAGACCGGTCCAGTGCACCTGTCCGAATCGGATCGGTACATCACTTCCCGGCAGTGCCAACAGCACCGGTACAGAGTGTAACGACCAATGTTTGGTTTTGGTGACAGCAAATAGACGAAACAAGCAAGATACAATAAAATGGTGGGAAAACACCTGCAGACTGCCGACAAAAGAAAGAGTAGATGGTACGGAGCGAGGAGAACAAACTATATGACCACACATACACAAGCAACTGGTACAATCCACACGACCAAGAATGGACAGTTGAGGTACACATACGAATGCACATACGAGTATGCGTGTGTGTGTGTGTGTGTGTGTGTGTACGTCGGCAACAATCATCGTCCCAAAGCGTTACTGTGATTCATCTGCCACCATCAGTCCATCTTGTTGCGTGGGGAGCAAGCAGGCAGGAACATAGCGGGTATCTGTTTCCTTATCGATTCGTAAGGCTGTGATATTCGAACAAATGCAGGGTCGATAGGACATTTACGCCGAGAATGAACGCGTATGTGGCGAATGTGCACATGCCTACACGTGTGATTTGGGAAAACTTGCGTGGGCGTGCGGCGCTTGTTCGATAAGTGACCACCAGGCAGTACACTGGCGTTTGGGTCGAAAAACTGATTGTGATTTAGGAGGCAGAAAGATGCACAGTGCGTGGTGCAGTGTGGTCGATGCGATGCAAAAAGTGCACACTGACCTTTTAGACATTGTCGATCAGCTGTGCCCGTAGGGTTGTGTGCATGTATGCCCGCCCAACTGCCCATTCGAGTGAACTCGAACAGAATTTCATTCGACGAAAAATTGACATGTTCATCAGACGAGGGAAAGCACGTACAGAAAGCCACATACAAAAACACTTTGGGTCGTTTAAAACAGATGATTTTGGTGCCAGTCATGTAAAAATAGACTAGCATACATAACGCGGAGTGAAAACGTCCTCTGAATGTGAAGGCCATGCTAAACACAAGAACTATAAATTGTTCCGTCATGGCCCAGTTTCATGAGTACGCGTCTGAACAGGAAGCCGCCATACTTGTACTACTGGGAGAGAGAAACAGTTGAGGAAGTCATCAACACCAGCTGCAGACCGTAAACATACCGCGCAATCGTCTTTGTTGACGAAGTTCCATTCAAGGACGGGAGCAGCCGGGTAGAGGCACAGTCACGAATCCGGTCGCTTGGGTTAGCCACACATTATAGACAACAGTTAGGATGACTGAACAACTGTTTCACTGGACAATGTTTGCGAACGTTTCGGAACACAGATGGCTCCCGTCAACTGCCAAGAAGGTTGAGTTTGCTGCTTATGGCTATGACCTGACCGCTCAACATCAATTCCAAACAGAACATGGTTGGGTCAAAAAAGGCTTTCTAAGGGAGTCTATCAGCCAGCCTACAATACACATGTCCAAGCCAATATAACCTACGGGGTGTCAGTAACTCTATCTCAATAAATTCTTCCCCTGCCTCCAGTACTACGGATTCGTTACCCCGAACTCAGGCAATGCATCTCAACTCTCGACGGTATAATACGGAAAACAATTAGAACCTGCTCACGGCGGCAAGATCTGTGGATGGTACATTTTCAAGGGGCTCGGGTGCTAGTCACCCAAGCACATCCGCAGAGAACAGCTGGCCAGCTATTTTATGGACCGGATGTCCTATGAAGCGAAAGTGGACAGCAAGATCACGATCCGAAGAATTGTAAGATGAAACCGGACGCAAAAGAGCGGGATGCCAAAAGACGCTTTCTATCAAACAGGTTAGCTCGCCTACGACAAAAGGTGGTTACGAAACGATACAGGAACCATAGATTGTGGAGAGGAAAGTGGGCCGCTATTCCGTTTAAATTATAAACAGGGAACAATAAACCCTGCACTAACCTTCATTCGCTTAGTTTGAGTGGTGGAAGTCGGGCTTCCTGGACTGCTGGCATAACGATGTTTCCCAGCTCCAGTAGTCTGGTTGTGGTCACCTGTTGTGGCCATCGAAACTGCGGCTGACTGATCATTTCTTGAACTACTTTGAGCACTAGATCGCGGTAGCGAAGAGGTATCAGCACCCCTACTCCCGTTGTCGCGTTGGAATGAAGACGCAGCACTGCCTGTGGTTGCAGAACTCCCACTGCCCCGTGATCCCGGACGTGAGGACTGGTCTGAGGCTGATGAACTGGAGATGGTATGGAATCTATTCGCCGAAGACCTATTTGGCGACAAGCGGTCGCTTCTTGGAACCGGCCGGCGACCATCTCTCCTGTATCTGTTGTTTTGACTTGTCGAATGGCTGTCTTCAAGAGAATCTCTTCGAACGGACCGTCTATTTCTGGCATCACACTCACGAAAACTGTTGGCCGAGTCATCACAAGGACGTCGACGTTGGTGCGCGTTTGGACCCGACCGCAGACGTTGCGCGGGTGATTGTCTTCTGCTCGATCCTGTAGCATCTGTGCGGTATGTTTCTTCACGACTCAACCAACGACGCGAATCTCGAGGTCCACCATGTTGTGAAGCAAGAACCCGTCGTGCCAAGTGTTTGTTAGAATTGGTTGAACGGGATCTTTGCCGCCGAATATCGGCGTTGGTATGAGCACCTCTAGCCGAGCGAGATTGCTGGAAAAAAGAGGGTTATTGGAGAAGTTATCCATACACGAATGGGAAATTGAGCGTGGAAACGACAGCCGCTGAATTGAACGCGGCAAAACACATAAATTAATGGGCTTTTTTGCAAAGGCCCATGTGGAGATAAGGAGAGGGTAAACTAGTTCAGAGTCGTACGTCAGGTTCACAAAACAAAAACCCAGTAATAGGAATTGTTAGATCTGTGGTAAAGGGTGTTGAAATCCCGATCATATTGAAGAATAAACAACAGGTAGTTGGCTAGATTCAACCTCAACTAAAATCATCTCTGTGAAAGACCACGACAACAATGATGGTCCTGCTCAGTTTAACAGCTATAAACCACATACCACGTGTTGATTCCCCCTGTGAATCAACGGTGAACATCGGTCATTTTCTTGTGTTGTGACTACTTATGAGTAACGTAACTTACGCTCGTTTATTATAACGGAGAAGAGA
>SJOL01009770.1:146697-171482 GCA_004794785.1 Opisthorchis felineus
ATACTTTGGTTTCAGCTGATTTCGGTATAACACGCGGTATTGGAGGCGATGGTATAATCACTTGGTTGGTGCTGAACGATTCTAACCGTCTGAAGGAACGGAAATCCGGGGGCACATTTCAGATCTCGCAGTAGGAAATGCATCGTCGTAGTGTATACTGTGTCAATGACAGGCGAACTGACGTCAAACCGGTACCAAGGATATCGAAAGTTGACAAACTCTGCACTGGTCTTCCTGATTTGAGAAGTGACCTCGTCTCCAGCCAGTCCACCGGAATTCACACAACTGCCCGAGTAAACAAATGTATCTAGCACGTCGATTTGCCGGTCTGCGAGTATAATGTTTGGGCCTGATCCCACGCAATCTTGTAGCAGTATTTTAAACTTTGAAGGTGTGAATCGCATAACAAACCGTTCAGCAGATTTATAAAGGTTATTTAAACTAACTTGTTTTCCTAAAAGACCAGAACCAAGGAGGGCAATATCATCTGCTTAGTCAGTATCTGTGAGCGAATGGACCAGGGAACGGAGGCAGGCCGAGGAATTTCAAACAGCACGTCTGTACTGAAGTTCAGGAGGAATTGTGAGAGAGGGTAGAATTGTCTTACCCCACTGGACGTGGTGAATTCAGGTGACAGCTTGCTGTATACCTGTACGCGCCCCCAGGAGTTATCACAAGAGTGCCCTTATAAGAGCCACCGCAACCATTATCATTGACAGCAAAACAACGACGTACAAGCCATTGATGCTTTGCTGCCGTACGACTATAATTTATTTGAAAGGCTTATCGTGAAGAAAACGATAAAACTGGATAGGAAACGGACTTGGTGTTAACCTACGACAACGATTCTGAGGTGCCTACACCTCCAAACACTCCGGACAATCTGGATTGAAACTGACAACAAAAAGACAATTGAAATCAATTAGTAGCCATATCTTGCAGCGTCTCCAACGATACACAGGCGGAATTAAGCGAACTCCATCCCGGAAGGCGTGTCGAAACGACATTACCAGCCATTTTCCCTCTGCCAGGCCAAAGGCTAACCACTTCTCTGCTTGCGCCATCCAGAACTTGGCACAGAAAACAGCGCTTCGGCAAACGGCGATTCGCCATGCGCAAATACATGGCCTAACCAAGGCGGCTTCCGGTGCTGGACACATTATTCGATGAGCGAGTTGCACAACCGAACACCAGCTTTCCAACTGTTCCGTTGCGGATTCGCCGACACCAGCCCACCCGAGCTATGGTTCTGAGACAGTGGTTGTCGAAGGCCTGAAGACGTGTTAGTTCAGCTGCTCCAAGAGGCCAAGTCTCAACCAAACAACAAAATAACCCGTATTATAGCCTGATACACACAACCCTTAAGATTCAAGGATGTCTTTGCCACCATAGGCGTCTCAAATTAGCAAACGCGACCCGAGCCTTAGAGATTCCTGTATTGACCTCGTCTGTCAGGCTATTGTCGGAACGTATACAACCTCTAATATACGGAAAACACTCCACAGCTTCGAGTGCTTCCCCTTGAATTGTAATTGGTGTGTTCAGTGACTGCATGTCAGACGAGATTAATGCAAGAACCTCTAAGACGCTGGCTAAACACTTGAACTCGATCACACCCTAGTTTTGATACGGAGGGAGGGGACTACATGCTTATCTTTTGGAAGGAAAAACCAGAACCACATGTCGTATGAGTCAGGGTCAATGTGACTACCGAAAGCGTAAACTAATGACTGGCATTCGTCATAGTTTGCGTCCTGAGATTCGGCCTGGAAATCGCAAAGATTACGAAAACATCTCAAGATTGCTTGGGGCGTCGACAAAAGAACTCAGCTGAAGATTTCACTGAATATGCACAAATAAGCTTATAAGGTGCTACTGAACAATTCTGTAAGGGAAACACTGTTTTCATTTCGAACGGTTCTTGATATCAAAATAGACGGACGTACCGGATAATTACGAAGACGCGAGCCACCGGAGACAGGAGATACTGCTTGTCGAAGACCCCGAAAGTGAGTGCGTGCATCTGAACGGACGGGCGGTGACCGAGAGCGCCTGGCGGCTGCAAACGAGTCACGTGAATACTCTCCTCGATGAGCATTTTTTGGACCAGGTTCCCAAATAAGATCAGCTTGTCGGTTTTTCGTCGTCCCTAATTGGCGACTACGGAGTTCCATGAACGGAGCGTAAGGGCGTTGATACTTTCCGCGACCAAGAGGAGATCGATTAGAACATCCAATTTGTCGCGAATCACGAGCAAGTATCATGGGCTGTTGTCTACGACGATCGTAGGTTTCCTGTCGTTGATAGACCCCATTGACCCGATATTCGTCCGCATATTTATTGACTTGTCCAGCTCGGTAGAAAGTATTCCGCTGAAAACGTCTGGAGCTGTCCTGAAGATGGTGTCGATCAGGTCCCAGAGCTGGAGCACGGTCCCTAGAATAATAGCGTCCACTTGAATCGGGTTCGACTCTTTCACGACCTCGCTGCCATTTTCTAAAAGAACAAAAACGGGTTTGGTTTCCATAAATCCAACCGTACTGATCACAGCCAGTGATTATAAACTGCATGGAAAGTTAGCTCTGCTGCCTTTAGTCATCACTCGCAATGCAATGAAAACGTTATCTCCCCCCACAAGTACCACCGCTAGGGAATGCCAAATGACCTTGACCTTATTGGGATTGATCAGATGGTGGGTTCTGAGAAGTCGACTGCGTGCCCCTTCGCACAGCACTTTCAGTCTGTTGATTAATGCTGGCCGCAAACCCGTTTTCACCCAAAATGAATTTTGGCTGGATTTGTTTGGGTTTCACAGGTTTCCAAGCTGATTTGCATTTTCAATCTCTTCAAAACCTAACCTATGTGGATAATCCTCGTTCTTATCGAAAGTTCCCGGATAATTTCAATCTTCAACCGCCTATGTCAAAAACACCGTGCTGCGGGGTAACAAGAGCAATGAAGACCCTGCTTGGATGTGCACCACAAAATAGATAGCATGTGTGCGCAAGATCGTACGGCAGAGAAATCGAATGAAAGCGGACGATTTTATTAAACGCCAAGGTCACTCTTTCGCCAAAAAAGCCTCACACTAAGCAAGCTGAACTACAGCACTGTACACCGGTCACCGCGACTCACATTCCATGCCACCAGCCTGAAAATACCAGCTCATGATGAAGCAGCTGACTGTTACAGTCATGGCACTACAACCCGTGAACTAACACAAGCGTACCGCTCCTTAACGAACATTTCAATCCTCAAAACATACTCAGTCAAATCCAGTGCTACTAAAACTGTACGAACCAGACTGCTGATAAGGTTACTGAAAACAATTCGACGGCAGCCTTATGAGTAGTATGTTACGTCAGACAATCTATTGCGAGTCTCCAATATCGTACCAACTGAAACGTGAGGTGGCCTTGTGCAACATATTCAGTCGAAGAAAACCATCATAAACGAGAGATTCAACTGGATTCAGTTGAATCCCGTATCAAAACCAAGTTAGTATTCGGCGAGTACAAGAAACAGTTTTGTAGTAGCATGTTGCTACTAAAATCTGTGGTGTGGCCATCGGAGATGTGTGGGTGGAAAGAAATTGAACTGTACACTCGAAAACGTGTCCCAGATGAAGACAATAATACCCAAAAGATGAGTTCATCTGTGGCTGTCAACGACAATTGAAATAATGAAGACAAGGACGGCAAACTTACGTGCTCAATGACCTTGAGCGACGCTGTTGGTGTTCACGTCCACCCGTACGTCTATAATTAACCATATCACGAGCAATGGGATTTCTACGGGAAAGATCATGCCTGGTCCGAGTTTGCTCTGGACGGCACCTAGTAGTCTTCTTGGATATGGGTGACGGCAACAGGCCTCTCGCACCATAACGATCGCCTGATCGTGACTGTGGTTTCACAGTTGGATGAATTCCACCGGAGGCACGCCGTGGGTCAGGTGCTGCCTGAACACTGGGACGAGGGCTTTGTTGTTCTACGGAATTTGGTCGATGGTCCGGATGACATCGAGGGTGCACAGTGGTAGGGTGGTTTGACAGAGCAGAATGGCGGTGGCGAGGGGTATCCTGATCTTGAGTTACAGAGTCCAGTGGCGAGGCAGAACCAACAGAGGCAGCAGAGTGTGAAAGAGAGGAGCGGCACGCAGAAGCAGTTCTGGAATGTGCGTCGGACTGGTCAGATCCAACATTTTCAAGAGACTCATCGGATAGATAGTCGCCTAAACCTTCTTGGTATGATGGCCGCCTACGGTACCTTCTGTCGTGGCAACTTAGGCGATTCGCCTTTGACTCGCCATCGATAGAGTCAAGCTCGTTTACACTGCTGTCTGGGAGTACTTTCCCTCGCGAAGACTGGCGAACACGATCTATTCGTTCTCGATTCCTGGACGTCCTGGCTTTTCCATTTGAACCTTCCACACTCGCACTGTCGACCCCCTGGTCAAAAGAAAGACACTGCTGAGCTACAGTAGATACTTTGGAAGGACGACCAGGCCTAGGAGCATGCAACGATCGCTGACTAGGGACATCGACCGGTGTTCCCGTTTCAGCACCACAACTGCGAGAAGTAGAGGATGATTTTGAGCGTGAAGACCGTTCAGTCGAGGATGAGCTGGACGATGATGATGAAGAGGTTTCCGAAGATTGCGAACCATTGATAGAACTTACAGAAGACCGTTTCTGAGGGACGTTTTGCAGAGGATGCGAGGAATCGGTAGAGCTGCGGCGATGACTATGTGGATGGGCATATGCCGCTGGCAGGGCTCGTGTTTTTGATCCCTAATATGCAGAAGAAAAATAGTAAGCTTGTTACGCAAGTTCAGTAGCTAGTTAACAAAATGATAAGAAGGTCATAATGAACCTCGTTAGAAAGTCCAATGGAGACAGAGGGACAAATACCTTATTCGTGAGGATACCATGGGGCTTTACCGTCGGAGTTGAAATAGTCGATCAATGCAATGAATCAACAATCCACAGCTCGTGGTAATTCGATCAGCATATCTCCTTAGGTTCTAAATAAAGGTCACTCAGTCAGGATGGAACAGCCCGCTGGTTGACTAAGCGAGATAGAATGTAGCGGGTCAGTGCAAGTTCGCACGGTAGAGTACAAGAGGAGCGGGGCGAGATGGCTCAGTGGTAAGAGCGCAAATTTACTGACCGGAAGGTCTGTGGTTCGAACCCGACCTCTGCCTCCCGACTTCCCCTGTCTAGGCTTGGGAAACCTGGCAGTATCCCAGCCCTCGTGCTTCCTTCTAGTAGAATAACAGTTAGGCACCGAAAGGGTGCTACAGCTGAACGATTTACAAGAGGAACCACGAACTACGGACAATCACTTGTTTGAGAACAAAGAGGTGGTCTTATTCAAGTCAAAGTATCCCGGGAAACAATCAACTAGTCTATGGAGCTATGCTGGCTCACAAATCGATAGATCAGTTGGCGGTCAGAGGCCACAAGGCGCGCTATCTTTGTTCACATTACATGTAACCTGAACTTGATTTGACTTGATAAAATAATCCAAAAAAAATGTTCTTTGTATCTTAAACTGCCTTTGCCTTTCCTGTGGATTGACTGAGGCTGCCAAACAAGTATGAATATGCTCAATAACCTATACGCGTCTGTCTGCATTGCTAGAAGCGGTGCATCCCCTGATAACATAAAACGACCGACTAACCCAACCCACATCGAATACCCGGTGTGCCCAACTGGGAATAGACGCAGTAAAAAATGAGTGGTTTGAAAATATGATTACTAAAGTGATTAATTCCAGGTGATCCATTTTCCCATCACACCGTTACGCTTTTCAGCTGTAAACCGCGTGTTAAAAGCAAGTTGCTTTCATGTTTGATTCGCCGATGAGAGGAGGAGACAGTTACGCATCCGAAGCGATAGCTTTGTTGCACGATTTCTGTTGGTTGTGCGACTGAGTCACGTCTGTCAGGATTAATAGCCGTTAGCAAGGCTCGTCCTAATCCTCCAGCCAGAGAGATGGCACCTGCTAAGCCACTTTATTCGACATCTCCATACCTCGTTGCCAAGTCGTGGGGTGATCGCATATAGGTAATTTACACTCAGAAAATGCCTGGACGAAAGGAGCTCCTAAAAGCAAACAGTCCTCCGGTAAAAGAGCGCTTTATGAGGTGTGAACAGCTTGTTTGTCATGGACAAGACGCCCCTTCTGAAAAAAAACCTGTGAGTGTTGAATCAATACTCCAACTAGATCAAAACAGCGTTTTGGGGACATCGATATTCAAACGCTGACAATCTTCTTCAAGTGAGGATCATATCCCCAATCCACAAGCAGCATGAATGGCACGGTGCATACACTACCTTTGAAGATCCATCTAAGTCACCAGCCCACTGAACTTACGGAACGTCAATATAACAGAGGGGACAGAAACAGTCAACTGGCTTTTCACGAATGAATGGGGTTACCATTGTGTTGCTTAGACCTAGTATTGAATGGAGAAGTGTGAACCCCTGTGTTGCCCTTGAATTTGCCATTTCCCGAAAAAAAGGGCACTAACGAAAATAATCGCGGAAAGTGCACGTTCACATATTCAGACAGAACACACACTGAAAACTCTCCGACAGTTCCCGATCGTGTTAGCCCCTCTTGGAATCACCAGGTAGACACAGTCCCCGGGTATTCCTTGAACTTAACTTGAATTTTTACAGACAATCCCTGAGAAAAAACAGATGAGCTTTTGACTAAGCAGTATGACATTCTACCAACAGGGCAGAATATATCAGAGGTAAGTATGACGTTGGCACCGTGACGCGGTTCATGCAATCAGAGGCGTTTGGTGTGCGTGTTACAGTGAGTCATCGCCACAGGTAACCCGATTTTCTATTTTACCTATTTAAGGACAGCTATAAGACAACACTCGAGAGTGCACCATAAAGTCCATTTTGTTTGACTGTACGACACTTGGCATCAGCTTGATTGTAAGACCAAGTCTCATCAAGCTCGAGGTGGTTCAATGGTTGAAGCGCGAACCTACTGACCAGAAGATCTGTGGTTCGAACCCAAGCCTGGCAACTCGATTGTATTTGTCTACGCTTGGAAAAGCCTGGCAGTATCGCAGCCCTCGCGCTTCTTTCGGATGGGATGGTAGCTAGGCACTCGCACGGCCAGACCATATGCTCGCTTTTTCTTCGTCTATTAGTGGTGCGGAATAGACAGACATGATTTGCAGTATTCTCCCCACACATATTTACTCCACTCTCCAACTGAAACATCGTAGAATACCGCGAAAACAAATCCGATGCATGCAATTCAGAATGATTCAATGATAGACTCAGAAAATGAACATCCAGCAAGTAGTTGCTTGTTTGACGTGTTGTTACTTAGTCAGTGTTCGATTTCTGTACAGGAATAAGTACTTCGACATGTAGTGTGCTCACTCTGTGCACCGACTCTCTGCCTGTATAGATGGCACGTCAACGAAACGCGATCCGTTTATGTTCTCAGTCTGATCATAGTTTTAATATATTGGTTTCTAATGAGTGTGAAGGGGCAAGCAAAAACGTTATTAGCTTATTTGAAAAAATGAGAAGTGCTACGTACAAAGTAAAACAGCACATTATAACCGGAACTATTGAACGCAAAAAAAACAAAGTGCGTCAAGAGAAACACGGGTCTCCCTTCCATTTTCCTTGACGAAAGGTTTCACTTTGAAGAAAAAGTCCCGTGGAAAAAACTCGGAAAACTTTCCCTGTGGGCTCCCTGTTCCACTGAGCAAGACTTACCACGGATCTCCTTGAAAAGTGTTCGGATGGAGCTTCGCAATCAGATTCACGTTCCGACATGGAATTCCGAGCAGATGTTGCCACATCACCCTGATCGGCCGAGCTAGCTGTCGAGGAAGATGAACGACGTCTCGGTAGCGGACCTTTCGTAGACCGGCGGCGCTCCAAGCTAGATCGCCTAGAAAACGATTCAACTTTAAGTCCGTGGACGGTTGTTCTTCGTGAACCAGAAATGCTAGTCCCAGCCGTTGGTTGCTCATCGTCAGATGACCCAGGAGGAGTTGACGGCGTCCTCGGTCCTCTACGAACCGGTTGTTGCCATTGGCTGTTGTTGTCCTCTTCCGCGGATTCATCGTCAACATCACCACTATTGGAGAAAGTGTCAACCTCGTTTCGAACTGAAGGCGAGGGGCACTGTTTGACTGCAAGACGAGTGGGTTTCGGAGAGGGGTAAGCAGGATGAGATTCTGGTTCAATAGCTGAACCAGCGGCACGCTTAGCATCTGAAGTAGTTCTGGAGTCCGGTAAGTGATACGATGCGCTCCGACTGGATGAGTCAGACACTTCTGAAGGTGAGGTGCTGGAAAACCAACAGAAAGGCTTGACTAACAGTGAGCTATCATGCGCACCGTCTAGATCATATATCCCACTTGGTGGTGTTACCAAGTATACTTACAGAAACAGATATGAGTTAGAGGAAAAAGGTTTAAAAAAGTGAAAGATGACGGCGATTACCACGCACACACGAGCTGAAAAACATTTCGTGCCAATAGTAACGGGTGTCAAACGCTAAAACTCCCGCAATGATGACATTCGGGACATTTACTCCACTTCTTCCAACGAATTTCATTTTTTCCACACAGTAAGACTCTGAGGGCGGGAAAACGATGTCAAAAGGACGCGCGGATCATATGAGAGCACAGAGGCTGAAATCCCCTCGGTAGTTTTTACCTCTTTTCTCACGATAAGTTTTTTCTTCTACATTATGACCTTACGAAAACGTTCGAAACTGGTGGATAACTCCAGCGAACGGCATGGGAAAAGTGCGCCCATGCTTGTGATATTTTCAACTACTCGCTAATCATCCAGTAGTCAAAATCATGGGCGCAACAACGGACTTCGGCTAACCAGTACCGCGACATATGAGGGAGCAAAAACCACCAGTTAGCACAATATTCGAGATATCGCAGTATATTTTCGAAAAGAAGACGATTCACAAGGTTGCTGAAAACTCTTCGACAGCCCGCGACAGGTTTCTTTCGGTTCATCAGGTAGGCGCATCCCCGAGTTTCCGTCAACCTTATGTGGGGGTGAGACGGCTCAAGTGGTTAGAGCGCGAATTTACTGATCGGAAGGCCCGTGGTTCGAACCCGATCTCTTCCTCTCGACTTCCCCTGTCTAGGCTTGGGAAACCTGGCAGTATCCCAGCCCTCGTGCTTTCTTCGGGTGGCATGGCAGCTAGGCACCGAAAGGGTGTTACAGCTGAACGATTTTTTTCAACCTTATGTTCTACTTGAACCCAAATTGGACTGATTTCGACAAATACACTCATTTGCAAATCAGTTTGGTTTTCACGGGAGATTTAGGCACATCAAAATGGCACGAGCAAAGAAACACAAGCAGTAGATGGTATAACCGCTTGCATTAGGCAGAGGCTAACCCTGGGCGAGACCGATACGGTCAAACGAAGCGGATCGGTGCCTGGAAAGCACACAGGAAAGTCATCATCAAACGACTATTTGATGACAAAAATACCCATTCTGAAAAGCCCGTCCGAGGGGACGGAGGTGCTTTGCTGTTAGACTGTAATAAGTTAATCAAGGCACAAATAAACCAGTTAAGTTCGGAAGGTGACACACAATGAGGTTGGTCTTTCCGGGGAGAAAACCGAATACTCATAAAGTTGCTAGGTTGAACAACCACGATATAAAGTAGCACAACTCTTACGGGGTCTGTCAAATAGAAAGCTTTACTTCTTCGTACTCGAAGCAGATAGTCTCCAGTATGTCAAACTGAATCGAGGAAAACTTATACGACATAAGCATTACCCAAAAAGAGGTTAGGCGGAACAATTCACTGTTTCTGTTCAATGCTTTTATCGACGTCAACGACACTATGTCATGGTGCAACACTACTGTGGTCCAGTAAAAAAACGGGGCACTTTAGAAAATACTTGTACTGCTCGAACAGTTATCACTTCGGAAGACGACCGATGCTGTCGTGCGCCACTCCTATAAGAGTCGAATGAGTTCGGCTACTCTGATTTGGGTTGCGTAGCTAGAACGTGTTCTGAATGGAACAGCGAATCCATGGAAAAGGCTTGCTATCCGCATCTCGAGTCTTCATGTTGTAGTCTTTCTGCTTGTACAATCAGAAGGCATTCTCCTGACGTTAGGACTCTCCACCCTTGTGATATCATTTTCATGTAACAAAGAGAATTTTTGAAAAATAAGGAATAAGATGACCCGTGAACAGACGGTAAGGAACGGGCCCGTTATTTCCTTGTTTGCCATCATATATTCTTGCCTCACCTTTTGTGAGCCTTCATTGACATCCTGGTTGGACCGCTAGATCGTTCCGACACTGTCCGGCGTTTATTTTTCCGAGCCGCCCGTTCGCTTCCACTTTCTTTCCTTGTACCGGTATCTGTAGTGTGGCGGGCACGTGATTTCAAAACACTGTCGGAATGCCTTTGTCGCGACATCCTGGCAGAATCTTGCTCAACATCTGAGGTCCGGCTTGACGTACCCCTACGAGTTGTCGTAGTAGACTGTAATCGCTTCATTTGCTTCTGGATTTGCGAGAAATGATCTGGGTTCGTAAGCTGAACAAAAGCAAGCAAGTCAAGGGGATTTGGTCCAGAAGCAAAACCTGGAGCGTATTGGTCACCGCCACGCGGGCCACCAGAAGCGAGTGGGTTGGCGAACAATGAAGGAACTGGTGGGCAAATGCCAGTCAGCATTGCTGCAGTGGCTTCAAGAAGGTTGGGTGGACAGCCAGAGGGAAATGGGGAATCGCCATTATTGGCAAAAAGGTTCACTGGAGTGGGGAGCAACGCTGAAGATGCTGGTTCGCTACAAGATGCCGCGACCGGCAAGAGAAACAGAAGTGAAATGAAAATGAGTTCTAGGCTTAGCAGAACAAGGAAACGTGAATGCAAATTATCCGATCATCTGACTAATTGACTTGGCGAGACATAAAGGATATCTTCAGCTCAATTTGGCAATCAATCATGAGAACACAAGCATAAGACTGTCACAAAACGAACAAACGCATCCAAAACTGTTCACATGAAGCCTCACTTCTTTTACTTGTTGGTAAAGTGCGCAAAATCACTCAATACTACTTTCCTGCTCAGCATCACGGAAAGTAACACCGGTGTTCAGAATGATGTCTCACTGCCGTACTCATAAGCGGAACCGTATGCTGTCGGGATATCACAATCGTAAATTCTTAAGGAACAAAACACCTGTATGTTCCGACCCGGAAACCGGGCAAAAAGGTGTTATCTGTCGGATATCCTCGTAGTTTATCTTTAATAAGTCCAGGAGTACACGAACCGTCAGAACACGACCAGGTTGGACAAACATCTGTGACTTACATGCTTTCATCCGCTTTCCAAATAAAAACGACATGAGATGGGTAATCTAAGTCCCCCATACAATTACTCATAAGCGAAGGGTTGTGAGGAAGCCAATGAAACAATGGGATATGGGAACCCTCGTGTCGAACACGTTTGTGTGTGCCATCTCTGAGTTCTCCGGCTAACGCAATTGTTCAACTAGAGCAAACTTTCAGCAGAAGGCTGCCACGCAAATTATAGAAAGAACGGTGCCTGAACAGTAGTAGACAAGAGGAATCGGGAAGTCATCGGTGATCCCGAAGCAGGTGCTTTTCTGGCCAGATGTGAAATCACGACAGTGGACAGGTGAGCATATTCCGTAAAACCTACGAAAGCGCGCCTGCGTACATTTGACAAAGAACCAAAAGCCTTCATTTGGTAGGCACTATAAAGGCCACTCCTCAACCCAGTCTGTCCTCCTCGAAGATGTTTCTGAAACAAATGATAATTCATTGTATTAGGGTCGGATTTGTCTCCACTCTTCCAGACTTATGCAAACACCTCCTAATAAGCACCGCATGAGAATGAGTCCTTTCGGAGTAATACTGTTTTGTCAACCAATGAGACGTGTATTCAACAGAGGTTTGTCTACACAGATGAGCCAAAAGAGGTTCACGCCGCACACGGATGAACCACCTGAACCAACAGATAAACTAAGTCAAAGAAGTGGGAGGGATTCGCCCGGATTTGATTGAGATAGTTGTCAATTACTGGCCGGTGAGGACTCTGGTGTGATGCTGTCTCATGACCCTCCACCGGCCCTTGTTGGAACCTAGTCCAGCTGAGAGCATATGCGTCCAACTATTTCCTGAGGTCTGTGGATCAAATGGAAATCGAAAGAACCTGAAACTGAAAGAGTATAGATTCGGCAGAGTGCATCGGTCGGGTTTTTGATAAACAAAAGTACATAGCGTTCTTAGTGAAACATAAGCCTGCCTTTTCGGAACAAATGGCAAGAGCCGCATCCCATTCCCCGTAGAAACTGACCTGGATGGAAGCAGAAGGGATTCGGAGGACACAACTTCAACACGACGTCTTGTCCGTCCTGGAACAGACCAATCGGAGCGGCGTTTGCTTCTTGACCAGTCAAAGGAAGCTTCATCCTCTGATTCTGCCGAATGATTCGAATCTCTAGGTGAGATAGCTTTGTCTCTTATCTTCTCTTCCCCCTCTTCACTTCCATCGTTGTCGTCTTCTTCGCCCTCCTCGTCATCTTCATCAAAGTCATCGTCCTTCGCCTCACCCTCCTCGATGGAATCAGAGTCGTCCAAGACAGCTGGAGTGGTGCTGCTTAATGGAGACATGTTGGCAGTTATGAGTGAAGTCGCGTTACACTGCGACTTAGTTGGACAATTTGCAGACACCTTAGGATCTGGTGTAGTTTCGATTTCCTGCTGACAAGATGTAGTTTTTTCAGCATCAACAGCATTATTACCTACAGACAACAGAAAAATCAAGATGACATCAGATGGAACAAGCAGTAAACGAAGCGTAGTGCATTAGAAAACGACCGTGGCTGAGAAAATCATACTCACCCTGTTGGCTTGGACACACCACTGTGGAATTAGCAGGGGTAGAGGAACTGGGTTTTTCCGCGTTCTCAGGTGTTATCGAGGACTGTTGCGCGCTTAGTCCACTGCTCGTTTTGAGCCTTGTCGCAGGTGCATTCTTCATGGGAGAGATGGAAGGCTGTGATGATTTGACAACCTCTTGGTCCGACGCGTCGGTCAAACTCTGATCCATAACTTTGATTGTAGCCGACGCCTTGCCAGGACGACCGTGAGTTCCATCCGGGTCAACACGAGGGTGATTGTATATATTGACAACTACTCGCGACTGCAAATTACCAGCTGGTTGTGATGACTTGCTCGAAGAAGCTAATTTCGGAGGACAGAAATAAATGGGTAAGCCAATACGTACTGCGCGATTGAGAGCAATCAGTCACTAATGCGAAGCTATCGTCTATCGAAATGGCGACACTAGCTTTTCGAAGAAGCATGACCATGCACGAGCCGTTAGACTGTCCCCCCGACAGTAACATCGCACATCCTACGCTAACTGATCATAATAACTTATTAGTATGAGTTAAAAAGACAGCTATTAGTGTCACACCGCAAGTGAGGCACAATCCCTGGATGAATATTTCACACTCGGTGACCTGGATCTTTGATGAAAGGTGATTAAGTTCCTGCCCCAAGCAATTAACCATCTATCTGCATTCCTCTGTGTGACAGCACTAAAACACGCCCACTTGAAGACAAGGTTTAATTGTTTTGTAACATTTGGTAGCTCCTAATGCAGTGAAAATGTACAATGAACTTATGGGAAAAGCCAGGCCCGAGTTAGGATTGGGGTTGTTGCTGAGGAAGTGAAGTGTTTACCTTCAAAGTTATCGTTGATCAGCTTGATCCCCAGGTACACCAGATGGTCTTAGGAAGAAGGAGCTCTCCCGAGACAGATGAATTACTCATTCTTCATAGGCTGCGCCGGTTGGGACATATACTCCGCATGCCAGAAGACCGTCTGCCTCACAGAGCTCTTTTTTCCCAGCCCTGTGCCGAGTGGAAGCAACCGAGGTGGACAGTGTATGACCTAGCAACGAAGTACGAAAACACTAACCAGTAAACTTAGTCGAGTGGGCAACTGCCGCCTCCTTGGATGGGGACCCCGGAACTCAAATCACCGATGGTTAATGACATTGGCATAAATGGCCCAATCGCGCAGTCAGTGGAACTCGTGCATCAAAGTTATCGCCTTCAGTGCGTAGCTACCCAATTTCCGAACAAACTGAACATGCGTTCGCCTCCAAGGCTTCGTTGTACGTTGCACACTCTCCCAATTTCCGGTGATCGAAACTGTAGCAGCTGGAACCAATGTGCCTATGGTACACTGTTTATAGCTGATAAATTAAACTAATTGAATTGATCCCCGGGTGTTCATGGTATCCCGCGTTGCATACGTTGCATAC
The DNA here is from genome assembly GCA_004794785.1 of Opisthorchis felineus. NCBI lineage: Eukaryota > Metazoa > Platyhelminthes > Trematoda > Opisthorchiida > Opisthorchiidae > Opisthorchis > Opisthorchis felineus. Next base: position 161,050 of record SJOL01009770.1, read on the forward strand.
GTCAGTGGACATAGGCAGCTACATCGATACGTACTCGTGAAGACCAAGTATCCACCAGAAGGATCCAGCCACGATACGGTAAGTGAACTAGGCACCCAACAAATCCTACATAACACAACTGGGATAACAGGGTTTCTCACCTCTAACTGCCGACTTGACTTTGGCTGATTTCGACTTCGGATCTGTTGCCTGTTGCGAAGTAAACCTGGCTTTTTTCGAAGACTGTTGGTCCCCTGGAGGTCCCATACCATCGTTTTCTTCCTCTTGTCTAGGGCCGCTGCCGGACCCCGATTGGGCTGGTCTCCATCGCGTGCGCGCGTCAGTGTTCCTAGATTCGCTACCATCGTCCTCGGAGTAGTCACCATCCGAGGCAGAGACAGGCCCGGAATCTTGATGACGGTTAGGTCGCCTTGACGTTGCTCGTCCGTCGGCATCGGTACTCGCAGCGGATTTTTGAGCCTTTGAAACCGCATTGTTCAAACTCGAACCTAGCGCCAAAAGTTCAGGAGTTATGCCGGAAGCCACTGCAGCAGCGACTGAGACCAGGTCTGGGTTGGAGGAGTAACCACTAGGAACACAATAAAATCGATTTGTATGAACGAGTCTGTTAAACCAAGGTGCTTGTGGAAATTCCGAAGGTCATGCATGCTTCATACAGTTCACCAAATCGGAAAATAAAAACTGATTGTTGAAATCTGATCACGCCATCTAAATCCTTTGAACTCCATATGTTTGGAGGTCATTCACAAGTGGAACTCCAAGAGAACAAGACATACCGTTTGGTTTAGCACTTTTACGGTCGGCTGCGGTTGTCGACCGACGTGTAATGAGGAGGCGTTGTATTCACTTGTAATTCAAGTGGGACCCAAATTCACTGAATACCTTCGTGACTACTATCTGTGATCAACCTCCTGTTTGTACGAAAACGGTGCATGTGACTATGTGCAGTTGTTCACACAAACAAAAGTCGTGAGACGTTCCAAAAGGAGTTTCTTCCGCTCACATTTCACACATCCATACTTACCACAGTGCTTGAGTAGTAATCTTTTAAGGCTAATCGAGCACGTGATTAGAGCCAGACACCGAATCAATGATTGGTATAACCCTGTGAAGGATGCTGGGTACAGAGCGATTCCGGAACACTACAGACCACACAATAAGGCTGCAAAAATAGGTAGGGTCTATTCCTGATCCAGAGTTATTCGCAGAGATTCAGATAAAAAAGAACTGATTAACAACCTATTTACGGTAAATAGCTAATTTGGTTAACAAGGTAACCAGGTAGAGTTTTGACGTGGAGACTTGATTCAAGAACCATTGCCAGATATGGATATCATTAGTCTCACATGCGCCACAGGGGCACAAGCAGCTAAAAATAGTTACGTTTGTCGTTGAGACACTGAAGTAGCCAGGTCAAATCGATATGAACGATAAGAGAATGTCACAAAAAGCAGAGTATGAGTGAATACTGATGATTCATTACGTTCTCAAGCGGGCTCGATCCACAGACCAATCGCTGCTAAACCTTACAGGGACGAGTCGAATAACTAATTCTTAGTCACAAGAATAGCAAAGGTCTAAATAGGGATGTTGTTGCTTCAGGATAGCGTAGTCTATGATTAAAAAAAACATTGTTCTTCGTGAAAGCACTCCTTACATCCTCCATGATGATCTCTCACCTGACATAGTGTACACCCTGTTCAGCATAGACCACGTCAAAATGAAGTTCTTCATGCCGATTCTACATCCCATAACGTCTCTCATCCTCTTTCGGGAAGTCAAATACGCTAGCGGAGTGCAGATGCAGGGGGTGGCCTTGTCTGACGTCCACTCACCGATAACAGTGTGATATCAAGTAAACCCAGAGGCTAACAAACTCCGATAAGGTGGTAGCTTTGGGATCGAACTCAATCGAGATGGGAGCAGAAACCGCAACTAAAACCATGCTGTTGCAAGATTGTTGCACAACAAATTCCACCCTTAAACATCTACATGTGTCCTCACAATATTTCAAATACTTATACCCAAAGCAAGCATCTTACGAAGAAACGTTATAACTAACCCAGGAAATGAAAGGGTAGCCGCATTAGCAGCAGCCGTATACGTCTTATAGTATTGCTGATAGAGCTGGTTGTAATAGAACATCAGAAGATGTGGATTGTTGAGATCCAAAACTGGGAGAGAATCTGTTGTCGTCGATTGTTGTCCTCGACGTCCCCCTTCATTTCTGCGCTGCGGTAGACGACGACCACGGCGAAATGGGCGATTAGTGGAGAGTCCACTAGCTGGAGGTGACCCGCCCCCTTGTCCCGTGCGTGTACCACCTGCTGGACGGCTGGACTGATCCCAGATGTCAAGCGGATAAAACTTGCGCTTGTTGCCTGAGCGTGGGACAGCAGCAAACTGACTAAGGTTACCAACCGCTGATCGTGGTGATGGACCGGATGAGTTGTGGGGTTTGAAATCATCCGAGTCATCGTTACATCGCCGGCGCATCTCCAATTTGTGCCGAGCATCGGATGGTAACAAATGGGAATCTCCTCGAGCCTTGTAGGGCATAAGAAGGCGATACGGTCAGAAGTGACTGAAATCAGAAAGATGGGAGGTATCAAGCCGAAAATAAATATATTTTGGTAGGTCGTGAAAGGAGTAGGAAGACAGAGTAGGAATTATATATATATATATATATATATATATAAAGACTGCCAATGAGAATAATTTTGTGATACAACATATATATATATATATATAAAGACTGCCAATGAGAATAATTTTGTGATACAACCGAAGCACGGTGTCAACAGCTAAGTCGCCTCAGTTGTTGCAATGCTTTGCTGCTACTGTTGATGTATTCCATCCCTCCCAGTGGATGTGCCAACATGGAAGCTTCCTTGGTTCAGAAAAACGGAGAAATGGAAGAAGCGAAAAATGCTGAAAACGTCCTTAGATTGGTTCTCTTCGTCTGCTCAACGGGTCCTCGGAAGCCTCTGGTCAGAGAAACTATCAAGGATCATAATGGTTCTGATATTCAACAAAGAACGTTTGAACCGCCGAATAGCTATTCAGTTGGCCGCCCGCTACTTCCCACCCGGACTACAAACCTTTAACAGAAAAGCGGACGCCGAACAAGGACCCCACTTCGGCCCCAGAAGTGCACGGATGTATATCATTAGTCAAACGTCACCGATCTCCTGGACTCGGCGACCTCACACTAACTCTGCTCAAGGACAGCGAAAAGTTCCTCAGCCTGTGCCTGTCCAACTAATTCGAGTCCATTTGAAAGTGCACGAATCAGACCACTTGGTGATTGCATGTAACAACCAGACTATTGGTGTAACAAGGCTTCCAGCGTCACTGATTCTTACCGCCTTGCAGTGGCATTTGAAACCAAGATCCCTGAACGGAATTTCGACCGGGCGGAAGCAGCAACGACCGAATATTCACACTCCACCAGGCTTTAGAGCAGCGCCATACGTAAAAACGGCCACAATCTTGACTCTAAGGGTGCCTTTGGTCCTGTCAACCAGCCAGCTCTTCGAAACACGTTTACGCAAAAAAGGATATCCTATGAGGTAGTGAACATATTCTTGTTCATGTATTCCCATAATTCTGGATGTAAGAGCTCCCCAAAAGCTTCCCTAAAAAGTGGTGTCCGATACGAATGACCACTTTCTTCATTTCTGTTCAACTTCGTTATCAATGAAATAACGAGGCGAATACTGGAGGGCTTTCAAGCCCGTGTTCTAATCGTTGCTGGTGTAATAACGGTAATGACTCAGCTCAGTTCTCGGTCTGAACCCTCCAAGCTGGTGTTTTCAGCAAAAGAACCACCAAGGATGCACAAAGTATGTTGGAAGCCCAAAACCAGGTCAAAAACACATGTATGGCGCGTCGTATTAAAAGTAGATGCGACGACAATGTTCTGGAAATTCGGACGCCTTCTGGATGCAGGGTTGGCTACCGGCAATCAGCAAATACTGAATCATGATGGCTGTTGGGTCCACACTTTCGGCCAATCCGAGCTCGCCTTGATGCTGGACCGGCAAGCGACCCGACCTTCTGGCCAGTCACGTGGGGGTTAGGCTTCTTGGCTGTGATAGCGCCTAACTGCGATCGGTAAAGCGGTTCTGGTGCAGGATTTCGCCGAACGGCTAGCGAGAACCAGGACGACCTAAGGTGTGAAGACTACATCATTCTACTCTTAAAACTAACATAACGTACGAGAGATCTTAAATGGACTAACCAACGTACTATCGTCCGACATGGGCAATGCACTCACAAAGTGCAAAGTCGCGTTGAGCGTTCATTATCTCTCTTGTAATCCATGGAGAAACATTCTGGGTGGTGGAAGCGTCCCATGAAGTCAGTGCACAAACCTCGAAGATCCGGAGAACGTTCTCAATTTTGCGCCACTTGTGGCGTCGTAAGCGTCACTGGGTCTCAAGAGTCACGCTTACCAGCTTGGGGTGCGATCCGTTCTGTGGCTCGAAGACTCGCCTTCTGCAAGTATATGATCAGAGACGTCTCCGGTTTTTTGACCACCTGTGCCTCAAGAGCACTTCTAATCTTGAATAGCGTCTAAAAATTTGTAACAGGTTAATTAGAAAACGGTTCCTTGGCTGTGTAGCAGGTACTTCAGTTGCAAAAAAACATTTACCATCATTCACAACGATTGCTCAGCTACGTGCTACGGATACCGAATCATCGCTATCCACGATGGGATCCTTATGATCCTCCTTAGGCTTCGCTGGAATCGTTGCAAATCATGGTGACTGATCAACATCAGTAGCTATCGAGATTAACTGACTGAGTTTTTGGAAGTGTAGGCGCCTCCGAATAACCGCGGTGGGCAAGCACAAGGTCTCTTCGCAGTCTTATCTTTTTCCCCATTTTAAGGCCTTATAGTTAAACCTTATGGTTGTACGTGGTGACGAATCAGGGTTACCCCCCAGGTGTTACTGTCTAGGATATCGATGGCCCGTTTTATGGAACACGAACCCCAATTATAGCTCACAACTGATTCTTCAGTTGCCATCATCCCCATCTGCATACCCTAACTATGAAAACCTCGGCCGACTACCCAGTGAAGTACGTACATGCGTTCTACTGCTGGATACAGAAGCGTTTTCTATACCAAGCTATCACGCAAAACCTACAGCTTTCAACTTGCAAAATCCTCATCAATTGAGGAAACAAATGGCTCTCGCTCGTGGTTTTCTGCCCTTCTGGAAAGCCTTTCCGCTCCTGCACCTTACAGTAGTTGAGCCTGGCTATATTGGCACCTTAAACTTTCGTCCAAAAGCATGGATAAACAAGAGTTCTGATAAAACGAACTCGACTCATTAACTGAAGAGGCCAGACTTCATCTTGGTGTGGCAGTTGGTGCTCCGTCATCCGCTGAGCAATACCTGAGCTTATCTCGGTGATGCACTCTCATAAAAATTTGATCAGTGGATGGAAATCATATTTACAGATCTTCTAGTCCCTTGGGTTGGGGTTGAAACACCGTTGACCATTTTCTCGTTAAAAGTTAGTGGTTTTGTGCCAACCACCACTGTCTTCCGGTCAATCTTTTGAGCCAATGGCTCTGGATGAGAGCTCTAATCCTCCCTCTGTCTAGGTTTGGCCGCCCTGGCAGTATCCGAAATCACATTGTGCCGTTTTCTGGCTCAATAAAAATCAATGGGGGTCGATGCGGCAAACGGTGTTTATTTGTCGTATCATCTAACGACCCGACAGAGATCTGTCAAGGCTGCTTCGGTCAGCAAGGACGGATATTGTAATCCTAGCGGGTGCTATGAATGCTCAAAGTTGGCCCACTAAGTCCGGAAGAAGCACAGTTAGGTGGTAGATTTGGAGTCGATGTTCACCGTATGGATAACGGGGACCGACTGCTTCAGTTGTGTGCTGATCATAGCCTGTTCCTGGCCAGAACGAACTCCCAACACAAACGCTCACATCGAGCTACTTGGAGGTCTCCAACCGCACGACAATCATGAACTCGAATGGACCAGGTGGCTACCAATTATCAATGGAGACTCAATTAAAGATTATAATTACTTTTGCGGTACGCAACTTGACTGCGATCATGCCATTGTGCAAGCCTAGTTATCACCTAGCTTTCCATCAACATTACGTGAGCCAAAGAAGAGCAGTTCCATCCATCATCTTCGACAAGTTTCAGCAGCTCAAGCTTATCGAGCTGACCTGGCTCGAGTCAGAACACTTGTCTACCTGAAACATACAGACAACTTAATCCTTTAAAAATGGAGAGGCCCAAGTCTTTCAGCCTCACACGTGTGCTGCAGTACGCACACTCACTGTACCTGCCTTTAGTCATTCAGGAAGGAATGGAGTTTGTGAGACATACTCCGCTTACTCCGTAAGTTGTAACGATTCTGAGAGCAGTGCACCAGATGAAGTCAATGAATGAACCCCCCCCCCCAGCTGTAACACCCTTTCGGTGCCTAGCTGCCACATCACCCGAAGGGCTGAGATATTGCCAGGTTACCCAAGCCTAGACAGAGGCAGTCGAGATGCTGAGGTTGGGTTCGAACCACCACGACCAGTAAGTTCGCGCCTTAACCACTGAGCTATCTCAAGCCCACATGAATCCGGAAGACCACAGCTGTACAGACCCACCCAATTTGTGGCGCTAATATAGCACATTATTGGGTCTAAAAGGACGGGTAGATCAGATTACAGTACACGCTGAATAGCTGCACAACTCGGCCTATACGGGAGAATGATCTGATATACCTTCGACCATATCACCAAAGGCGTTTCAGAAATATAGCTGGTGCAGATAAATCTGCATTGAAGTGGGGAAAAAACAGGCGTTTGGCATGGAATACGCCCAGCAGTGCAAAGGGTGGTGGCTCGGCCAAGTGCTACGTGTGCCGAATTATAGTCTACTTAGAGGAATGTCATTCTGTGTTTAATTCGAGGTGATGAAAACGACAGTAAAAAACGAATGTTACGACAGGTTTCGATGCTGTCCGTGCGATCCACCTACCAAGATAGGGTACGCGCGATCTGTTGTGCTTGACTAGAGACACCGGAACCCATGGCAGTCAACCGATATCTGCAGCATACATACTACCAGTTTCTGGTCTTACCGGAGGTGCAATTGGGCTACCAGTAGGCTTCCCCTACTCCTATCTTTCTTTCCATAACAGGGCGTTATCTGAGTAACTTGACGTGGTTGAACAGTGGTTTAGCCACACTGGTTTTATCATCAACGATGCTGACAACGATGGTGATGATGATGAGTAAGGTTTGCTGACTTGCACTATTCGTAAACAACCGCCAATTCCAGGACCAACAACGATGGTTCCGCCCTGGCATCCTTTCTGTGCGCCACATCCGTCCAACTTGGAGGAAACACGAGAGTTGTAATATTGTCAGGCTACCCAATCATCATCATCATCATCATCATCATCATCATCATCATCATCATCATCATCATCATCATCATCATCGACAGCATTACATCAGTGTTCAACACCGATGCTTCGCTGCCGTAAGGCTACCCAAGCCTAAAAAGAAGCAATCGGAAAACCAAAGTTGAACTCGAACCACGTTCGGTAATTTTGCGTCTTAAGGGTTGAGGTGTGTTGAGCTCGATTCCAGGACGAAGCGAAACAGATGTTCACCTGGTACCCGAAAGATGGACACGTCGCAAGTAAAACGATCACATATTAAGTCAGCACTATGGAGAGTCAAATAAATCACAGGCGAATCCCTCATCGGGTATGCGTGGTCCCCCAGTTTCCATCAACCTTATTTTCTACTTAAGCAATAGTTCATGCGTGGCAAAGTACACCCGTTTGTAAATTAAGATAGTATTAACGGGAGAGCCACATGGATCCAAGCTGGAGAATAGCATGAACGAGAGATTTGGCTGGGATTCTGTTGAAATTTCCACTAACACCATCTTAATCTGCAAACTAGTTATTTCGCCGCTTGTGTGCAGTATGGTGTTCCAGTATAAAATAAGGTTGTTGGAAGCACGAGGACCACATTTATCTGATGAGCTCCAAGAATGGCGAAATTGGTAGTATTCTGTCAGTTTCCAGAAACCTTATGAGTAGCGCAGTGTTGTGTAACGAAGAGGACTACATCTTGGTCAAGCCAAGACCATCATCTTATCAATAACTTCAGGTGATACTACGAGTCGGAAGCCGGCAAAAGAGATCGCCACATTCCTGCTGGGGTCCGTTAATACTTCGTCTCACAAGTTAGCATGAATGACGGCCGGCAAAATAAGTCGACGTCAAACTCCACGACCACATTCAGAAAGAGCCGTTGATAAAAAGTTTTCTTCCAAATGACAGTTTCAAACTCCTGTTGACGACTGATAGTTGGAGGTGGAAAAGACACCTTCCATCCAAAGGAGGATACTCACACGTGAATAAACCATTGTGAATACGATGCAGCTGTCGTCATTGGCAGAAGTTCATGTGATAGATCCTTGATTCGTTCAGCTGTGGCACCCTTCCGGTAGATAACTCTCACGCAAACCGAAAGTCCGAGGGTTGGGATACCGCCGAGTTGCCCAAGCGTAGATACAAGCAGTCAAAACACGGACCTTCCGGCCAATAGTTAGACACCTTAACCCATGAGCCGTCTCAAGCTTCCACAAACGAGGGTTCAGGAGGAAGAGCAAATTCTGGCCAGACATCGCAACAACTACGAAAACAGCTACAAACGTTAGAGACTCCAGTAAGCATGACCCATTGACACTCTGCGGCCACAGGCTAGGAAAAATCCTAGGCTATAGCGTACTACTCCCCAAGGCGCCAAATTTAGTCGATAGATTGACCACTTCACACAGACGCTAGGCCGCCCAAGTCTCCTATCGGAGAGGTTACACCGAGCACAACGCTGCACGAAGTAGAGGGTGGTGTACCGTTCAAAGAATGAATAGTCCCTGCCCTTGGAACGCTGGGAGACAGACATCAACACCCGACCCCTCGCAATAACTGGTAAACAAACTAGAAAGAGTAGCAGGCAAACTAATGCACCATCACTTGCCACCATTGTCCAAGGGTAATAAAACTACATGCGAGAACGACCAATGCATCAATCACACCGACACTGCAGTGAAAATATTCGCCACACCTAAGCTCCAATGCTTTAACAGGAAAAGGAACTCCACCACAGTGCCAAATCGGGAAGTGTACGGACCAGACACTAACTCTGTCTGACTCTTGTGCGTCGAAACGAATATTAGTACATAATGGCCGATTTTGTCAACCTACAGGCTGCTTTCTGTAAACTGGACCAGTCGTTGGTGTTGGAAATCATGCCGGCAAACGAAATCCCAAAAGAACTTCAATGTGATCCAATTTACACAGCAGTGAAACCTGGTGATTGACATTGGATAATGGTAACTATAGTTGCATCCGAGACCATTCTCGCATACGGATCACTAGTGACCCCTGGTGTAAAGGGCTGTTGGCCGTCTCCCGCTTTCTCAAACTTTGAAGTCAGCTGAACACTGAAAGAATTTGACGGATACTTTAGTGTTCAGCACAGTACAGGAGTTCATGTGTCGAACCTGATAAATGCCACGAACATCAGAGTCCAGGAAGACAGACCCGTGAACATTCGACAACTGTTCAGTCACACTGTGAGCCATAGTGGCTGAAAGTTAATTCAAGGTTCAACCAAGTCAGGGAAGCTGGTGGAAACCAGTCATACGAAAAGTAGCCACTGTGCTGCGGGAGATAAAAAAAAGAATCGTTCGGCTGCCTAGCTGCCATGTCACCCAAAGGAAGCACTGGGATACTGCCAGGTTGCGCAAGCCTAGACAGAGAAAGCCGAGAGGCAGAGGTCGGGTTCCAACCACGGAACTTCCGGTTAGTAAATTCGTGCTCTAACCACTGAGCCATCTCGCCCCCCTGTGCTGCGGGAGGTCGTACTACCAAGCGATATAGAGGTGAAGTCATACTGCTCTGTGGCTGTGATGCTGGAAGTCAGTGACTGAAACTGCAGATCCCAAGCCCCTTGGATGAGACCGGGTATCCCGAGTCAGATCCAGTCGTAACGTTCTTTCGGTGCCCAGCTGCCATGCCACCCGAGGGTCTAGTGTCTTAGGGTTCTTCAAGGGAGTCAGCGATTATCAAGTGTTTTGCTAAACCATCCATCATAGCTGCTTGAACCGTCAACGGATGGTTAGAAGTCAGATACCTCATCATCATCATCATCAAAGACAGCAACATCAGTGTTGACACTGATGCTTCACTGCCGTACAACCATAAGGTTCGTCTAAATATATTTAAAGCCCTAGAATGAAAAGAAGAGAAAAAGAGTGGGTGAGGGAGTGGACCTAGTGGTGGCCTATGTTAAGCATTCTGAGGTGCCTACACCTCCAAGCGCTCAATCAGACAGTCTGGAAAGAAACTGACAGCACGAACGCCACTGACATC
>SJOL01009770.1:190784-296365 GCA_004794785.1 Opisthorchis felineus
CTAAAGAAGCGTTTTTGGGCACCCAGACCACTACACCCAGGACGTATGAGTAAGAATCGTATAGTGAGGCAGTGAGAGGAACCTTTACCTCTCTATATTGAGAGAGTTGCGCCTGAAGAGACTGACTATCAATGTCACCTCCCTTAATGAAATAGATGCCAATGGTGGATTTCGTGACGGACGACGTTTGGGGTACCTATTGCAGCGTGTGCTGAAGATGATAGGTGAGAGGGTGTTTCTCAGCGTGTTCGCGATGTTTACCGAAGCGGACGTTTAATAGGGCAAGTTGGTTGCAGTCCACTCCCACCGTTTGGGGAGGGGACCGACCGTTGAACTTTGCTCTGATTTCATCAGTGCACAGGGGAGCTCAGTAGATTTACTGGAGAACGGCGCAAAATGCATCGATAGAACTCAGGACTGCTGTCGGTCTCAGCACTGATCCTTGGGTAACACTGGACGTCACGTCAAAACGCTACGAGATCATGCTCGCAAATGCCAGTTTAGAATTTGAGCTGATAGCTGGCCCTTAGCTCTTCCTTGCAATTGGCGTGCAATGCGTTAGATATTTCGCCGAAGGCATGAGGGGATTGATGAATAGTCGGTGACAATATTATCTCTCAGCTGCATTATGATGTCAGAGGGGGTACATGTCGGAGCAATGTGACGGGAAAGCAGAAGGGATGCCACGCTCTGAAGGTCGAAAGAGCCTATTAGGGAGAGGGAAGTTTGGGGTGGGTACTCAGCAAATTCTTCCGTAATCTTGCGGGTGAGATAGATGAGGTTGATGACAAGACCGCTAGGAAGGTGGTCGCGCCTCCCCCTTAGTAAACTGGGTGAATGATGACCCTGCTCTACACCACTGAGAGAGCTACAGAAGAGAACAAAGGAGAAAAATAGATAACATTGGAAAAGAATTTGGTGGACCTGATTTCGAGGACCGCCCGGGAGAATGTTGTCTTCGCCGGAGAACCCACCGGCCATTCATATAACATGGGCAGTTTCGCAACGTTTGTGGTCGGAGAATAACTAATTTGTGTGTAGGAGTCTTCTACCTGCGTCGGGATGCCTATATGAGGGTCTAGGACAGCTGCGTAGACGATGGAAAGCGCCTGTGCTAGGACCTAATGCATGTAAGTGGAGAAGTCGTCGACACCTCTCGGGGCTGAGGGTGACGTTTCCGAATTCCACTTGGGCCCTACACATCAGAAAATTAGGCAAAGAGAGCGGAGTACTACTTGTTGGACAGGGGCTCCCGGAAGACATCCAGTATGCATAAGAAAGGTCGTGCGCAGTGTGATATGGGCTGTTCCCGCCTACAGGTATTGGCGCCTTCACAGAGAGTGGAAGCGGAGTCTCCGAGGCGTTTGAGAAGAGATAAGACCAGACCCAATGATTGTGCACGAAGATGGATTTGAAAAACTTCTTCCGGAGCCGCTGGCAGTGGCTTCCTGGAAGGAGCAATTGAGAGTAACGATGGGGAGCGTGGAACCGAAGCATTCTCACCGAAAGTCCTGTTCGCTGGTAAGATCTTGCGGTTCAGCCGAAAATGCGGTGGTGAAAGTGTCCTGACCGTGAAAGTGGAGTTCCCTGGGTGTGTGAACATCGTGAATAAGAGGACCAGTCGCTCATCTGGCTGATATGGCACCGGAACACGCGGTTGCCGGAAGAGAACCAGCTGAAATTTCGTGAGATGTGGACTCGCTGTAACCCATATATTCGCTAACTGAACCTAGGAGAACAGGCCACGATACCAAGTCTCGTCCGCAGAAATTAGGATATATTTTCCAAGTACGTGCAGGAGGAAGTCTGTTGTACCGGTCTGTCTCCAGCCCCACTATACAACTGTAACGAGCAAATGATATCTTCGAATGACGCGTAATACCAGAACCTCCGGGAAGGCAAAACAAAGTCGGGGCTGGGTTTCTATATGGTACCATTAACATAAGACATCCATTCGCAAAATGTACAAGCCCCGACAGTAGATAATCGTCAACAACAAATGGTCCACTTGGACTACAAAAGTACGAACCAAATGAGCAAACAGGCCCCCACGTGAGACAGTCACACGTGTGCAAGGTCGGCCACAAATGGCTGGATGACCTCAAGGCTAAATGAGTGAAGTGGTAAGGACAAACAAACGTCAGTTCATATAGACGCACTAAACACAAAGGTGGAGCGGGGGTTACAAATAGGGACGAGAAACGTGGGGAATTTCAAATGTCAAAGTAATGGACGATACACCAACCATCAATCTGTTGGGGTTGCGCATGATCGTTTGCCAGTGTGCAGGCGAATGATCACGGATGAGCTGAACTGAGGTTTTTCTTGATGCAATACTGCGGGCCTCAGCAAAAGTAAAATGCTTTATGTCAGGCAAATTCAACGAATGGCTTACCGTGAGGGAAATATGGAATTATATGTGGACAGTTTCGGGCCTTGTGTAATTTGCGTTTGCATCAATCTTGCTTGAACAGCGGCCGTCCTATTTTCGTTCCACCATTTTGTTGAGTCCACACCTTAGAGGGGAAGCACTGAAATAGAGTTTCGTTTTTATTACAGTTTATCAGCAGTGCATATCCATGGTCACGCCAAGATTTAAACTCCTCACGTCCTGCCAGGCCCAGCACCCAGAACGACACCCCAGTAAGTGCCCCGGTTGTGCACATCGATTTGTCGGCCTGACAGGACTCCTCAGTCGGTTGTAGATGGTTGTTAGATCTGTAAAATTTATGCCCACATAGCTCTTGCTTGAACGCTTCCTCCTGTCCCGGCGCAAACATTCGCCTGAGTCCAAACCAAAGGGGGTAAAAAGTCGTTCGTCTTGATTCAGTGCGTTTTTCTCAAAACATTTGCGCCACATAGTTAAGATGAAAGCTGACAGACTGACTTCCTCTGAGAAATCTGACGGCACACCCGGTAAAAACAAAGTCCTGGAAACTTGCCCCCTTCAGCATAACATTTCACACATAATAACCTTGCATTGCACTGCAGATCTGTCACTCCGTCATGCTTGGGTCCGTAAAGACCGGAAAATCCACGTTATTGCAATTTTACTTCCACGGTTTTCAGGTCAGAAAGGGAGCGCAATAAGGTGTGAAGTTCCCGCTACCGAGGGACGCGCAGCCCAAACGTTTTGGCCGATTTGTCCTGTTATCTTGGTACTAATTACGAACGAACATAGAGTAATGCATAATTACCAGCTACTAGCAAGATCCGGTATCGCATATCTGCTCAACCGTATGCCTTTATTTTGCTACTCAGCAGTCGTTTTCATGGGGTAAACTATTATTTCGTACAAAACGATGAAAACTTTCGGGTGACCTCGTCCACCTCAACTAAAGCCACCCAAGCAGATATAGCTAGACGTTGATTTGGACCAGGACACTTACCGGCTGTTGGATTGACCAGGATGAGATATTCCAGGAAAAACACACTTCTTCGGGTGAACATCTTACATGTGGTAAGAGAAATATTTTCTATTAGAATCCTGAACCAGGTGGCTTACTGGCAACATTTGATGACGAGGAATTGTTGCTGTAGCGGTCGGATAAGGCCAACCTGGCGGGCAGCGCACGCGTTCTGTGTCACTAGTCAGTCCAAAGACGCACAAACCAAATTCCTCTGAAACCATAGTTTGAACCGAGAAAACTTTCACATAAAGTTTTGGCATTTTACGGTATTTATTCTGTACCTTAAAATCTCCCCGGAGAGTCGCAGTTTTGTTGAAATTTGCTTAAGCATACTCAAGGTCTGCTTTGGGCAAGAAATTCGTACTTTTAATGGCTGATATTGTTTAGCTTGATGTATCCGTGAAGGCGGTGGAAGGTTTTGTGAAGAAATAGGTTTCCTTACGTGTTTTATCATTCGTTGAATTTGTAAGTATTTTGGAAATGTACATAGACAGCGGTGTGTTGGCTTTGTCCGCGCAAACTCAAAGTGGAGCAGCCACTCGCGACTTAAGCAGAAAATGTCTCCCGTTTTGCAGCGAGCGTCGCGCCACACAAGGCCAAGGAATGCGTTGCAGATAGTCATTTTGGTCGATTTTTCTGTGATAGCCAGCACACGCTCTATCGGTAGCAGGTCAACGTTTTGTCTTCATCGCTATACTGAGAGTTAGTGCACTTGCACAGTAAAAGAGGTTCGCCGGTACTTCGGAGTTTTGGCACAAGCTCACTGGGTTCAGATGGTCTTCTGCGTGCATGTAACGCGTTCACTCGGGATGTAGTAGAGACCAGGTGAACTACGTGCAAGCCATCATACTAGGTATGGTAGTTGCGGTACCGTCATCGCGACGTCTTACTTGGGTCCATGGACAACTCGCACGTGATTCAGTTGGGGCTGTCGAGGTATTTAAGATTGGCTTAAGAGTCGTGACAAATTAAGACCAGCATGTACCAAGGATATTCTTGGGTCCATTGAGGGCGTAAGGTGGTTTGTTGGTGCCGTTCAAGGGAGGCAATAAGACAGCCTTATATAACCCGGGGATTAAAGTGGGGAAAAGTTTCAAAAAGGCCTGCTAGGGAACACCAAGGTATGAGCTAGACTGCGACGCGAAATAGGAAACAGCTAAGAGTGGTTATAATTTGTGGTGAGGTGACACAGCCCGATTTCAAAAACGATAACCAACACTCAGGTAGAGATAATGGGAAATGGCAGTATGCGGTTGGTGCAAACGGGTGTGGCCATTTGTGAACATGAGCGACATAGATTATCTAAGTGGTGCATTAATAAAGTCATAGCTAGTTGTGTAATTGTCCATGAAGCTAGGCAGGGGTGTGTGCAGATGGCCCCGAAGACGATGGTTAAAGCATGCGTGAATTCGTAGTTAGCTCGGGTAAGAGGGGTGTTCAGCTGGCAAGCGTTTAGCTTGGTAGGATTATTATGTATTGGAGACTGCTAAGACTGCGAAGGAAAACAATATAACGGTTGGACGCTAGAGTGAACAGTAGCATTTCAACTGCGGACATGGCTGGCCTCCTGATATTAGGTGCCGTGCAGAAAGGGGACCTAACTAACCGTGAAAGTTGGGTGAGTCCATACAAATTAGTAGTTCAAAGCGTGAAGGGACAAGAGATCGGAGAAAAACGTGAGGTGAATGGTCGTGTTGCGTGTTTGGGGTTTTGAGTACCGGAAAGCTGAAGAGCGTGACATAAGCCAAGTGCTGGAGGCGATGGCATATTCAGTTAGTTCTCATACAGTTATGGATGTGAAGGGCTATCGCTGGCCATTGGACTAGGCCATCATGCATAGGTAAGGCCTTACTATCATCGGTCCACGTAGGTTTCGCCTAGTGTTCACTATGAGTAGCCAAGATAAGCGATAACGCCGACAGTTATGGGTATGACAGTCCATCGTGTGTCATTGAATTAGGCCATCATGCATAGTAAGGGCCTCATAATCAGCGTCGCACATAGACATTGGCCCAACAGTAACGATGAAGGGCCAAGGTTAGCGACGGTGCGTGCAGTTATCATGGTGAAGGGCAATGGCCCACCCTATTTCCCGGGAATATCGTTGGGCTTCATGACATATTCCAGCTGGCGAGCATCATTATTTACAGTGAGAAAGGTATCATTGTGTTTGTAACTCA
Organism: Opisthorchis felineus; assembly: GCA_004794785.1. Lineage (NCBI taxonomy): Eukaryota > Metazoa > Platyhelminthes > Trematoda > Opisthorchiida > Opisthorchiidae > Opisthorchis > Opisthorchis felineus. Next base: position 196,375 of record SJOL01009770.1, read on the forward strand.
CGTGTGGATATCTAAAATCGTTGTATTCTCTGCTGGCTAGATGGGCATATCCTAGCATGGGGGCCATCCACAGGGGCGCATTACTACTACAAAATGCATCAAGCTGTCTTCCATTATTATAGTGAACGCAAAGCGAGCTTCCTGAAAAGCAGTATTTTGCTGAAGTTAGCTGAACAAACTCATCTAATTTGTTACGTCTCACGAGTATAAAGCATTCAAACGTTATTTACTTATCAACCCGGATGGAGTTTGCATTGGATATTCCGCAGATGCTATCTACCATTTAAAGAACATCGCGAAATGCTAAACTATGGTAAGAGTTGATTTCTTGCTTTATCTCGTAAACGGGTAATCGCATGCGAACCTGCGGTGGTCGGTGACCTTGAAAGTTTGCCCACACAAAAGAAATGCTATCAGCAGTACGCGACAGAAATGGGCAACCGGATTAGGCACTTCCCGTTAAAGTTGCAAACTGGCGAACTCCATTGTGTCGGAGAAATGAATTTTGGTTCACTTCGAGTGAGCGGCTGCTGCTCCTTAGCACGCAGCTGCTTGTTTCTTCGAAACCTAATTCTGTCGAATAAAATTTATGACGTTAAAATGTAGCATTTTGCCGTATGTATGCTCGCACCAAAAACCACCACAATTTGCCTTAGTTTTGTTTGAATTTTTTTCACTTAACCTCATCTTTCTTCTTAACATTTGGCGCGCATTTCAGTTTTGAAATTGTAGTGCTACGGTTCCAGGTATGGCCCTAGATAAGTCTGTTGAGAAACTGGCTTCTGTCCGGTCTTCATCATTTACGGTATTCGAGAAAGCGTTACTGAATGCATGATGTTAGTCGTGGGTGCAGCATGTAACTGAAGCACCAAAAGTGTTTTTTCGTTACGGGTGGATACACTGCAAATGCGGCCCATTGTAAGGGATCTACGTTTTTACCTCATGTCGTGATATCCTGTTACTATTATACGCCTTTTTTCGAGTTCGACGTAACTGGTGACCTTGAAGGTTTGCTCACTTAAACAAATCAGCTACATTGAGAATTTACAGACAATCCATTAGACACACACATTCTTAACGATGAAGTCGTCACCTAAAAAACACCGTCATTTTCGAGAAATCGATTCCATTCGGCGGTTACTGAGCTGCTTGATGTCTTCAAACCAGGCGCCATTTCGTCGCGTACCGTTGTGAGTTGTTTTATCTCGTCTTAGTAGGCACTCTGACGCCTTCTTGTTCCTGTTTTTATCATAATCAATATCCGTCAGCTTCTGCTTGCATTGCTCAGTAAGCGAGAAATAGCAACTATCGCATATCACACACACGTGTGGGATTTTGACTGTAGCTAGACACACTGTAGCTAGATACTTGCTGCTTTAGCAGAGTTTCCCCTAAATACTAGTGCGCTGAAGTTTTGGACAAACACAGGCGTAACAAGAGACATGAATCTGAACTTTTGCCGCAAACTTGGCGCCATGGTTAAGCCCGTATACCGATCTAACCTCACAAGCTACTCTAGCTGGAACATTGCTTCCCAACATGCAGCCACATAGGGAAGGCTAAGGAAAACCATTCAGCCAAATAGCCGTCTGTCTGTGCTTGAATTAGGCCTATGTATACGTGGTCGGTAAATCCCTAGCCCACGAAAACTGGAGAGCATTAGGACCAAATTTATTTCAAGCCTGAGTATTCTTGTTCAACACAACCAAAACACGTGCGGTGTTATCGACATAATGTTCTCCTCTGGTTTGACCGAATCCCAGACACAATACATAGTCAAAACCCAAAGCTTATTTGAAGGACGCATCTACACGGAAGAAAACAGTCGGTAAAATAGCTGCTGTACCAGCAAAATACGCCGTTATTTCTGGCATTATAAGCTTTCAGAACGGTCCAAGCGACAAGTGTGTTTGGCTATCGGCCAGGTCATGACGCTTTGGTCAGCGGGTTCTTTTATGTCGAGAGTGAGTGTGCCTATAAAGACTGGAATGTAGTATCACGGCTTAATTCCGTACACAGTTGCAGTTTTCGTGAAAGAAGGGCTCATTTAGGATAAAGCTTTGCATACTTGCTAGGCTTCAAAAAAACTGCGCCCATAAAAGAAGACGCACTGACCATAAGTTAACATAACGTCGAGTGCGGGAGTATTGTCACACGCAAAGCCGAACACCTGTAGCGCCTCTCCTAGAATTCAAGGGATGCTTACCCTTTGTGTTTCTTCCCCGACACACAACCGTGTTAATAGTCTTCGCGTTATATATCCCCATATTTATGATCGCGTTTGGGGTTACAAATAGCTATAGAAAAATTCGCGACACAGTGGGGTTCTTTAAAGTCACCACCTCCTCAGGTTTGTTCATTTGTTACACCATCGTAGGTGCTCTCCATGGCACCGCTAATATGAATGTCGAGTTCACGCCTGTGGAGAGTGTGATCGATTGGAATGGGCGGATGACATCTGTCTGTCATACGACGGTCGGCCGTAAGCCCAAAATCTTCTAAAGATAACATTAGAAGTGACCCTACGTTTGAGCATACAGTTGACACTCCTAAAATGCAGGGTGTTACTCAAGGAATGTTTACTTTTATGGACCCTTTTGAAATCACAACGTAAGATCTGTCTTGCTGATATGTTCGCTTGTCTCAGCACCTGCGCAACCCATGATAGCACCTTGGAGGATGAAGATGACGTAGGCATGAGCGCTTTTCACCTATTTGCTTAGCAGTTGGTGATAGATACAAGCACCCATTTGTTTAGGAAGATCTATCTAAGAAGACTGGCTCATGGCTCGTCGCAATCAACCCGTGGTGTCCACTGGACTTGTCGACCGTTTGTAAACCGAAGTCGGCTTGGTGTCACCCTGGTTGCCGAGATGTAGTAGGATGCGCTCGGCACCTCAGCACTGATGTATGTACTCGGCATGCTGGTATTCACGCATATATCCGCCAAAAGCCACACGTAAACATACGTTAAAGCCAGCCACTGTTGCTTTCAAAAAATTCATACATGGTGCATTTGTTTCTGTCGAACCAATGCTTTTAGTCTGAATGCGCAGCCAGCTATGATTAATCAGAATCACGGTCAGCCTAAAAGTGTTTGCAGTTGATTAGGGGCTTGTCTTTTGGGGAATTGTCTCTCAATATAAACATGGGCTACCGGGATTCCTTGAAATGAATTATTTAGGGTAAATTTCACTGCGTTCTGCTATGCGAGGCTTTGCACCGAATGAACCCAACCCTTACCTTCTGTAGGTTAAATTTCCCTTGAAATTTAATCACCCGTTTAGGAACTGTTTGCGGCTTGGCTGACCTACAAGTGTCGTCAACCTAAATGTTTCAACAAGATAAAATTTAGCACAATATCATCAGTTGTTCAATCAACGATTATCTGCACTTGATAAGTAGCCGAACGGCCTATATCTGCTTGGCTGTAGCACTTTTTAGTATTTTTTACGATTTCGGGCCTGCGGAAATTCAAAAGAGGTGAAGCGCGGAGCGTAGATATCTTAAGAATATTACCATTGGCAGTCGCGAACAATCATGAACATTTCAACATATATCTTTGTGTAAAAAGCAGTAAGTACCGACAACGAAGCGCAAACCATATATAATTTCTCCTGAACTGAGTGATTTGATGCCGAGAGTTCTGCAAGGAAGTGGTCTGGACGGACTGTGTGCTCGTGTGGGATCATGATGTTAGTTGTTCGTTCAAATGAAAAAAACTTTCAAGATCACCAAACAGCCCAAAATTCGAATTCAAGTGGCTGCAGTGTGCTGCTTCAAGTCGATCATTAGACACGCCCAGAATTTCTTCAAAACCGTAGTTTGAACAAAGGAGAGCTTTACATAAATTTTAGTACTTGACTGTATTTACTCAAAACCTTGAAATCTCCTTAGATGGTTGGTTTTGTTAAAATACGTTTCAACGTGCTCAAGGTCTACTCTGGGCGCGGGATTTATATTTGTGCCGGCCGCAATGGTTCAGATTGAGCTGTCTGTGAAGGTGGTGGGCGGATATGTGGAGAAGTTAGTTCATCCACGTATTCTGAAGGTCTTTGTCCGCGTAAACTCACAAACGCACAGCATGTTGCAACTTTTGCATGAAAATGTATTCTATTTTTGCAACAGGCTTCCCGCCAGACAAAACAAAGGCTGTGGGATTTGTCGCGACAACGCGCAGAGTAATGAGTACGGAGGACCGTCGTTGGCCATTGGATTAGGTTATGGTGCATGGCTAAGGCCTCATAATCAGCGGCGGGCATAGGCACAGGTCTAGCAGTTACGATAAGCAGCCAAGATACGCAAAAGCCCGTAGAATTACTATGATGAATAGCAATTGTTGGGTGTAATTCCTGGCAATTTCGTTGCTCCTTCTGACGTAATCGAGCCCACTGACTCATGCTTTCTCTCTCTCACCAGGGTGGTTGCAATTCACATGCAGATTGTCGGAAAACGCTGTATTATCTTCTGATTATTTGCGCACACATGAGAATAGAGGCCAATAACCGAAATGCGCAGTCGCGACAATGTTGCACAATGAACTAAGCTGTCTTCTACTGCACGCAAGGCGAGCTTCGGAACTAGGTGTGTCCGTCATTAATGCCTATCCCATTTACATGCATCGCGGCTGAAGACTTCCATCCCCCGATTTGTGTTGTAAGCAGTTTGCACATCCCATAATGAGAAACGTTTTTAACCTCGAAGCTTGGGGTCATAGATAGCCGGTGGCTTAATGCGGCATAGGCGCGTAACAGGTGACAGGACGGAAAGGAACTTGCTGAGGATTGTGGAGGAGAATACAGCTGTTACACATTACCGACGATATCGGTACCATATTTTTTTCTATTCTGGAAACCGTTTACTGAGGGCTTCATTGCTTCACCATCGACAGCACGACATCAAAGTTCAATTTGGACGCTTCGCTGCCGTACAACCATAATTTTTTAAAGCACTATGCTGAAGAAAAAATAAGGTTAAACATGGGAACGATCCCGTGCTAGTCCACTACACTCATTCCAGAGCCTCATTCAGATAATGTGAATGGAAAATGACAAGAAGAACGTGGTTGGGATCATTTGGCAACAATATCTTGCGACATATCTAACCATGCACATGGAAACGATGCGGATCCCATAGTGCAAGATGAGTCGCTTCGATAGCTCCCAGACTTTTTTCTTACCAGTCTGCCAAATGAGAGGTTGGTCGCCTATCTGCTTACGCCACTCTGAATTGGGTGCGACAAACAGCGTGTGTGCACACAACATGGCCAAGCCTCCGCAACACATTTTTTTATTTAAGTCCGTGATGCACAACTGGATACTTCAATTCTTATTGTCTCGTTTTGAATTCTCCAACTTCAGCCTACACAAGCTACAACCCTTGGAAACCACTTATTGCAGACATGAAGAAGTCACACTTGAACTACTCGCACAGACCACAACCCACAGTTATATAAGGCGGTCGGTGCTGCAGCCTAATGTACACTTTCTCTGAGATTCAGGGGCATGCCACCGCAAGTGTCTCCATCGGCTGCCCAAGAAGTGCGACAGTCATCACTGCAGACTTCCACATGAGCAAGACGAACATAGGACGATGTTGGACATGAAAGGGCCAGGACAGTCAGGCTTCGCCTTATCAAGTAGTCATTCCTACAGCTTTCATTGTCTATTCCCCACAGCCTGACTCCCTTTGAGAACCGCATTATATGATTATAAAGACGTTTAACGTGACGCGAGCCATGCAATCGTTTGAGGGGCAACTTGGACTGCGTGAGTTAAACTAAATTTTGTACAGCCGTGGATACACAAGTATCCGATTTCAAGTGGAAGGATTATATATGTTTGACCGAAACACCATACCCATGGAAAAGTTTAGGAGTTTTAAATTTAAACTATACTGGAGTAACTGCCATTGATAGTGTGCTCAGAAGAAGTTGTTTGTCAGGGACGTGCTTAACGGAGGCCTGCTGTGTGACCCTGACCCATTGTCTCGTTTATGTTATCTAGTCCACTTCATTCCGCCCAACTCGGTTAACAGGCAAACAGTAATGTCCACTCCATAATGGTTTAACTTTTGTGCAAACAGAACGCTTCTATAGCGATTAGATGGAGGCTTTGTCTAAATATCTGCCTGATGTAGATCGCAAACCTGCTAAACTCAACTCCCGAGTGATTACTGGATTGGGTAACTTCCGCAGAACCCAACGTGACGAAGCGGACGAGGCTGGTGATATGCTGATGCTCTAAAATCGTGATTTCTGAACAGTTGATACGTTCGATTCATCAGAATTGTATTCATTTTCATGCGATACCTCAGAAAAGTGCATCAGATGCACCGAGTGTAACCCAACGTCAAACTCAACATCTGAATATATAAAAAAGACTAATAAACGACCGGAACACATTTACATTTCAAATATTATAACGAACAAAAATGGGAAAACAAACGTAAAACATGGGCGCATTATTGAACGGGTGTATAACCACACCTGATTGGGTTTGTCTAGTAACTGGGGCTAAAGCACCCGCGGGAGAATTTGGTAAATCAATACGAAAGTTGATCAGGATTTTGAGCCACCAGAAAACTTTTGTCTGAGTGCCATGATGGCGGGTGATATGGTGGATACAGAGCCAGATCTTTTGATGGACTTTGAAGTCGAAGCTTGAGTGGTTGTGCTGGTGCTGCCGCTGTTACTAGAACTTTCTGATGTCGGTGGCACGCTGCAGACTTTGCTCCGGATATATCTACCACCGGATTCTGTGTCCTCAGGGAAAGACTTCTCACAAGAAGACAACTTGTGAGCAGCCGGCTCGGGGGATGCTGTGACCTTTTTCCGTTCTTCCTCTGATTTTTTGCTCTGCTTTTTACTGATCCCCGTTTCCTTGCCCACTTCATTGAGCGAAGTTTTACTACCTGACTTAGATCCATATGAAGACCATTTGACAAACCTGTCAGCCAAAGAAGACTTCGTTTTCTCCGGAGTTCCGGACTTGACTGCCGGCGGTGGTTTCGAAGCGAGCTTCTCTGAAGTACATAGGTCCTCTGGGGTCTTTGTCAGTGGCTCCAATTGCAACTTCTCTGAAGTTAGCTGCCTATCTATGGGGCTCGGTATCTCATCAGGGGGCTGAGACATCCTTGGACCTATCGTTACTGGCACGGAAGAGGTATCTTCGAAAAACTTTTTGCGTGCGGGTGAAATTATGCTTCGAACAGGAGGTTTACCTGTGGATCAAGCAAAACCGACGGACAATTACTTGGTGGATATCTTATTCTTTAATTTCATGATTTACCTTCTTTTCGTGGTATATTATGACATGACCAGTCTAACGGATAAACACTGTGGTAGGATGATTGCCGTTTTGTGAGACAGGTGTCGTATGTGGACGCATGATCGCATCGAAAGTCGATTTTATCATCGAAACTACCAACAAAACTTATTGACTGCTGACAGTTTCTGCTCAATAAAATTTCTCCGCAGACTACCGGTGACTTGGGCTTTCGAAAACTCTTTCTTCTTTGTAGAAGCATGCCAAACTTTGTTCCACCAGTGTACTCAACGATGCGATTCTGCCTAAAATTCATTCATTCTTGCGTGCGGTTTGTGCTCGAATGGTGGACCTTTATCGTTCTAGTGCAACTGAGATTAGGCACGGACTGACGCAGTTGTTGAACCCACCTGACGCTGATATAGAGGTTAAGATCCCTTTCCAAATTTGGACGGTTCTCATAAACATTTTGTCTAGCTTCTAAGCTGCTTACTCCTCACTTCAGTCGATTCTCCCAAAACATGATCAGGTGTCCTGTGAATCAATTTTTGAACAATCAGCTTTCGTCTGTTAATTTTGGCTGTAATGTATAAATTGTCTCCTGTTTTCGTACATCAATTTTTTCGGCTTATTCAGGCTGTAGCAATGAAGTGCAATGAAGTGTCGTTATTTGAATAATTCAGCTGAGCTAACAGTCGACTAATTTTGAGCCAACGCAATCTCTGAACTCACTCTTTAGGAGAAACTACCCCCCGCATGTGCACTCATGGGAAGACGCTGCACCCAGCATATCACCACAACTTGTTTTGGCCTTATTGGCATTTTGCATACTCACTGTTTTATGATTGCGAGTGTGTTTTTATCCTCAATGGCTTATATGCAATCGGTAGATATCCGGGCCTGAGTAAACCCACTCCATATTTGAGTATCCTGAACTGAGAGGGCTAGAATGACTATAACAGCTTTGCGCGCACCATATCAGGCTGCACACTCGCTTTTTTGTGCCACGATGGCCAACTTTAGCTTTTGAGAGACGCAGAATCTGAGCTGCCCGAAAATATGCGAGAACGGCTTAAACAATCTGAAGACACGCGACCAGCTATTCGGAACGGAAGCTTTCAGTTTTACGTTGGGAGATGTAACCATGAAGTGCGTCAAGCACGATGAACTGCTACGGTTTTGCCATAAATTACGTGTTTCAAGCAATTAACTACAAAAACGAGACTAATTCAGTGACACAAAGATTTTTAATTAAAACGCTGACTAGATTAAATAGGCAAGTCCCGGTACCGCCTTTTCGTGCTACAAGCTCAAAATGCACATCCCCTTTAGGTTTCGTGAACACTGATGGGTGTTTAAAGTTTAATCGGCCGTTTTACTTGTAAAATACTGGGTCAGCTAATGTTGGGCGGTCGAGAGGCATCAGACAAAATCAGGTGACAGGCAACAGATTAGTCGTATGGATGAACCTGTTTTGGTCTCTTCGGACTAGGTGAAACTGAATCTCATAGGGGCCAAAAGAACCAAACGTGAAAATATGCACCGTTAGGTCACCTTGAGATGTAACTTTGCAGAGAATGTGCATTTCACCTGTACAAACTTTCCAAGACCTCTGAATCAGCTGGTCATTCATGACTCACACAGACTCACCCTAAGATAAATAAGATTATCGAATTCATGCCCAACGGCTGGTCTAACACTGTCTGGTGGTCCAAAGAATGAGGAGAACCAATGCATGCTTTTGAAAAACAAAATACGCCCCTGAAAAACCCACTTTAGGGAGAGCCTTTATCGACCCATTCAGATCTATTGTTATCCGGTGTTAGACATGCCCAACGGTCAGTAATGCCATTGTTTATATGCAAAAGAATTCGCATTCATCAGACCCAAGACCTTCATCACCTCCGAGCTGTTAAGTGGAAACTGAAAACTTTATGTAGGTATTGACGTACCTGGTAGCGTAAACGAACGCTGCGTGTAGTCCCCGACGCTCGAAAGACTGTCATGAGAACCTTGACGAGAAGTTGGGCGCACAAGGAATCCTGGGGTTGGGTCGGGATAATTCGACACCTTGGAAAGAGGAAATGGTCAGGAGGTACGGAAGGAAATCCTCAGTTTAGATGACGGAAAATAAGACGAGCTCAAATGTTTTTGAAATAAAGAGAAAGAAATGGTTGCAGAAAATTGTTTTAATATAAACTTCACTTCCAATGTAAACCCTGCGGGGGAAGCAGACGAAGTTATTACAAAAATCATATAGCTTTCTGAATGCGATGGGGTTAACTAAATCGTGTAGCATTTGGACGAAACTAGGCTGTTTATCTCAAATATCTGGTATTCCGGTTGATGTATCAAATCAGAGGAAGTTTTCATAATAACGTCTGACATTGTTTCTTTGCTGCAGCGTCACCGGAAGGGGGGAAATTCAAATCTTAGTTGGTCATCATATCATTCATAATCATAATCAGCAGTAAGAACCGCGTACTTGTTGTACAGTGGTTGCAACTGCCACAGTTTCGTACTCCGATGATCTGGGGAGGTGAGGTAGTTAGCTGCGCATTGGAGGCGGGAGCTGATAAGTTGGTGCGTAGATACAGGACTGTCAGTGGACTGTTAAGTGTGGGAATTGAGAAGGGAGCTATGCATTGAAGGCAATAGCTTGGATGCACGAACGCCACTGAGGGCGCGACTGGGCGATGTCTGACAATGTCTCTAAGCATTGATGTGACCCGTCTCGGGATCCCCATCCAGGAAGACGGCAATGACCAGCGCAGCTGAGTTTGCTGGTAATGGCTTTCATACTTCGCTGCCAAGTCATTTATTGACCGCCTCTGGTTCGTTTCCACCCTTCACGTGGTTGTGCGAAAAGAACCCTTCTAGGAAGTCGGTCGATTGGCGTACGCAGCTAAGGCCAAGCCAGCGTAACCTATGCAGTGTGATCAGTTCATCTATCGAGGGTGAGTTATTTCTTCCGAGAAGTCACACCTCGTCGTCTATTTTTATTTATCTTTAAAAAACTTGCGTCAATACGACATTACTTAACAGCCGGCTCCAAGAAATAAATGAAAATGGCAATATAAAACAGTAGATACCGAAGAAGTTTTGAAAACCGTTATGCTCATGCAGATATCACTAATGGTTGCATCAAACTAAATCATCTTCTGCATATCGCTAAAACCTTCAATTGCTCAATGCCGAACCCACTGGCTGATTTGTAATTGCTTGAGGATTGAATAATTTAACGGCAGAAATTTGAGCTGATTCCGGGGTACCTGCACCTCCAGGCACTCACTAAGGCAGTCTGGATAGAAACTGACATCATATCTTGCAGGGACCACGATGCCCCACCCTTGAATGAGAGTCACAATGACAGTGACCAGACTTTTCGTAATCTCTTTTATACCCCTCTGCCAGGTCAAGCGTTGGCCACCTTTCTGCATCCGCCACTCTGAATTGGGCACGGAAAACAGCACTTTCTTCGGCAAATGATGGTTCGGCATGAGCAACACATGGCCTAACCAACGCAGCTTCTGGTATTGGACACATTCTTCTATGAAAGTCCCCATTGAATAGCCGAACACTCGCTTTCTAATTGTCTCGTTACGGATTATTCAACACCAACCTACACGAGCCATTGTTCTGAGACAACGGTTGTGGAACACCTGAAGACGCCTCAGTTCCGTTGCACGAACAGGCCAAGTCTCACAGCCATAGAACAAAACAGCCCGTATTGCAACCTGATACATACGTTCCTGATATTCAGGGATATACCGCTTTGACGCCATAGATGTCCCAAATTAGCAAGCGCGACCTGCATATATGCAGTGAATGCTGTTGTCAAGCGACATTCAGATTCAAAGGTCTGCCTTAACTTTTGAAAATTTTTAAGGGGTGAATGTCCCTGTTTCACTACCAGGAATATCCATACTTTCTTGTCATATCCAGCGGACGTGAGAAGATGCACTTAACATACTTGGACCGCACGACCAACCTCCCTGAATAAATGGTGCCCCGCCCTTAGGGACATTTTGATACCCCTGATGAGTGGCTGTTACTGGAATGGTTGTTTTATTTAAGGGTCGCTGCATATTATTTAAAACAACCAAGGCTTCACGACATATCGATCTGCTGCCAGAAAACTCAGGAGACTTACACGAATGAGACACTGTTTTAGCTACATACGAATAGGTGAACTGAGCATACCTTACGAACAGAAACCTCCGGCGACACTGATCGTCCACAACGGTTGGCCATCATTAGACTATAGTTACTGCCTCCACCGACACCAGTTCCCATAGCCAAGCTCATTGCACTTCCACGAAGGTTACCACCACAATACCCTGAACCAACATGCCCCCCAACACCGAGGCTGCTTTCTCGATATTGAGTAGCTTGCGACCCAGGCAAGACTACACCAGAGGCCAGGGCTGATCGACCATTGCCCCATTCCATTGATGTGGACCGTTGAGCTTGTCCTCGAATTCCAGTGAACGGTGAAATGTTGGAAGAGCCCAGACCTGGGCCGGTTCGGAGAATCCCGGTAGCTGGACTGGATGGTACACTCCCTAGACCCAAAGAAGCACTCGCTCCATCGAATGAATATAAGGATTCGATCATGCTAAAAAAAAACAGGGAAGAGCAGGGTGAAAAACAACGATAACTAATAGAAACGGTCATTGTCACTGAGGAATCTCTGTGGATAAACATGCTTAGGCGAATGTTGTGGATACGAGAAGAATTACGAGGAAAGGCACTGATGGGAATGTGACTGATGAGCTAGAAAACATGCAAAGTTACAGCAGTGAAAGCTAACAAAGAGTTTCTAACGCTGCAAGAAACTATGTCAGAATGTTAACAAAAAGTGGACGGAATGTAGATAGAAGAGTGATGGTGGACGCAGAACAATCGATTGGTGAGGCTTCAGTGTTGTTCCTCCCCCCCCCCGCAATCTTTACTCACAAGGTGTCTACTTACTAGAAAAACCGCCATCCCCATAAACAGGAGTGAAGGAATTAGGATCATCGTTATCTTCGGTGAAATCTAAGGCTTTACTTCTGTGCATTGCCTTGCATGCCACGAAGGCTGAAACGCAACATTCAGACAAAACCAGTGGAATCCTTTATTGCTAGCGGGCATACTATGAGGCAGTCTGGTGCCAATGCTGCAGCCAGCATCGTTTGTAATCCCAAACGCTTGCTTGAATAGACCCCTGTGAATAGGGGTTTACGCACCATCAGAACGCACACCGTTCATAGTATCATTTCTTAATACAACCGAAACTGCGATTCACGTCACAGAGACTGATGACCGAGGTAGCGAAAATCAGCAAGCATCCCAGTGTTAATAGAATAGGCGTTGAACTGGCAAGCGTGTGGAGAATGGTTTTAGATCAGTCGAGCTGACTCGTGGTGGTGCGCGGTTATCAGAAAGAGGAGTCATAAACAGAAGTGACTAAAATCTGAAGTACACTTAATCTCACTCCCCTCCCCCCAACTAACTTGCCTTAGCACTCACAAGCGCCTAAGTTGAATCATCAACTGAAGCACCTCAAACCGGAAGATTAGGGGACCGAACTCGATCAAAATAATTTGAAATTCCCCTAACCCATCAACCGTAAGATTTAAGCAACCACACTAACCAACAAGAACCTTTAACTGACATTCAGCACTGATTGGTTCTCCGTCTGACCAACTTAGTGATCTGCTCACTTGGCCTGATAAAGCATTTGTGTCAAAAGCGAAGCGTCGTCGCCCAGTTAAAAAAACGACCGATTGTTTGCCAAGCCCTTCTGAAACGACCATCCGAAACTAGTTCGGAATCCGAAAAAGACGCACTTTACAACCGAAAACGAATCCCAACGTTGTAATTCTGGCCAAGGCACGAATACTCAAATTGGTTGAGTTTCCTTAGAGGAAAAGCGACTGAATGGCATGTTTAGTTTCCGCTCAAGGGGCGCGGCCACTGGTGATAGACGGCTCACTCTGTGTGCTCACACTGGTCCTTATTTATCCAGCATGACGTTTTAAGATAAAAATTCGCTACCGCTTCACTGCGTCCGAATCGTAAACAATTTCAAGTGACTAACCAGTTGGCTGCAGATACCTGAAGAGCGTGGGAGACTTGCTCGTTTTGCACCGTCCATCAATTTTCAAGTCAAACCATTTTTTCGTGACAGTTTCCAATTATTCTTTGCTCAGAGAAGGTTCATACCCCTTCGCTGCGAGCCTATTCTGCCTCCAGTCAGGACCTTTCAGGACCAACGTATTCCCTATTTCTCATCACGAGAGCTACAGTCAAATGCTGAACATTCGAGTGGCATTTCAAAATCGATGCGACTGCACCGAACAATGTTAAAAATGCAAAACCCAAAATTCTAAAAGAACCACTCGTAACTCGACATCTCTGCTTTAAGAACGCTGATTCATTCAGCCTGGCTTATTACTTGACGTTAGACTTAGGACGGTAAGAGCAAATGTACAAACAAAAAACCGGCCTACGTGGAATCTACCTGGGATCTTTTCCATTGGACCAGCAGGAAAAATGTGAAAGCTTTCCCGTCTGGAGATAGCCATATAACTGTCTGCCATCTTCAAGTTTACTCTGGTAGAAAAGGAAATGCTAGTGTGGTGGTACGTGAAGAAAATGACAATTTGAATAACAGTTTTTTCCGCTGTCTTGATAGATGGGTGGAACTTTTCGGAGGACAGTTTAGCTGGCCTGAAACAAATGTCCGGTTTGCATAGCTCAACATCCAAAGGCTGTAGCCTGCAAATCTCAACTGCCGACTCCTGCAATTCGACGTTAAACTGAAACTGGACTTTCTAAAACGGGATACACCCCCGGTTTCAGACTTCCTTCTACCGGCTGACTTCAAAGATGGGGGTAGAATACACATTTTTGATGTGAATGAGCAACCGAAAGGCCACCAGCTAACACATATCTATCCAGCTCCATCCCTGTATTCAAGATGGATTGTGCATTTCTTGTGAAAACGCCGAAGGCAATGCAATATAGCGTCGGTTGCATGAACGTTGCTGACAGTTCGGGTTATGGGCTGATTTATATCAGCAGGAAAAAATCAGCACCAATAGGCAAGCGTTGTAGTTGATCACGATAATGGAAATGAAGACGAGCAAATATTACTACAACCTACTATTTTGCCGCACCACCAGAGTGCCCTCGAAAGACCATACGTAAATACCGCAGGATTCAATAAAAGTCCAAAAATAAACTGAGCATAAGAAAGAAGCCAAACCCTTATATTCACCTGCATGTAAACTACCTCACTGATGCAGGTCATCTCAAAACAGGTACGAAATTGCTGTTGCCTGTGGTTTTACTTCTGTCCAATATCTATCTTGAAGCACTTGATATCGAAAACCTGTCTTACGAAAACGAGGGCAATTTATTGAACTTCATGCAGAATGATAAAATTCAAACACTATTCTAAACACGTACTTCCTTGTCCTCATGGAGGGAAAGGGGGAATGCCAGTGATCTGGATGAGCTACCAAGCTAATGGAGAAAATGACTGATGAAAGAATCTATGTGAGTGACACTCAAATTGCTCAAAACTCGCGAAAACATCATTATAGGATGAATACAAGTGGGACGCTGTGTGGCTTGGTACAACAAAAATGTTCTTCACTGGATAGATGGGAGGGAAATGCTGGTAGGCTGTTGTATAGTGTTCTCGTGTTGTCAGTAAACAGCTGAGATGAATCCCTTTGTGGGAGATTTTGATGAGAGAGAGGGGTACTCCTCCCTGTTCGGGCACACAAACCTATGGGTAGGTTCGACCAGATTGATTTCGTCTGGCCTTAGTGTTCATGAAAACAGAGTGTAGAAGTATGGTGAATATGGACTGTAAGGTAGCATTCAGGCAGCATCACCACACAGACAGATTGGAGTGAAATGGAATCCACCTGTGACTGTGTGCTAGAAGCAAGCAGATATTGAAAAGTTGATGGCCGAAAACTTGAAGCTGTGAAACCAGGCTAGGGTGTGAGGAAAGCTTACCCTTCAAACTCATTGCTGTCTCTGAGGCGAAGATATGCAAACGTGCAGGACGTGATCACGTGAATTACTATGGGTCAGATAACATCACGATTTTATTACGTAAGTTCTGATGAGTATGTGTTGGCTGTAGATGTAAATTCCCGTATGTGTAATGATTATGAACCAAAGGTAATGAATAGAACGGACTAGTGAACGTTCGAGAATTTCACGGTAAACGACGCTCGACTCGAAAAATGGAATAATGGTTTTTGGACTAAAACTTTAAGATTTTTTCAACAGTTAACAGCTACAATTACGGCTCTGTATATGAACGCTTGATTCTTGAAAGTATAACAAAAACTTTACATACCAAGACAGTGTATGCCCATGTAAAAAAGAGCAAGGGATTGTTGGTCCCTCATAAAGTGGTACCCCTCTGGCATGACCTTTAGTGGGGGCAAATATTATGTAAAATTCATCGAGACGTCTGCAAGCGATACAATTCAGACTACGCAGGGTGAAGTGAAGCACTCGGTACCCAAATGCCGATCCACGATACTGCTGTCCAATGGCGTAACGAATAGCACGCCAATCTCCTGAACTGATGAGTTAGAAGGTTAGAAGCTGCATCTTGGGCCGGTACTGGGTCCATTGGAACCGTGCAGCTGTTTTAATGTTGTGGGGATTCGTGCCCTACTTGAATCTTCAGGATTGTTTGACCTTTCACCTAGCAGCTTAAAAATGGATTGGCTGGGTGAATTGCATCAATGAAGGACGGTGGCGCGTCAGCATGTACAGACGAGAGTTCCTCATACTGTGAACCAACTACTGTTGACGAAAAGATTACGGGGTTGCACGTATGAGTATTCGTGGGCAGTCCTGAGGCTTACTGCTAACGACTATCGGCAGCGATGAAACACATAACCGTCGTTACGATGCCATTCGCCACTGAAAATATAGTAAATTTCAACAACATTTCGCCAAATACATAAAGCAAACCAAGCTTGAAGAAAGCACTCTGATTAGAACTTTTAGGAAGTCGTCTAAATCTGATGCCAATTTAGAGGTAATCACCAAGCTGCTGAGTAGGGACATGTCAGATGCTCACTTCTAGAGGAGTAAGTATACGCACGTCAATCCTCCACACTTGAAAATCGCTTATACTTCTGGCTGATTGCATCGAAAACACCAGGCACAAAAATGCACGGGACGGAAATTTCACTTGCATCCATCCTCCAGTCTCCTCACATCACCTTCGATCAATAGGCAGCTCAGAGGGAGAATAATTTCACAAGGTGAGTAGGAAGTCGTCTGAGAAGTCGTCACTCCAGGAGCCAGTCAATAGGTGATCACGTGATTTGTTTTCCGTTATTCAAGGATGAGTGGCGCTATGTCTAGATGAGAGCTTCTCACGCTACAAATCAGCCGTTCGCGGAGAAATTGTGACCACTGACCGGAGTGTCGCGGGTTAGAAACTCCCTGAGTTTCGAGAGGTGCTCACTGGTAACGATTCCGAACAAGGTTAAAACAGCTGTACACTGCTTCTCGGCTTCTCAGCAGATTGGCTGTACTGACAGGATAAAATATCCACTGGACTTAATCTATTTGACCGTTTCCAGATCGGCTTTGACAGCTTAGGAAACATCACGCCCCGCTAGTACTAAAGTGAATGTGGTAGCCGCTTGGATTTGTCAGGGAGTTTGCACGCGTGCGTGTTCATTCGTCAATCGACCAGCGAACTGTTGCGTGGCTGATGGCTGATTCGTAAGCGTGCGTGTCTATCCTTCAATGCATGAGAGAACTGTTTGCTTGATGCCTGGACATGTGACCAGTTGCATGCTTGCCCGCTGCAAGGCGGACCGGTTGAGCCGCATGTGCACTATACATCCGTGTCCTTACACACGTGTTTTCTATGTTTGAACTTACAATAGTAAGCAATCACAACCTTGATGTTATTAGCACACTTCAGCCGGTGCGTGTGATAAGCTAACTGTTCAGTTCACATTTTTCATGTTTTCCTTAGTGCTACCACTTTTGAATAAGTTACCTGGTGAAAAAAAACAATCAGGGCAATGGTGTGTACTGAGCAGAGCATCCAGATACCTTGGATGGCCTCACTCTTGATTTGAGTTTGTGGAAATTGGATCTCAAATTCAGTATCCGTCATCTCAAACGTAACCCTTTGTAGGTCACGTGTTCTTAGTTTGTTGTTTGCGAGTGCATGTCTGCTGAAACCTACGTAGCCGTCCATATATTGTCTATGGCTGATACATGGCGGGTGCACTCAATGTCTGTCTGCTGATTTCCGTTGCAGTTCAATAATCCGCCGAAAAAATAGAATTTGGACGATCAATAGTGCAAGTAATTGCATTCGGCTTTATGGTTTGAGGTCTAGCTACGACATCACTCGGAACGGCAAATGGCATTCAGTGGCCTGGTGAGAAAGTACATGATTATCTGGACAAAAACATACGGCAAATATGCTTTATTCTGTTTTACTTGATCCAAAGCTACTTACACGGTGGCTGAAAATCCACGACCATTTTCACCCTTCTCGAATCTCATCAGCTGGACAAAGTCTATGGGTTTCTACGGGTATCGTGTCTTGCTTAAACACTAAACTGTACGTAACTGGAGTTATACACGCGTTTGGAAATTACCTTGGAAAGCCATCCAAAAAATATCGAGGTATTTTTCTTGGTCCAACACTACTTTGGTAGACTTCAAGACCCGCAACTTAAAAGTACAGGTTCTCTGTGCAATGTGGCAATGCTACTGAAATGAAAGGTAAACTAAAGTATCTCCGACTATCTTCAAATCCTCTTGGGAACTTGTGACTCACTGTCACGTGAGTATCAACAGTGGACGGCCGATATGTCGTTTTAGGCCCATAGCCCCCAAATACACTTAAAGTCAAATGAACTCTCCATTTCGATAACTTGTGTAGTTCCACTTGTTTCACTAAGTTTGATTAGCGATAACGAGGAAACAACAACCTCCAGCAAACATCTTTGAGGCAATTGTGTCTGGCTGCGCGCATCTGCCAGACTTTGTGTGCACTCAAATTTTATCAGAATAAAAGAATGCCTCAGTGCTTACAATAGTGAACGTCGCTCTTCGATATAAAATTACTTGAAATGTAAATGTGACATGAAATATTAGGACAGAATGGTCAAACCCCGTATCACGCAACATGCTCGACAAATTAGAACGTTGAAAACTCACCGACGCTTCAAACATGGTACCTTTCCTTTACTCGACCGCCATTTGTCCATCTGTTTGAGCACTTCGTTGACCACATCTTCAGCTTTTTCCGTATCGCTGTCCACCTTGCATAGTGAAACAGGGAAAACGAGGGAACATAGAGCAATTGAAAATTCGAATGTGTCTTTGCAACAAGAAAAAGGGGTTGATTATCTTGGTTCTTACTCGGTACTGCAATTGCAAACACCACTGTTCGATGTTAACCCTTGCCTCTTCGGCGCGATATAGCAAATGTTCGCGTTCCTCTTGCCAAATTTTGAATTCCCTCTCGGCCCGTTCTTCTACTTCGAAATGACGATGGCGAAATAGTTCTGCTTGTTGCCTGTAGCATTCCATCTGATCGACAAAACGGTTAGAAAACAATCAGAGGTCACTAGGGCTCAATGTCGTTTCATTAAGTCAGTCAAAAGTCAGCCTGGAATCCGAGGCGTTCCATGAAAAAGTTGATGGGCGAAATATCAAAGCGTGTTTACAGACTAGTTGTATGAATGGACCCGTATATTGATTGGATTAACAGACGCCAAGAGTCATCCATCACATTTTTGCCTTTCAGAGAGCTAAAGGAATTCCAATTTAATCCGATACTACTTTAAACTGGATAGTAGCAAGATCTCTTTTGGAGATTTCGGGAATACCAATGTCATTGTACCCATTAGGTGAGAATTTAGAGTGCTTCAACAGACAGCACCAGAAAGCGCTTTCTTATAGCCATACTGGTGGAAAACAGTGTGTACAATCCTTGCTGTGCACAGACCTAGGACCAAATCAGCTCAACTGTTTCGATGGATTCTTAGCAAGTCTGGTAAGTTGGTGTATCCTTCATGTGACCCTTCAGGTATTCTTCACGAGAGATGAGATATACTTCCCAAGTGTTTTAACGAAAGAAAACTAAAACGCTTGCTCTTCTGTGAAACACATACGTATTAGAAGCTGATACAAAGGCGTTCGGTGGAGCAGCTTGAACCCACAACATATTCCAACGACGGTTGAACGCAAAGGAGACTACCTGTGTGATGTGTGCGTTCGTTTGTGGTATCACCTGGTGATGAAACGTTTGCAACTCGACTGCCAAGTTTGGTGAGCACACCGACAACCAAGCAGTGCACCCGAACTACTTATATCCCGCAACATCGTCACCAGCCAGTCTACTCAGATTTACGTCAGTGGAATGGCCTTTTCTCATTTTCGTACTCTGGCGCTAAGAGTTAGCTGCTGACCATAGGTCACTCAAATAGATGTGTCGTCCGTCTATCGGTTGTCAGTGAAGACCCCTACACTGTGGGTTTATTGGTGGTAGCTTAGGCTAATCACACAAATATGAGATGGAAACAGCCTCATACGTGAACCGATGGTCCTATTATTGGTCCCTCTGCAGACATGTTCATCTAACTTAAGCCAAAAGATAAATGTAACCATAATCAAGTTTTCTTAGGTCTGCTGCTGAGAAGTCAATCGGTGTGCCAAGCTGTTGCATCTGCTATTGGGAGCAGAAAATGGTCAACTTCAGAGAAATACTTGTTAACAGGTAGTTTGCGTTTGGGTATTTAGCAGCGCTCAGGGATTGAAAAGTGTCAATCAGATTCTGGTGACGTGCCAATTTTCTAACTGGCTCGACAGTTTCCACGAGCCATTTGACTGTTAGATAATCAGGCGAGTTGTTCATATTGACAGTCAGTTTAAGGAATTCAGAAAAACTTTGCATGCTTCAGTTCAATATATCCGAGCAGGTATCCCGGCGTGGTTGACATGTGTAATCTGTCAGGACACCAAATAAATCTGGATTGAAATTAGAACACCACAATAGGACCATACTTTCTTTCGTCTGAATGTTTGAGTTAAAATCCGCCATTACTCTTTTTTATTGGTACTATTATTAATATTGGTACTTGTATTATTAACAGGTTTAACCAACCGACCAAACTTTAGCAGTTCGGTGTCCGGGCTCCAAACTCGCGACCCCTTCCCCCATTCCCCGGAAACTTACCGTCACCATTCGATCTCGCAGATCTTCCAGCTCTTGCTCAACGGCAAGACGCGCGCTTTCAGCATCTTTCAATGCTGCACACTGTTCATGTTCTCTCGCACCCCGGAGTTCTGCGATCTCAGTACGCAGCTTTGCCACCATCTTCTCTGCGCTTTCCATTCGTCTGGTTATATCTTTGTTTTCCCCGACCGAGTTGCGTGACTGCGCAGCCAAAACCCCGCCAGGTCTGGAGGCTGTGGTGCTGGTGCCGAAACGTTGAAGCACTTTTGGAAGCTTTTGTTGATCCTCAAACTGAGCCAGCTTGAGCTGAAATGCAAGGCAACAAGGTGTGCATTAATGGAAAAAAAGTCGGAGGAACTTCACACAATATCCGAGGACGGCATATCAGAAAAGTCTATTGATTTCCTTTACTGTGCTCTTCGATGAGCTGCATGACCTTACAGTAAGGCTGAAAAAGTAGCCAAATTATATTTTAACGACATACCGGAACTTCTATGGTAATTTATTTTAGCCAGTCTAAAGCTACCACTCTGCTATCGCGTTCCCGTCATTTTGAAACCAGTTGAAGCAGGTTCCACTTGAGGCATATTTCATGCTACTCAGTTGGGGTGAAAGCAAAACATCCAGGCAACCGCGGACTTCAAAAAGACAGGTTCATATGCTAGTGAGAGGTTGAACCAGGATTTTCTAGGACCGAACTCTGTTAGAATTTATTTTGGGTGTTCTTGAATGTGTCACGTGAGTATACTGTGCAAAAAGAAACATGGAGGAGGTGCACTATCACAGCAACATCGTTTTCGTCGAGGCGTAGTAACCTTGTCATATCTGTACACTCCATGAGTAGCTCCTTTATAGTGTTCAGAATGATGAGCCTCTATTTTTGACAAAATTAGTGGACATCAGGAAGGTCTGTGCTTTGAATTTCAGTTTCGAAAATAAATGTGAGGGTTCGGAATTTCACCTGCCTTAGCTGAGAGTTGTCGTCAGTCCACCTTGGTGCACCCTGTTGGACAAATTCCCTCAAAACATGGTTCATTTCATTTGAATTCAATGTTCCAGCTGAAAAACCACGCACCGAAGTGCATAGGTTCCATATGCTGCAGCTTCGTTCACAAAGGATAGGGAGAATAAGGGAATGAGAGCCACGCTTTGGAGGCAATGGCTCGGTCTGCGCATTGACGAAAAATGGTTCTGTTTGTCCAGCATGGTGGTAATGGTTGTGGTTTGATTTCAAGACAGCCAGTTGTGCTACTGTTGTTTCAGTTCGTACCGGAGTATCTTTCCAATGAATGAGGATCAGTATCCATCGCGGAATAAAGTAAACCATCTGGTAATTTATCGCATTTATGTAAATATACCCATTACAAAATCACCTGTGATAGATGCTTACCTCTAAACTGGCTTTTTCGTTTTCCAATTTTTCATACGCTTCTTGCAACTCCTGATACTTTTTCTCAGACGATGTTTCCAACTCAAACAGCTTTGTAGTCATCTCTTGGAGTAGCTTCCTTGTGCTTGCGATCGTTAGTTTTCTATCCTCTTGCTGCACAAAAGGGTAAATGTTCGGAGTAGGATATCATTTTGGGACGATTCTAACTACTACGCTACTCGGTAACTGCCTGTAGTCACTAAATAAATCGGATTAAACGCCATCTATGAAATGGGTGTGAGACAAGAAAATGAGTTAGGTTTGATAAAAAAAACCTGTCCTTCATCCAGTTTTGAGTCATATTTTCTTTAACATACGAGCGATTGTTACAGCGCCGCTGCACGTGATCTTGCTTGGTTGAGCATACCTTCCGCAGAGAGCCTGACAGTTTCTATCCTACACAGTGTGGGTTGCGGAGGGTTTTCAGAGTTTTAATTGTGGTCTTCATCGTGAAATTAAAGTCCACGAGTGGTGAAAAATTTAGACAAAGCGTTTGGCGTTTCGTGATTTTCGGGGGTTGTCAAAGTTAAAATTAAACATTATGAAGATGAACCATTCGTTGTTGAATGGTCAAATATTCTACTTCCACCCGGATGGTTGCGGTTTTCAACCACCACAGACATTCGTAAGGATATGTACATCATCATCATCATCATCATTATTTTTACCGTGATCACCATCATCCTACACATTGCGTACAATCATAATTTACCATAGCAAAAGGAACGAACGAGGAGAAGGAATGGACCTATCGCTGGCATAGTTAAGGCATGCTGAGTTGCGTACAAACTCCTTACTCAAACAGTCTGGTATAAATTAATGGTCATATCTTGCAGTAGACTTAGCCAAGCACAGAAAGGACCACGTGAAATCTTCCTTGAAAGACATTTCGTTGACAAGTTTACCATTTTTCTAGATCAAAGTTTTCCAACCTCTTCACTTGCCCTGCTTTAAATTGAACACAGAAAGCAGTATGCTTCTGAGGCAACGACAACTCGACATGAGCGACACATGTCTCTGATATTTCTGATGCGGAAGAAGTCTTATCGGAAGTTTCAACACTCAGTTCCTAATGCTGCGGTCACGGAAGTGCAAAACATGGACAATTCTTAACGAGGATGAAACAACCGGAGGGTGTTTCCTTGTTTTTCAGGAAAGGCTAAAATAAAGTTGTGAATCTTAAGTCTGCACGGTGGTTAAAGCTTCTGGGATTCCTTCTTGGAGATCTGAGAAAGTGAAAAGTGCAAAAAAGCATTTGGATGCGTACTCAGAGACGGCCACTCATTGTAGTGTGATAGTTTGTACACCTCAGCAGCTCATTGGGATATACTGGAGAATGTCCATGCGTTATCCACAGATTCCATCCTCCCAGGTTGGTCGGTGGGTAGATGCCTGACAAAAACGGCCTTCCAGACCTCTAGGTCACTGGGCTGGAGCTTAAATGTTAAGCTACTGTGGCAGCCTTAATTCACCTAGTGCTGACTTGCTGCCGGTCCTTGAACTGAAGGCTTTGGATGAGGACATTAGCCGATATTCCGTCTGCATTTGGGTGCCACTATGACTCCTCAGCCCATGGGCATTCAAAAATTACACAACTAGAGTTATCTTCCCACCATTTGGCGGTCCCGTTTTGACGCCAGCCACATCTCCTTTTTATCTTACGCACACCACGGTAGATGAGCGAGAACATGCAACCGCTTGGACCTCTAGTATTTCTCCAACATCCTGTCTTCGCTCATCCCACCCCACTTAGTGATCACCTTTTCGCGGGTCCCAATTGTAGGCACATCAGTCGGGCACCCAGTGGGCCGACCCATATTACACTACGGCTCAAATATTTAGACCCGTCTTTAATGCATCTTTCAATTCTCAGACAATTAACTGAACTTGCCAAAAAGCTGTGCAGTTTTGATATAATTATCGATAGGTGTCCGCTGCAATTATGTAACGTAGTTAAGTGATTCATGTACAGTAGTTGAGCTTATCACACCTCCTCGTTATTGACCGTGAAATCCGCGTGATCCACCAACCGCCGCCGCTGGTTAAGTTGCAGAGACTGCATCTTAGAGTAGCGTAACGGTCTATGTACCTTCACGACCCAATGAAATATACTTGGATATTTTACTCTGAAACTTATAGGGTTGCTCGTAGCAGGTTGATCAATCGGCGGAAGTCTGACGAACACAAGGGTCAGGTATTCAAGGTGGGGGGTCGCAACATGTACGGCGACTTGTGTTACTGTGATAGTGTGTTGGCGTCCACCCTTTGCCTTACTGTCAGGCTTCTTAGCCAAAAAGTGAGCGCCCTAAAATTGTTCCACCTCTCCTACAAATATGAATCGCCCAACTACAAATGCTTTGATAACCCATCGGCTGTCGCGTGCTGCCATCAGCTGGACCAAGTTACATGCGGCACATGGCATGACGAGTAGGTGAATCATTCAAATGTCCCTGCGTGACAAGTTGTCATCGCGGGTGTTTCCTCTGCAGTGAAAATATCTTGTTAGTGGCGGGCTAACCAGTAAAAGTCAGTTTCAAGCATCATCACCCTCACGTCCATCATCATCATCAACAACAACATCATCCTCCTCATCATCATCATCATCGCCTGGAAACAATTTTTCAGCTTACTAAACCACAAGAATCCTTGAAGTAAGAATCACAAGATTATGACATTAAAATGGCTCTGTGCGCTACCACCATAATTTACTTTGATAAGATTGTCACTAGTTTTGCGAGTCAGACGCTAACTTACGTCCAGCTTCAAACATTCGTGAGTTTATCTTGCCCGCGAACCTGGTCTAGGGAATTGGATAGCAAAATCAACTGATCAGTGGTGCGAAAAACTAAGAACATGCCCGTCGTCACTGGCTTACCTCTTTTGCCTTTGATTCCAAAACCACACGCTCCGTTAGCCAGGCCTCTTGCTCACCCTCGTACTGCTCCTTGACGCTTCGGTATCGCCGTTGATAATCGATAACTTGGTTTTGTAACGATTCATTTTGAAGTTTTAGTTCCACATTGGTGCGATTGAGTGAAGTGATGTGTTCGTTGAGTAGAGTGATTTTAGTTGTGCTCTGTTGTGCGGCAACTGCTTTGACATATGCATTCCCACTGGGTAACCCAACGAGACCGCTTATGTTTGAGTCCTGTGGTAGGCACGGGAAAGAGGCAACAGAAGGTATTTCAAAATTCAGAGAAATTTAGAAAACTGTGGTCAGCACTGACAGCTGCTTCAGCGCCGAAACAACTACCGTACAAACTAGTCAGTTTACCTGATGAAAGTCCCGATGTTCAAAGAAAACAACAATGACAGAAGGACTAGGTTCAGTACTACCCTAGCACAAGCATACCGGGTGATTATACCTTCAAAAACCTGAAATGAAAACTAACAAATCCAACGCTATAAAACCACAGCGACCGGTGAACTAACCTTTGTTCCACTCATCTCAACAGCATGCCTCTTCTCCAGTTTTGTCCGGAGTCGCTTCACCTCAGCAACCAAATCATCACGCTCCCGCCGCATCATGGATAATTCACGTCGAAGACGATCAACTTCAGCACTACGCCGACTAAGGGTGCCATCACGACTGCTCGAACTTTCTCCACCAATACCACTCTCCTGAGAACTGCCCAAACGGTCAGTGGTTAGAGTTGTGCTTCGCACGCTGTCTGTAGCCTCGGTAAGTTTTGTTTGTAGCGTCACCAATTCCTGCTCTTTTGCATGTAAGCTGAAACACCGAAATGTTGACGATTTGACTACATTAGGTGGGTTCCAAGTGATACTTCTAGTGCATAAGAATAGAAACAACAACGTCGACTAGTCGAAGCGAAAAAAGTTCCTAAGTGACTCACTCATTTTTTAATTCCGTTAGCTGTCGTTCCAAAGTGACCTTTTCCATTTGTGAGGTTTGTCCGAACATTTTGCATTGGCTCACTTCTTCCGCGCTCTTTTGCAAGGCTCTATTCAGTTCGATAATTATGGAATCTTTCTCCTGCAAAGCGTTACGCATTTGGCTGTGGTCAGTGGAGAGTTGTGAGAGACGCTCTTCGTTTAGTTCGGAGGCACGCTTGAACTCATCAAACTTCAGTTTCAATTCTGTGTCGTATAGAATATCAGAAATATGATTCCGATTAGTTAGTTGTATGGAAATACAGATTAATTATTACTGAGGTTTCGTTGAATGCATACAGATACGTCAGGTAACGAAGTGTAACGATGTAGGTCGGGAGCATTTCAACGTAGTTTTTTTCACACTATGAGTTTAGTACTTCAAACTTGAATTTTCCGAGCCATTTGTGGGAGATCCATTGTCCTGTGTATTCAGAAACCAGGAAAATTCCATGTCTCATTCTGTATGGAAAGCCTGTCTGCAGTTGGGACATTTAGTCAAATGAAACGTACACATTTGTTGCGGGCGGTGAAGAAACACGTTGAACCAACACCTGCGTTGTATTACAGCTAGAATAAAGTTGATCAGTGCGGTACGAAACGATCTCCGTGATTATTCGCTCTAGGCGAGATGACACGTGATCTATTGGCAGTATCTTTCAAGCTCCGTGTTTTTGAGGTGGTAAATAATAGATTTGGTTGGCCGTGGGGGGGGGGAGATTTTGAAACTTTCAATGGGGATTTCGTCCTATCAGTGAATCCAATCTATGCTGAAAAGCCGAAAAGCACTGTACAGCTGTTCTATCCTTATTGCGAATTATCAGCAGCCAGCATATCATAAAACCTCAGCTAGATTCGAACTCGCAATCTCTCGGCTAGCAATTACAGACCAAATCGTCCGGCCATGTGCGACCGAGCGGTAGTGTGATTAACTTGTACTTAGACATGATATGGCACCATTCGTCCTTCAGTCAAGGAGTCTACAAAACGTTTTGACTGGCTCACCGAGTGACGACTGCTCAGATGGAAGTTTCACTCGTCACATGAACCATTCTTCCTACGTAGAGCTATTTGGTAGTGTTCGAATCTTCCTGTGGATTCATGAGATGAGCACTGATGATGATTCCCTGTAAGCATGAAACAACTGTACAGTGCTTCTCTGATTTTCAGCATAGACTACCTTCACTTACAGGACGAAATCACCAGTGAAAATAGTGAATTTGCTCGTACTGACACAAGGATACTACCTCAAGTTAAAGGTTCCCTCACGCTGTGAGGGAGATGGTTGCTCCGATTAGGAAAATATGCTTCTGAGATGCATCCAAATGAGGTACCTTTAGAGAAGAACAGTAGACTTTATTGCTAGTTTACTGCCAAACCTGTTTTGGAACTGAAAGGATGCTGTAGTTTTTTAGTCGGCAGATAAACAAGACAGATGGGCGATTCTTTCAAGTTATCTGCGGCCTAGGAAGAAGCATTCCAAATCCACCCGTAGAACATAAACGAAGTAATTTTCACACCATTGTTGCCGGGATCGGGTGGGTAAGTGAATGAAACGTTTCAGATTGCTGGGTGATGCTTACTTCGGGAACTCATCATCATCATCATTACATTCACCCCTTTGTTTAGCTAGGGCACTGATATATATCGGAAGCGTACAACGAGAGCCATTCTGTTTTCAGAGGCCTCGCGTGGAGAGGTAAATAGGCGTAGGAGAGACAGTTAACTGTCTCTAATACACTCATGGAAATAACCTGAACTTGCCTAGAACGTGTTGGGTTGGTTATAACATGTGTTGAGGCTAGTTCGACGGCATGTTTTTAAAAGTGAATGATAGCAATCTGGTTGTAAGAACTCATGATTACGAAATTCTCCGCTTGAAAAAATCGGATAACGGCAATAGTATGCTGTCATTTCATGGAGTAGTTTCTCTTCAATGATCTTTTCTGAGGGTTCTGAGAAGATGCATCTTTTGTACCAATCTGGTTACCACTGCATGAGGAAGAAAATACCTTCCTGTTGTTTAATTCATTCAAATAATTGAAGGTATACAATGTACATGGCAACACATACCGTTAAGCTCTCTGGTGGTTTCGTGAAGCTCAGCTCGAATTTTTTCATTCTGTGCAATCTGTGCACTAAGACGCCCCGATGAGCCGGGGGTGTCACGAGTCTTGGCCGAAGTCAAATCACGTTTCGTTTGTTCCAGCTGTTGTAAAGTATAAAAAATGAAGCCACGAATGTAAGCCACGAATTACAGGAAGGACCCTTTTCATAAATGCTTGTCCGAATAATGGCTTCTGGTAAAATTTGTGTAAATATAAGTGGGCTAAAGATATTTTCCAGGTGATTCAATCTTTAGTTGAAAAAAATACCTGTACACCATAAAAAAAAGAAAACTGGAAGAATACTTCATAAAAATTAGATTGCCACACAACCGGACACATATGGGCAATTAAAAGGTCTCAAAGAGCAGTAGCGCGAAAAAGACACATACCTCTTTACCCTAGAGAATGAGAAACTGACACGTACTGACTGTAAAATTGTTTCATCAAATATAAAATCTCAGCTCACATTTTTTAGCATATCAACTGTTGAAATTAGCGGGGAGTTCAGAGCAAGTCTTGGAAAACTTACTGCATAAAGTTCATTGCCCTATATTCCTGAATGTGGCCGTGCTGATCATGCACGTGTCGGTTGACCTTCAACGCATGCCGAACGAATGTCGAAGGTCGTTTTCAAGTCCAGTTCAATTGTGGCTGCGTTGCGAGCTCTAACCTACCAGGCGTGATGACTATTTGGGTAGCACTTTTTAAGAAGTTGTTGTAACTGGTGGTGTTGGAGCACGGCTGTGCTTAGTAAACAAACAGGCTGCGAATACCGCCTGGAAGTGGTGTAAACATGATGAATAAACAACAGCTAGTGTAAATGGGGACCAATCGCCCAGTTTCCAGTGTACACATTTCAACAAGTTCGACTCCGATGATACGGAATTACAGATGTCTGAAGACAACCTGCGTATACCTCTGGGATTAAGTACAACTCACCCCCCCCCGCGCAATGCGTCGTTTTACACTTTATCCTCCTACACAAGCGACGTTACATGGATAGAACGGTGATAAGGAAAAAACACCGGGTTCAAGTAGAACATAAGGTTGACGGAAACTCGAGGACTGCGCCTACCTGATGAGCCCCAAGAAGGGCGAAACCGGTCGTGGGCTGTCAAATAATTCTCAGCAACCTTATGAGTAGTGTAATACACTAATAATTTACTTTTTAAGCTCAAGCAGAATTGTACAGAACATATAAGCAGCGTGTGATTTTCCTGAAAGTCAATTCTCAGACGAATGCAGCAAGATCGGTCACGTGATACTATGGGCAAGAGTTTTACGGTGTTTAAATTAACACGGGTTTACAAAAGTGATGAGTGCCCATCAGTGAGAAACGCCTACAGCATCGCTTTTAAAGCCTGATTTCATCCTGCCTCAACAACCTTTGACTCTTTTACTGTGGTACTTTAGGTGACTGTCTCCTTGTGGCAGATGAGCCTGTTCTCCCGTTCTCTCGAACGGTAACAGCTCATATGCTTGTCGCTTGTCAGATTTTTCAGGAACAGTGAAAATTTACGATTGAACACTCGGCCAATCAGTCGAATTTTCCTAATAGTCAACCGACACGGTAGCAAAGTGTTTTTCCTTTTGTCAGTAGGCCAAGTGAACAAACTAATCAGCAAACATTTGTCCTAGTAACTGCCTGTAGATGCATGGCATTGGCATTACCCACTTTTCAAGTTGAAAGGTATCTAAATCCTTTTCTCTTCACACGGAAGAAAATACAAGCGCTAAAGATGACTACATACCTATAAATATTTTATACACCACTCGTTTGTATGCACAAAGCAACAGTTTTGACGTAAATTTACGTAAAATTCGAAATGATTTTGGTGATAAATGTCACGAGCTATTTCCGGTGCACGTCACATGGTTTGAAAGACAATGTAATTGAAATCTAAAGTGTGACAGAACTAGCCACTACTTCATTGCGCAGGTAACCCAAAACCTGAGTTTAAAATAGACGTCGGTGAAACAGTCTTGACCAGTGTGACTACACAAGGGTGATATTCAGAGAGAAGGTAGGGAAAAACCGTCTTCTCAAAGGTTAGCTGATTCGAGAATCATCTCTGCTACTTGCCTCCTTCTGTAATGTTTCCATTGCCGTTTTGAGCGCCCGGATTTCCGCATGTCGTTTCTCCAGTTCATCGTCTTGATCAAAGATTGAATCCTCACGTAATTTGAGCTCCTCTTGTAACTCTCTGTTGTCATTGAGCAGACGTTCACGTATCTTTTCGGCTTGGGCCAAATTATTTCGCAGCTAAAACAGGCCAACGACAAAAAAATAATAGACACTTTTGTATAGAATTAATATTAATGAATATTTTCAAAACTTACTAAAAATTGGTTGATCCAGGTTTATTGGAAATTTTATCCTGTGAATATACTTCCGAATGAGACCATCAGACCGGGTTTAACGACCAGGTGAGCGCACCTGCTCGGAAGTCAATTCCGGATTTCCAGCCCTCCGGATGAGACGTTTCAAATTTGTCTAACGTCATTTCCCTTTTAAGTGCACTTCAATTGCACCTGGGTTTATCTTTAGAACGTTCGTGCTGTCTGACACCACAACTTAAAAAGGCATTAGCAACGAATAAATTACTGCCAACTGAGCACTACTCACAAGGTCCCGACTCAGCTGTCCTGATACTTCATACAAGTTATGTCTACTCACTGTAAAGCATGTCACAGCAGATGCTGCCGGATAATTTGACTTGGATCTGAATTTATAGGGGATTCACCGATGGCCTCCTTGTCTAACGGGATCACACTTTTCTATCTGTAGGAAGATACAATCTGGTAGGAGCAAAAGATTTCCCCGGTGGACTCGTGGTCTCGCCTCATCTTTGAACAGTTCTAGCACTGTCGGAAACGGGTTATGTGAGATCAGAAGCATCAACAAATCACATGGGTGGATCCAATTGGAGCACTAAGAGGATCGCGACAGACCACGTGATCTACCCGATTTGGAGGAGATGGTGGACTGCGTTTTGGTCCTTTTGTTGTCGAGACATATCGAGAGTTACTATCAGTCAGCGCACCACGTAAACCCTTTGTTGGATGTTCCACTATTTCACTTTGCTTACCGGGATACGGTTCATGAGAATGTTTCCCTCTTCCATTTGATCTTTGGAGAACCTGGTGAATTCACTGCTAATCCACTGTAAATTGCACGCTCACTTCACTCCCGTTTGAACAGTCGTTCTCCTGTCCCTGCGCAGTCATTCTGGTGAGTCCACATCAAAGGGGGGAAGCACTGGATTCGAACTCCACTCATCAGCAGTACATATCCTCGACCTTGCCCGGGTTTGAACTCCGCACATCTAACATGCGAAGCGAGAGTGTTACCACTATTCCACCAGCGCACGCTGGACAGATCTGAATTTTTACGTCTGAACGGGTAAACATGTTCGCGCTTGAGTGATGTGAGTGGTAAGCCCGAAGCCTCGAACGGCGACCCAGTAAAATAACATCTTCCACTTCCTAGATTTCAGCCTTGAACGACGTCACGATGTTACAGTGAAAAGGTCGGCCTACCGAAAGCCTACGTGTTTCGGGGCAATGCGCCAACTTTAACAGCTTCGTGACACTAAAGCAGAAACGGAATCTGATCTGCAGCGTAACTAACGGAGCGAGAAAAAATGCTCTGATGATGCGTTGGAGGAAGAAATCCCAGGTTCCACCAACATTCTGAGAGAAGACGGGTTCCTCGGGGAAAAGTCAATACTGTCACCACCACAGTCGAAAGGAAACCAGCTTACATTAGCCTTCTGTTTAGGGGCGATATACCTGCTGACCTACTGAACCGAAAAATTTACACCAGTTTGAACAAAGTTTTCCGGCCGCAACACCCCGAACATGGTTCACAAGCAATCGTCTGTGCTCCTTTAATCTCAAAGATAGGGTGCTTGTCCACGCCCAAAATATGTTAGTATACTCATTCTGTTGCTGCTGTGGAGCAGAACACATTGGATGGACGACTAGGCAACTCGGCTAAAGAATAAAGAAACACAACCCACCCTGACTAGCTTCTGGAACTGGGAGGACGATAACCAGCTTAGTCGTACAATATCTAGCAGGCAAGTGGCATGGCGTGATACCCAGCCAAAGTTTCCTTATTGTTTACAAGGCGCCTGCTAATCAACCCAGATCGGTGCATCACCGCACTATTGTAGTGGCTGAAGCAATCACCATACGATAGCGCGACCCAATCCTTTGTCGGCAAAAACGCTTTGTTCGCCTGTTGTGTTTGCCATTGTTCAACTCACCTCTCCCCACATACATCCTGTGCTGAACAGGCAACCACAGCACTACCTGCACTGACTAACTCAGGTCATCCCATTGGTGACTTGAACTAGTTGTTCCATGACAGGTAGCCAATGCCGTCTCTCACTCGATTTCCTGTTTCATTTACACGATGCTCATTGAATTATGTTTAATACTGGCCTTTTAGCCTTTGAAACTGTATGACTTGAAAAGACCTTGTCAAAAACGTGTTCGCCAACTCATCTTTGTTCTTATTCTAAATGGGAATTTTCGGGATATTACGTACCACTAACATGCCTTGGTTGTGTCGATCGATTAACCCGCCTGTCAGAGCTTCCCAGTCAGGTAGCGCCACAGACACTTAAAATCTGCTGGACACTTTTTGTTTTCGTAGTGGGTGTTCGCGGGATTTGTATGATGCAGGGGAAGTATGATGCCCTGGAAAGTTCTAAATGGCGGGCCGATCGATCGAAGCGTCGGGCTTACCACTCACATGATTCAAGCGCGAACATATTCACCTGTTCAGACATGAAAATTCAGATACGTCTAGGGTGCGCTGGTGGAATAGTGATAACACGCTCGCCTCGTATATCACGTGCGCAGTTCAAACCCCGGCACTGCCATTGTGCATGTAATGTTGATGAGCTCTAATAAGAGCAGTGCTTCTTCCCTTTTAGTGACCTCACCAGAATGACTGCGCCGGGACAGGAGGATGACTGTTCAGACGAGAGTGTAGTAAGCGTGCACTATACAGGTCCCGCAACCACTCACTATAAGGTCGCTACGAAAACCCACTAGGAAATTTACCGAATGCTCTAGTAGACATCGCTTGCGCCGATACGGTGCTATTAATCATTCACTGTCCATCTTTTCCAGAAGCTACACAAACTCAGCAATTTGTATGAAAAGGGTGGCTAGATAAATTAGTTCATGACAGTTTTAGCCATCTTTCAGAATCCTGAATGAAATGGTCTTGTAGGAAAATCCAGCAAGCTCACACCTTCAAGCTGAGTGGAACAGTTTTGGAAAAAGCGAGTTACACTTGATCAAGACCAAAAAGCACAAACTATTTACAATTTTTAGTCCATAATAACATGGTACTTCGCAGAAATGCCGTTTGTGTTTTTTTGTGTGTCGGACTGCGCTCCAATGCCTTCTGGAGATACCGACAATCACCTGGACATTCATCCTTCATTAGTTTGCCGCTTGTTCAAATCTCACCACGAATACCGAGCAGCTTCGTGAGTCCGAGTTACCCAAACACAGCTTCCAGTCTACATACAGGTTCTCAGAACAACCGTTCTCCTGATGAACAGACAGTGCAAAATGGGAAGATTTTGGTTATATCTTCAAAGCAATAGCCGTACTTTTTCTTCCCATATTGTGTTTCCGAATCTCGCGGATTTAACGCCTCCGGTTATCTCACCCTTGCCTATAATGACAGACATACTGAACCACATGGAATGATAATCATCACTAACTGGTGCTGCTGACCTCACTTTGCAAACCTCTCATAAGTTAGTAGAGGTCTAATTCAATAGTTGAGAGTAAAAATAACTAAAACTTCTACCTCCGTTTCCTGTAATAATCTCATGTGCCTAAGCTTTGTCTACAACAGCGTATGGCTGTCCTAATGGCGGTCGAATGCTATCATAGCGTCAGCACCTTCTGGTTCTCCTGGCACCAGAAACCACCGAATAAATCTAAACCAGCCCATGATCACTTTGTCCGCTGTCATCGGAAAAGGACTTGAATAACTGAATCAATTATCCTAATAGCTGTAACCTCAAAGGATAACGACGGGAAGGTAAAATATCACTGCATGCATTATGTAATCAACTCTTTCATTATGCCAGTGACTGACTGATCTATATTACACCTCGGTCGCGGAACACATCCAGCATCATCAACTGTGGTGGCTTGGCCATTTGTTCAGTTCAAGACGTGAACTGTATTCCTTGTCTTCTTCAGAATAACGAAAACTGTGAGGTGGACAGCGGAATGGGGTCCTCGTGACATCAGTTGCGCTTGGCTGGAGACATTTTAATAAGTGGTGGCTAGTCGCGCTGCCAGTTCTTCTCCAGATTGTCTGATTCGGTGTTTGGGGTGTAGAAGCTCGGAATGCCTGCGGTAGGTCCTTCCCGCATCCACTCTGGTCTCTTATATTTAAAGACATGAACAACCTAACAAGTGCCTGCATCGGGTCTACGACTCGTCCTGATTCACTGCTGTCCAATAAATTGGCAACATTAAACTCACCAACTGACAGTTACTCATTATTTCTCCCTTCTGAACTTTAACTTCAGTCATGTTTGCATCCACCCGTCAATACCTGTTGAGGCACAAGTCTTCACGGAACTAAGTTTTCTCCGAACAAACAGAAGTATTCAATGCAAAACATAGATCCGTTAGCAGCACTCACGATTTGCATTTCTTTGCGGGCACTCTCAATCTCTTTGCGGTAACTGACGATCTCGACCTGAGCTTCCGTGTTTTGAATGGCAGACTGCTGTAAAGTGGAAGATATGGATAAAGTTGTTCAGAATGCCAAAGGAGTTATAGGAACCATAAATAAGAAGACGCAAAACAGTGGCTTTCCTGTTGGTAAACCTGTATAAATACACTCAACAAAAGTGGGTTTTCTCTTCTTTACTGGCTCCTGATAGAGGTTCTTTGTGAAGGACGCAGGTTTCAATTATCTTCATGAGTATACGCATGTCATCCATATTCTGACTAGAAATTATGTGGCCAGAAGAAACTATCTTTGTCGACAGGAGAATATTGTGAGTAGTATTTTAAGTAGTCTAACATTGCACTGAACCAAGGAATGCTACCCGAATGATCCAGGTATCAACTGGGTGCATCATCCATATTCAAATAAACGCTGAGCTATCTGGCATAGAAAAGGCTCTAGCTTTAACCAGGTGGGCAAAAGAGATCTCACCTTTTCAGAATCGGGTTCCTTTTCCATCAGAGCACGCAGGGCATCGTTCATCTTGCGCGATTGATCGATACGGGACTTGAGGTCTGCAACTTGCTCCTCCTTGGCTTCCAAAAGTTCATCCTTTTCATCAAGCTGTGAACACAAATAATCATTGTAACCATTCCAGTAAAACGAAAAGTCTGTGCCATTAAAATAAACTTGTGGATTACGAAGTCAAGTTGTTGTGAGGTTTTATTGTTCAGACCAATTCTGTCAGAGAAGACCTTTTGAGGTTTCTGAGTAGTGTGTCCAGAGATTCTGTACCATTTTTGAGAAAAATGAATGTGCTGAAAGTTTGAATAAAAGGTCCGACGTTAAAAATAAGCAAAGACGTCCAGTTTTTCCAAGTTCGGTGGTTATACTGCATTCGTTGACTTGCATTTTTGCTCAAGGTATTTGCGCCTGGACATCTCATCTCAAAATTTACCGAATTCTTTCTGGTCTGTATCAGTGCACACTTGTCGAGTTTATTAGCTATCCTTACTCCACTTAGTTGATGTGACGTGAGCAACATTCGCTCACTTATTAGTGGATAACTTACCAAGATTTGACAGACAACGTTTTCCTCAAGTTCGTCCTTTGTTTGTTCTATTCAGTGCCATTTACTCAGCCAATAGAGCAGTTCCGTATGTAAATGATTTGGTGATCCGCTTAAAGCAGGCCTGACTCCACCGAGGTGGACAAGTTAACCCATCACTGTGGAAATTCCTGGAGGAGAATGTCATTCGAAGTTTCATATGCATGAAGGCGCGCTCTTTTTCCAGGACTACAATATCGTTCACTCCATTATGAACCATTTGTTGTTTGAA
This sequence comes from Opisthorchis felineus, assembly GCA_004794785.1. Lineage (NCBI taxonomy): Eukaryota > Metazoa > Platyhelminthes > Trematoda > Opisthorchiida > Opisthorchiidae > Opisthorchis > Opisthorchis felineus. Next base: position 232,375 of record SJOL01009770.1, read on the forward strand.
ACAGCAATTGACCCTCGGCGTAGCCATAAGAATAACCAATTCCTTTTTCAGATCAAGCCAACCGAGCCACAAAACGTTCTGAGGAAGTTCTTTTTGCTTCGGCGTGGTCAATCAAGTACAAAAATTCTCCTTTAGGAAAAACCCCTTCATTAAAGAACCTTCAGAGGAGAAAAACGAGTCCCCTTGACCGAACTTTTTGATTCCCCTTTTGACGGAGCAGCCCGCCGGACAGAACACGTGACCACATTACCATAGACTGTTTTGACGAAAAATTTGTCCACATATAACCAATACAGCCTAAGTAGGCCATCAGAAAATCTGTTGCTTGATAAACCAGATGGATACGGCAACAAATTCGTGGCTTGATTCAGTTTCACTCAGCAAGGAACGTCTTCTTCTGACCTGGTTCACTTCGTCAGAACTCAGCGAACGAAAATTAATTTCACTAGAAAAGAGACGACGCATTTATTATTACCCCATTAACTCTCGGCCTATTTCAGATGCCTGTACTGAATGAACAACGGCATCTTCGGAGTAAAGTCCCCTACGTTGTATGTTAGTGCGAACTTACCAGTTAAGCTTGCAGAACGAATGTGAAAAACCAAACAGTGTAAATCAGTTGGACAAGACCACTCGGGGCCTTGCCAATGAGCAACAACCAGTGATATTCAGTGGATGCATTTGATTTGGCGAACTATGGTTAAGAAGTTGCGAATAACTGACTACCCCCCTGGGCACATTGGTAATTTTTATGGGCATTCACGGGAAGGACGTTCCCTTATGACAAAACGAGTTCGGTAGTTAACGTTGGTGCTCCTGTAAAGAAGGAATAACTATATGCCTCTACTCAGTTGACGTCACAAACAGCCGCCTTGTGGAGTGAACATGGAAGGCCTCAACTGTCTGTACATCGGTTTTCTTAATAATAAAAACTAAGAAAGTTTTTGAGATTGCGCATTAGTAGACTTTCGCGATTACGGTCCTGGAAAAGCTCCAAAAACACAGACTCAAGATTTAGGCAATTACTTGTATCAAAGTAGACAATGGGGAAAATTGTTGTACATTAGGTCTCCATCGCCTTTGCATCTCTGTTTGTGCCTCACCCTCATCACTTCAAAACTTTCGGGTTATGGCTCAGTGCACCTTACTAACCGCTGTTAGCTGAATTCCTTCACGATTATGGAGAGGCTGCATTCAGCCCTTGTTGTTCTGTCGTACTGTGATCTGGAATTACCGGGTGTACTACGTTCGTCTAATTTGTGGTCTCAATCGGATGGGCTAATATCAGGGTAGGGATGTCAGCGGAGTGTGGAGTGGGGTTTTGAAACGATCAATCAGGTTCACTTGGACTGACATTAGCGGATCACCCCCGGATCCGACCATTCGCTTGGTGAGTGGTCTCATAGGACAGAGTTGTAGGTAAACAGAGCAGGGTTATTTATTTTAGGGGCAAATCACGAAAAACAAAAGAGTATGAACATTTCCAGTTGTCATTATTGCTGGGATCACGATGAGAAGATCGTATATGCATACAAACTCATGGTCCTACTGAATTTGAGTGTACACAGAGTATGTGGAGCGCTTTGTCGGTCAGATGAAATCTTAGTGAGAGTTAATCACACTGTTGTTCAGCCGCTGGTGGCCGGACGGTTGAGTGTCCGAACACTGACCGGAAGGTCACGGTTTCGAAACCCTGACTTTCGTGGGATGCGTACTAGTGATGATTCCCAATAAGGATGAAATGGCCGTACAGTGCTTTTCGGCTTTTCAGCATAGAGTGGCTTCAGGATGAAATCTCGGTTGGAAATCAGAATAGCCAGAATAATTAGAATATGTTTGAATTCACGCAGACCGTTTTAAGTGTGTTAAGATAGACTGCAAGGCAACCTGATAAACAACAAAATCGAGTTGTACGGTGCTGCCCTTTCATGTTGAAAAGACCACAGTGGGACCGGACAGAGTAAATGTTCTCGGAACATTGGTTGTTTATACAACTAGCCCAGATGACAGAAACATATGGCCGCACGAAGCTCCAGTAGTTCGCCATTATTTAGACAAAATCGATTCTGGCAAGAAATAAATGTCTGTTGTTGGGAAACTTTCTTCGATTACGCATTTGCTAGTTCATGGTATCGTTCTGGATGACCTTGCTATCTTACTTACAGAAGCCTTATAGTTCGCTATCTTGAGCCTGGGAGTTAGGATGCCCACCCGTCATCGATCAAAGATGCTAATAAGCACCACCATGTGCACTCAATAAAAGTACACAATAAAAGTACGGCATAGTACATCTACCTCTGTGTGTTCTAAGCCGCGCCAAAGGTCTGGATTGGGATAATGATATACCACTAGGACAATTCTAAATTTATCTTGCGATTGGCAATTGCGGTTAACTGCATCTTCTGAGGTGGAACCTTACCCTATCCACTTACTGTGAGGACTACCTTTAGGAATTTCAGGCCGCCTGCTCTCCTTCTTCAGAAGTTATTCGACAAACGACAGACGTTTATCAAGAAGATATAGTTGCAGTCCAACTCTGCTTTGAATAAGCTGTAATCTTGGCACACTCCAGACATCGTAGCATAGTACGAACAGAACCAACTGCCAACTCCCTTTCACCAAGCTCCAGTTCCCTTGCAGTGACTTCATCGAACTGACTTCTGACTGCGCGATACTAACATTTATGTAAATTTGACAGTTCACTGAGTGAATAAAAACAATCAACCTGCAACTATTTCCTTTTATCACATTTCAACCGGTTGAAAATCATTACACAGACTGGAAACTTCTAATGTTTCCCAAAACCCGACGACATATGAAGTCTCGGGTTGATGGTTTAGTGTCACCCATATCTTTTGAGAGGCACTGCTGGTGTTAATTAGACTTCAGTTTAGAACATGGAGCCTGAAGTCGAAGGTGAGAGCTGACCTAAAAAGGTATACTGTACTCATATCCACTTTCAACAAACATATTGTGCGTCATCTGGAACTTAGGCATAGAAGTAATCCAAGAAACGCACATCAGGCAATCCCTCCTTCAATCGTTGACAAGTACACCAGTTTTAATTCGGTTTTTATGGGAAACTCACCTGAATCCCAGCTGAACCTCAACTGAATATGCTGCACCAGACCACCTCATGTTTCAGTTGGTACGATATTCGAGATATCGCAATATATAGAGTAGTCGTAACACACTACTCATAAGGTTGCTGAAAACTCTTCAACAGCCCACGATCGGTTTCGCTTTCCTTGGGGTTCATCAGGTGGGTGCAGTCGCCGAGATTCCATCAAAATTATGTGCTACTTGAACACAGATTGCACGAAATTAATTTGCAGTCAGCCTTTTTTTCAAGGGCGACTCATCCGAATCCCATCTGAGTCTGTCGTTCTTGATGTTATCCCTGATGTTCTCTCTGATGAGCCCCAAGAAAGGGCGAAACGGGTCGTGGGCTGTCGAAGAGTTTTCAGCAACCCTATGAGTAGTGTGTTACGTCTATACAACCTTGAACCTTCTCCAGCCGAACACTAGGTGGCAATAACAGATACAAACAGCACTCAATATGAGTGCTGTTGCATCGTTTGTTGGATTCAATTGGTAATTTTGACAAAAGTGCAGGTTTTCCACTGATGTCGGCGATTCCTGTCCCGGGCGGTTGTCGTAGATTCCCCTTAATAATTTCGCATCAAAATGCATTTCCTAAAGCGCGGAATTCGTCAGTTTTGGGATTTCATGTGCAATCGTTGTGACAAAGCCACCTTCAGGCATCCTCTTATGAATGTGCCGCTGAAGCTCCCAATGCTTTCGGCTACTATTATTACCCTTCAGAAGACTACTGGAAATTTATTTAGGAAACATACACGCCTAACGCTCTGAATATTACTGAAAAATTTTGTAACCACAACGGGAAACCCATTAGGTCAGCTATCCGTAACATTTCCTGAGCGAAATTTGTTGGAATGCACTTTTCGACTGTCTCCCATGCAGCCCACTTTGTCTTTCAAATGATGAACTAGCATCTGAACCAAATAACGACAGTTCCCCTGCTGTCAAAAACCGGCTATCCACCAACTGCACCGCTGTTGTCCGGCTTTCTGTCGCCAATTTGCACTTCCATGTGCTTTTGCTTTTGGCTATCGGTCAGTAATCAATAAATCAGTCCGGATGGTGGCTTATCTAACGATCCACATCGTCTTATCGGCTTTTCGTTCCTTTTCAGTCAACAGCCGGTCGTATCATTTGTGTTAGGCCAGGTGTCCTCACTCCCCTTCATCTGGTTCTACCTTTATCAAATTTCTAAAACAGAGAATCGTTTCTTCGCAATGGGAAGCTGGCGCAGTCAAAATACGGGTAGAAGGTAAGGCAGATGTAAGAGTTAGCCGTAACGACACCATGGGTGACAAGTGACGGTGAAACCTTATAAGCGTACATAGGTTGCAGGTCGGTTGTCTGTATAGATGCGTGTTTGCAAGACTTTCAGCTGCACGGAGAGGCTAAGAAGACTGTAAGAGTCCTTGAGAACGTCCATTTAATGTAACCGATCAGTTGCCCTGACGCCCTTTGGAACCCGTCAAATTTCTATTGGTCAAAGGCCCTTTTGCAAGAATTTTGCCTCCGTTTTATCACCGTTATCACCACCATAATCGTCGTCGTCCTGGCCGTCGCCACTGTCGCAGTTCACCACATTATTACAAGCGGCTGTTGATCCTCAAACTTAGTGGTGAAAATCAGTAGCACATCCGTGTGAATGCTTGAAGTTAGAAAAAACAACACTAGATTTCGAGAACTCCACTGAGCACAGTTAATTAGCGGATCAGTGTACTTGAGGTCTGCATACACAGATCCTTGAGTAATCGCACTGGGCTGTATGATGATACTTGTTTACTGTGAGGGACTTTAGAGAGATGGGAGTTAATAGTTGACAATTGTCCCACTCAGCTTTCCAATGCCATGAACTCTTTACGTAATGGACTGAGCAATATCAGTCACCTGTACAATCCACAGCGTACTGATGAAAATGTGTCCAGAGTGGAAGGGTAAAATTATCTGCAAGCATGTTGATCAGTCTTTCGCGAAAGGGATTGCATTATTGGTTGGGTATGCCGTTGTCACGTAAAAGTGAGAATAAACAAACTGAGTCTGATCGGTGGGTTATTACATCGAGTCCTGTTCTCAAATTATGGTGATATCAATGGAACGCAGTGAGAAAAACTTGCGAATTTACTTTGAATGACTATCAAGCCTCCATTTTGTTCAATCTAGAACTACGGAGATGCAGCAGAAGAAAACCAACACCCAACATGTCCAGCTACCTCGCTCCAACAAACAGGGTCAATGCACATATTTTTATTGTGTGCCGATTGCTTAGCTCTACATTCGACGGAAGTAAAAGATCACTTTAACGACGTGCCTTTTATCAGGATGGCTCACCAGCGAGCCCTAATAGTGCAAAAATTCATCGCTTCTGTCTTCTATTATTTGTTGCATTGCGGTTTGGGCCATCTAGTACGAGCAGACGAATGATTTCTCTTGATGTTGAGCCGCTGGTCAGCTGATTAGCTCTAACTTTTGGCTGTTCCGACCGAAACAGTTATCGTCCTAAAACTGGTCTGTTCTACGGGGTGGCGACTTCTGGGAAGGTATTTTCCGCTGATATATGTTTCATGTTGAGGGTGGGTGACCTCACTAGAGGAGATAACCTAAAGCTTTCCCTAGGCAACGTCCAGAGGGGGAACTGCAAGTCATGACTGTGTGTAAAATTCTACTCACCTCTTTCTTGAGCAATTCCAACTGCTTGGACTTTAATTGCGACTCGGAGATAGAAGCCTGAGCAGTACTCTCTTTCACAGCTTTCTGTAGTTGAGTCTCTGCGGATTCACTTCGGCATTTTTCTTCCTTCAGCATTCGCTCCAAACATGAAATCCTGCATCGGAGTTGGCGCTAAAAAAAATGTTGTATGTTCAAATTTTACGAGAATCCATTCGTTTTAGGAATAACAAACAATAGTGTGTTTTTGGAGCCGTTTGTCTTCCGAAGCACTGTCTTGTAAATTGTTGAAGGTTTTCTGAAAAGTCGTATCCATGGTTGATTTTTATTTTGTTCTAATTTAAAGTGTGGCCGGGTTCGTATTTGCCAATACCCATGACATTGTTCAGTCGGCCCCTAGTTCACTTTGCGTTAAGATCGGCATTGCGCTAACAATCCAACCAAATAATAGCCAAATAATAGCGCTCTAATTCCGGTCCGCTTGTTTAGTGGTCTTTGCAGACCGCAGTTTCACTCAATCAGGTAAATATGTACTTACTGCGGAAGAAGGCATGCTCAAAACTGTAGCGTCCCTTCTAGTGTAGGTTTGAATTTAGCCTTTGTGTGCTCCTCAACCAGTAGAATTGCTCACCGAAATATCAAAGTGCGCCCAGAACTTACCGGCAGAGACAAATTACATGTAGCCAACTGAGCTTATACAGTGCTTTGTGTCCTGTTTCAGTCAGTCAGCGATGAAACCAATCCGGCGATTTACCTTGTCTAGTTACATGTCTCACTCCCAGTTCCGTAGACGGTGGCTCGGAAAGCTTGTTTCTACCCACCATCAAAATCTTTCTAGACAGCGTTCAGCTTATCGTGACGAGTGAACCTGTACTTTAATGTGCCACGCTCACTAGTGATTCTACACCGTCTTTATATTAATTTTTGTCAGCACATTCGTGTGAGGAGGACACTGGAAAATAGCGTACCAAGTTATCGGACAAAGCTCGTTTTCTATGATTATTCTTCTTGGCGAAAACGTCATAGCCGAAGAAATCGCATTACTATTGCGAAACCCGATACTTTGCTGTCAAAAACAGTCCGCACGAACATTGAGGCTGTCTTGGTCATGTGAAATAAACCAATCAACCCATTAGCCCTTTAGACCACTTTACGCCATCCAATTGGAAATTTTTTGTGTTTTCCTGACAACCGCTTGTCTGTGTCTGATCCGTTATAGTTTGACAACCAATCGTAGCTGTTTGTTTCATTATTTACCTTCATTTTGGCCATTAAATATGTACTGACCTGACACTACTACCCCTGACTCTGCCTTATTGTTCAAACTATCGCACAACCTCGATTGGGGATGAAACGTTTGCAATCAAATTTCCCAGCTCAGCGAACAAATCAACGACCAGACATTGCAAATTTAGTTGGAACTAGACATAAATCATGTGTATGGTGAGATGTAAGGGAAGAGAAGTGGTACACAGGATAATGGGTCATGGTGTAAAACGGATGGCGTCACAGTCAAACATAATCATAGGAACAAAAGGTGGTTAGGGGGCCAGCACCTGTTCAAAGTCTTCATGTAGAATGCTACCTGAAGACACACTAGGTGGTTGTGGATTTGAATCGGCCATCCAGAACTACACATAAAGGAATCTAACGTCTGGTTACCACTGTGTTCCAAACAAAATTGCTTAATTGTGCTTTGCAACACAGAGATGGGGATTTCATAAAGCTGTGACCAATTAGTTGTTGATAACGGAGTGGAAATTTCCTACTATAATGAGGAGAAAGATGAAGTAGTTTCAAAAAGAAGGATAAATATCGAGGAAGGTGAATATCAGCGTTGTTTACCTCTATGTCATTCTTGTTCCCCTCAGTCCGCTCGTCAAAAACGTCATCACTCCCCACGCTTGTTGTACTGATTCCGCTTGCTTGACTTTCTGCACTGGCTTCCATAAACTCTTCCGGGGGTCTAGGATTCAGTAGTCTGAAATCCAGCGAGAGGGCGGTGAGAAAAGAGGCGTTGGAAAGCGACATTTGAACGAAAAATTAACCCCCCCCCCCACGAAAAAATCTTTCTACCACTTATGATGAATGGAGACCGTTATCCCTGAATCATTGGGGTTATTATTTTCCTAAGATTTTGCTGCTATGGCTCTCAAGTCCGCCATTTCCGCACATTTCCTAAAGAAAAACCACGCATTTGTCTCATTGCTAGATGAACAGCCGGATCCCAAACGTGCTCCAGACACCTGTGTTCTTCCGAAAGTTTCAACAGACTGAATGAGTCTCCCTTTCTTAGAGAAGAGAAATAAGTCATTGCTCAGTTACTTTCAGCCGGAATTCATCCCTTCAGTTTAAGCTAAGTACTCTAGGTCTTCTAATATTTTACTAGTACAATTGTCGAGCAGTATAACAACTTCTAGGGTAAGCTATCAACTCAAATGCACTGTATGTTAGAACATCTTTTCAGATTTTATCCACGCTATTTTAGTGACCAAGTTTGTAATGAATGGATGTGATATTTTGAGATGTTCACTGAATCAACTTTTTCAAGGAATTTATAAATTCCTTCACACACTGCAGACCTCTTTCATCTTTTGAGGCTGGGATGTGCAACAGACTGATTGTATCCAAGTGAAAAGTAAATTTGTCAAACCCACTCGATTAACCACCGTGATTGTGTTCAGAAACAATTTTTACGGAAAGTGTATTCCCAACTTTGAAGGCGACCTGTGCCGAAAAGCCGAAAAGTACCACGCAACTAGGCTACCACTGTTGTAACCCATCAACAGTGCGTACTACGCGAATCTACAGGGAGATTCCAACCCGTTTATGGGCTGAGCACTATATCATATGGCAGACCAGTAGTGTGATTAACTCACACATAGGCAGCGTTTCTATCCTTTTGCTGGAGTGTGCCAGACCCGGCACCGGGTTGCCTTAGTTGTAGGTGGTTTCGGGACTAGTATAATTCCCGCTCACGTCAGTGCTGTTTGAACGGTTGTCCGCCTGTCCCGGCGCAATCATTCTGGTGAGTTCACACCAAAGGGGAGGAACGCTGTACTCGAGTTCTGCTCTTACTACAGCTCATTAGCGATGCCTATCCTTGGCCCTTCTGGGGTTTGAACTCCGCACAGTCCACTAGAACACACTAGACGCATCTGAATTTTCACGTCTGAACAGGCGAACATGTTCATGAGTGATGTGCCTGTTGGAAGATTATTGTCGTCGTGTGCCATATCTCTGCTCGACGGCTGGAATATATGTTGTTCCGAGAAGCATTTAATGGGAACACACTCTGATCGAGATCAAGAAGCATCTGTTTAATCTGATGTTCAGGACTCACCGATCTAATTCATTTTGCAGCCCATCGGACCGATCTTGGAGAATGTTCAACAGGTTTGTTAGGACTTGATTCTTGTTCTCCAGGTGGAAGATGTAGGAAACCAGTTCACGTTCTCGTCGTTCTGCTTCGGCACGTAGTTCATTATTATTGTCTTCGAGGTAGGTCACGCGTAGCTGGGCCGTACAGGCCTGTTCTCGGGCGGCAGTCAAATCGGCTGTCACTTCGTCTGAATAGAATGCCATTCGGATACCGGTTGTATACAGGTATGTGCGTGGTCACACGAACGTTTGCAGAAATGAGATGAGGGGGGTACTAGATTACTGTTGTGACAAAGACCATTTAGAGAGGTTTGTACTCAAAAGAACCCTTATGTTCAAACCGGATGATCACTGTGGGCTCTCAGTGGGTAATCGAAAGAGACATTCAGCTATTTTACATATATCTTAAGTTCCAGTGAACCTTTTAACATTTAGTCAACGGTGTTTTTTATCGTTTTCCATCCAGATTTTCCGGATGAGTGTCTAGAGGCGTAGACAACTTGGAATGATTGTGGTAGGCTAGTACTGGGTCGCTTCCCGATCCACTTTTATACTTTTCTTCACAACGAGGCCGATGTCAAGCTGTCGATAATGTTCTTCCTTCGAGAAGCTGACACTTATGTTTCACCTTACTACTATGGTTCAGCAAGTGCACAAAGACCTTCTTCATTTTCGCTTTTTGCCCTCCTCTAAAGCAATTTTCTCTTGATGAAAAAAATATAAGCGGCAAAACCGACACAATGTGAAGAAATGAACCGGCACCGAGGTCGAAAATCACCTATGGTTATGCTGGAGAGCAGTAACTGATGTGTAAAAAAGACCAATGTTTAGTTAGCATTGACCGGGCCACGACTTACCCAACTCTTCTTCTAAGGATTTGATCTCGTGAGCCAGTGTTTCTCGACTCATGTGTGGAGTAGAACTACCCTTCTCTTGCGCCCTTCGGGCGCGCTGTTCTATTTTTCGTTCATCTGCGCGTAACCGTGCGTTTTCATCTTGCAGTTCGGCCACACGTTTCTTCGATCGAGAAAGCTGTAGGTAGCACACAAATGCACCAGCTTAGGATTTTATTTGTGACCGGATTATTAGAAAAACCCGAAATTTTGAAAAACAAACCTGTATTTCTTGTTCTTTTATGGTCTCTCTCGCATCATTGTATTTTTCTATCCACTCATGGTCCCGCTCGATCGATCCAATAAGAGCAACTTCACGTGCAAGGTGACGTAGTCGTCTGTCTCCTTCCTTCAGCTTGCTCTTAATCGCTTCATTCTCTCGTATCAACGCTTCCATTCCAGCACTGCTTTCCACAGTAGGACGTCGGCTGTCCCCTTCTGTGCACCGAAGCCTTCGGTTTTCACTTTCTAGCCTATCTCTTTCGTGTTCCATACGTGCGAGGTGATCCTGAATCAAGTTGAGTTGATTCCGCAAACTGTCCAATTCCTGTGAATCTGTAAAGTTTAAAGGAAAATGGAGCATTCAGTTAGGAAACTCGTGTTATACCGGTATGGTGGTAGCCTGTTCCGACACTCAATTACACTACCCGAACGGCTAATGAAAACCGGTACATTCTTATCCACTGAACTGGCCACAACCACCTGTGCCGAGGGATTGGTCACATTGGTTGATATTACTTGTGGAGTCCGTTAGGTTGGGTCTTGCGCAGGAGTCTGTGGTATTATTGGAAGCAGTTGAGCGCAACACTTCAACATTCAGCGTAAGTTGTCGATCGGTACTGCGAGCTGCACTTTACGATGGAATCCTTAATGCCGTGCCTTGTGAAAAAAAATCGTTCAGCTGTAACACCCTTTCTGTGCCTAGCTGCCATGCCACCCGGAGGAAGCACGAGGGCTGGGATACTGCCAAGTTGCTCAAGCCTACACAGGGGAAGTCGAGATGCAGAGGCCGGGTTCGAACCACGGACCTTCCGGCAGTAAATTCGCGCTCTAAGCACTGAGCGATCTCAGCCCCATGCCTTCTGAGTCTAAGTGAATTCAAGGCAGCTTGACTTATAACGTTTGCAGCTGGTTTGGCTCAGGTTTTCGTCTGTGAAAGTACGCGACGATACGCAAAAAGTCGGTCCATGCCGGGGTAAGAGGTACCATTACTGCAGCTTGCGTAGTGGGTGTGGCAGTTTTCAAAAATTCTAGCCTTGAAATCCTCCTGAATTCCATTTTTTCAACTAATAACAAACAAACCGGTGGCTGCTAGAACACATCTCAGTAGTATCTAAATAGTGAACTAGATTTGGAGAACTCTGTTTCGGTATCATCCAACCACTCATAAAGGTGTGACAATTCTACCGATGCTTTCTATCAATCACTCAAACCAGTTTTGGAAGGCTCTAGAAAGCTATTCATAGTTTTGAGACGTCACTGGAACTGGGACTATTACTGTAGTGGAAAAGCATTAAGAAAATGGCGTAGGCACTCTCAAGACAATGTGTTAAGCAATCACTGTGCATGTGTGCTTCAGGGGACTTCAGCTTCTAACCGGCGCATACAGTCTACTGAGCCAAAAATCCTTTGGTGGGCTCCGCAGTCTCATGTCTCCTGTAACGGAAATACAGGATGCTTTTCTTGATACAATAAGCAACTAACGCAAATCACCACAAGAAACCGCTGAAGATGGACAACGTACTTCATTTTAGTAGAGTGATATACTTTAACCAAACTTTTAGCATGCTAACATGTAGCGACATTTTTGTAAGTTACTTTGGTAAAATTCCTCCAGTGGAAATCAGAAAACTCGATATAAAGTTGGGATGTTTAGAACGAGAAGTGGGACACCCTAGTGACACACTGAATCCCAGCGAGTCACTATTGTGGTAAGTCCGCGATCAGAACTAGTGTTTGTATTGAGCCCGAATAAGCTGCGCAGGAAACACTTTATCAAGAAACAAGAATCAGCGGCAAATCGCTTAGCTATGTCTAGAACTATTATCCTTCCGTTCTGTGTCCTAAACAGCCTCGGAAACGCGCACACATCACGCCAGAAGTCGCCGGCACTCAAGATTTGTGAGTTCGCTATTCTCCGCTAGTACAAAAGTAACCCGATAACTGGTAAGTGTTACCACTCTACTGCTGTTTTTTGGCAATATTTAGTGCACCACGTTCTTTGAATCATGCATTTCTTCCAACTAACTTATAGGTACGTGAATTCTTCTCCTCGAGATGTTTGCGAATTCAGTGCACTCCCGTCCAGCTGAAAGACTCACTGTCGCTTCATCGTGGGATGCGGAATCAGAGTGGAAAAGGGAGAATTTACAAGTAAATTTCTGATTTATCATTTTAGTCCTTAAAGATATCGCAAGCAGAAAAATCAACATGTAAACACACAGAAAAGGGTGGCATGAGGATTATCACAACTCCGGACTCACATTTAGACAAGCACAAAACGGAATCTCCACTAAATCGTCGAACATATTTTGGGCTGTCAACGAAAGATCACTATGAAGAAGTCAACGTACGGAAGACTGGTTGGAGCGATAGATTACCCAGTAAAATACCCACACTCGATCGAACGTAAAAGTGAGAATTTGTGGCGGTGCGTGCCTGGATCTGTTGCCACTATGTCAGGCATCAGTGGTTTAAAGAAATCTCTGGCCCATATGGTTGGGAAACTGTTGGCTATCCTGTGAGGAGTAGGGCCTAATTATGACAGAAGGAGGGACCATTAACGAGCACTCGAACCGCAAAAATAACACCCAACCTGGTCAACAAATTAAAGGTAAAAATCCCGATAACGGCTTCTTATTGACCATAAACTCATTGTGAACAGTTGACCTCACGACTTCTAGTCCCAAATGAATGACAATTATCACTTTTGTTCGTTGCTGGGCTTTGTACCTATTTAGCGGGTAAAGCCGCTCAAGCAAGTTCAAATTATAAGTTAAGGGCTACAAGGGGATAATCCATTTTCTGGAATTATTGAAGTAGGTAGAGAAGCCTAGAACTCACCTAGTTGTGGGGACCCAGTAATACGGCTAGGTACTGTGCGCTGTAACCTCCCCTGGGCTGCTGTTAGGTCGCGCTCATAAGAAAGGATTTTGCGCCGTAATCCCAGGTTTTCTTCCTCAACCAAGTTCAACTGTCGCCGGGTAGCCGTTAACTCTGTTTCCATTTGGCCTGGTGATAATTTCGTCCCGTTCCCAACTGGACCATCTCCAGCGGTATTGTCAGGTGTCTGAGATGATTCGCTGGGAGTTCGTGGCTGAGCTCCAGCAGAGGCTGAACGAACCGTCTGACCGAACTGGAACGGGTCCTTTGGCTGTGGTTTAGGTAGAGTGGATGGAAGGAAGGAATAAATCCATCGTAAGGACTTCAGTATGTCAAGAAAAAATTATTAGTCCATTTTTACTCCAGTCACATATTAGTCCAAGATTGATTAGGAGGCATCAGGAAGGCTGTTTCTGCTAAGTATAATCTGTGTGTACTTCGTACAAACGTAAGAATAAATGGTGTAGCTTCAAGCTTCATGCTATCTCCAGTATTGTACAAATTCAGATGCGCAAAAACCACGGTGAGTTAACGAACGTGTATTCGTAGCAAATTACAAACAAGGAAACTATAAAGACCTCGTGTAAACTACCGAATGTCTCACCTGAGTTGTGTAGAGTCGCTCCAACTTCTTCGAAAGCAATTCATTCTCAACTTGTGATTCCTTAACACGCCGTTTCATTTTTCTGACTTCCTCCTCTGCGAAACGCAGTTGTTCTGACAGGTCTGTTTCCCTTTCCCTAGAGGCATCCAGCTCTCGCTGGAGTTGTTGCTCCTCAAAAGATGCTTCGCGAGAAAGGGAGGGTCTTGAGTTTGTTTGTCGGGACTGGAGAACAGTGAAGAATACATATAAGAAATCTGCAAGACGGCAAAACATGACATCCTCCAAATACGACAGTGTTAGACTCACGCTGATCGAGGTAAAATGACGGGGTTATAAGTGTGCCCTTAAACGCTCTCAGAAGAACGTTCGATAAGATTAAGAAAAATTCGATCGTGTTTGATGAAAAATCACCTCTTCCTCGAGCCTCGCATTGTGTTCTTGAATCACTACCAAATGCCAATTGCGTTTCTGTGGTCGAGTTCCATCGCCTGACGTGCGGGTTCTTTGTAATTCTTTTGGAAGGCTAACACAAAGTGCCCTTCGCTTTTTTCCTTTCACAGTCCACGTCCGTCACTACAGCTGTCCGGATGTGAAAACGGATTGAGATGCTGTCGCTTTCATCACCGGTGGCACAAGTGGGTCCATAAATGGCAATAAAAAGCCTCCAGCAACAGGTTATATTGACTGTTTGCCCAGTCCCATAATGTCGAGCGGATGACAAGGATGATTATTGCACGCTGTGAAACGCAACAGTACCAGTAGTTGACTTTCCAATAGTTGTGCATCTAATACTCTACCCTTTTGACGAGTCGTCTTTCCAAAGGAGGCAATGGCTCAATGAATCCATCGATATCAAACAATTCTGTTTATCTGGTGAGGCAGGGAGTGAAAGAGAAATAATGAGTGCGGCAGCTTTGATGTAAGACCGACATTGGCTTTGTGACACACCAACGGCGTCACTTAGCATTGGTTCGTCTCCTCCCGCTGTCTCCATCGGAAGGTAAGTCAGTTATCAAAGCGACTGAGTTGACTAGTAAGGACATTCGTACTTCGTTTCCCAGTCATGGAATGACCTCTTCTGGGTCGTCTCCATTTAATACAAGGCTGGGTTAAGAGGGCAATAAGAGGCAAAGGGTTCTTTGGTATACGAAGTGCATGGCCCAAGCAGCGTACTTTGCCATCGAGGCAAAGTAAACTTCCCCGAAAAACCCATCATTATTAACCTGATGTTCATACCAGACCGGTGGAAAGCTTCAGAGGCACCGACGGTCAAACACAGAAAGTCTTCGAAGAGCTTCCGCACACAGCGGCCACATCTCTGGTACTCACAGATGGTTTTCAGTCATACGGATCAGGCTTAAAGTGGCCGCCTTCAAGCTACTGTCAGCGATGTTTATCAGATTTCGGATAGTTGACGAGTGTAAAACAGTTGGCGCCATATGGAGAAGAATCCTCTTATTGGAAGAAGTGGAATCATCATAATTGAACTAAAGTGTAATGAAAATGTCATCATTTTACCCTACATAATGGCATTTATTCAGTTTTACTTTCAAAACAGATCGATATTTCCCTGCAGTTATGCTAATCACAAAGCTACATTCTGTGGCCAATAGACGCTCCAACAACGGTGTGAAATAAACTTACTCTACTTCGGTCCGTAACTTGCAAGGGACCTTTATCAAGGATACCCTGTTCGGCCTTGAGTTTTTCAGCCTGACAATATGGAAAACGAGTGAAAACTTTTTACTTTCATGTGTGTGACCGACAAAATACATAATATCGAGAATGTGCACATTTACGTTATTATCACGAGCCAGTCCCATTCAAAGTCGCCAGGTAACTATTCGAGATAAAGTCGACTGTAGCCACTTTAGGCTAATTGAACTGTTTTTTCTACTCAATAAAAGTTTCCTTTCAGCGTAGTACGCGTAAACAAAGGAATTTTTAAATGCGATTCCAAATAGCCTTGTTCCCGACTGAACGAGATTGAGAAACCAAGATGGGTTGAGAGTTCCGATAAATAAAACTGACGTAAAATTATGAAATATGTGCTGTGTCATGCCTCGTGTATTAGTTAGTATTTTAACTCCTTTTTTATTTCGATGTTTTATGCATGAAGTTATGTTTCGTTGTTTCATTAGTCTATTCTCAATCATTCAAATTTGAACCTGAAAGGCAACTGCTGCATACAGTGATTCCGCATCCAAGACAACCGCTACGGGATCAACCAACTTTATTCTTCCACGCTAGGATTTCTTCCTGACCACGAATAAATCATAAAAGTTGCCGAAGGTTTACATCATTACTCAGTAATTCATGTGTCTCGTCGACTTGTTGTTTGCAACTCATTTAACCTGTACCAGCAGGATATTACAATAAGCATTGTCTATGAAGTTTTTCAGTTGGATGTGGAGTGACAAAGTTCTCTGGGGTGCGGTTGGGCTTACATTCAGGATATCAGTTTTCTTTTGATTGTTTAACACCGACTAAATCGGACGAAACAAACCATGTAAATAAATTCGCATGTAGTCAATGGCGTTGATCGCTGCTACGATGGAAAAGTTCCAGTCGGGTCTGTCTGACTCGTCTCAGTGGTTGATTATTTTAGAGCGGTAATCCGTAAGCTGAACTGGTGTAATTATACGAAGGTAAATGGCACGAAAATCCAGAGTACTCTTCGATGTTTTCATCGTCATATTGTGTGTCCAAATGATTCTGCTAAATGATATTCAACGATTTGTGTGCTGACTGGTACTCAGCCTCAGGTGCCCGATTGATACGGTTTGTGTGGACAAAGCACCGCGTTGGAAGCGAACAAGTTCCAAGCTGATACGAGTATTCGAAAGATTTACAATAGAAGTTTGTTCCGGTTCTATCGTTTTTCTGAGAACATGAAGTGCTATCAACGAGGCAGCTTATTTCTGAGTAAGAATCATTATCGATCGGTACTGGGTTGGCGAGACTCAGTCAAATGGAGCTGTGGCACTTCATCTAACGATACTAAATCATGCAAACCACAACCTGAGATACAGATCTCCTAGGCACTCACTATTCAAGATACTATATCCGAGAGCAGTAAACTCCCGAGGGAGTCGATCCCGGATACACGAAAACTCCTTACGTGGGCAGTGATTTTTTCGCTTGATTCCTCTGCGATATATATATATATATATATATATATATATACTTCCAAATGATTGTAATTTAACTTTCAACGTCCGGTTTATGCGAAGAAAGTGGTTCGGCGAAAACTTGAAATGTGGTTGTGAAAAAACGACCTTACTCACCATGCAGAAGAGTACTCATACATGGGACAAAGTCAAAAAGAACCTTCCGCGGATTACTAGGGACTGTTCAGTAAGCCAACAGACCACAAGTCCCTGTTTGCATCCTCCCACAGTTCCATAAATGTGTGATCAAGAACGGAGCATTGGTGTTGGACTTCGAGTGAGAGGAAATTTTGGTTTGCGGCGATGATCGTGTGATTCGACAGAATTAGCACCAAAACAAAACTGACCTGTTTTGGTTTGTGTTTCTGTATCGGTATGCTCTTTTGAGTGAAACCAGTGGACTAGGGTGGTGTATCTTCTTCAATATTGCTTTAATTGAGGCTGGGCGAAGTTTTGCACAAGATTGTTGCTGTGTGGCGACCAAAATCGTAATGGTTGAAAATATTAGATGATGAAGTTTATCTCTTCTCAAGTTTCCCCCTGACTGATGGAATTCTCCTCTGGAATTCCTCTGAAGGTTTGGTGGCTGGTGATGACTTCCATCCCAACATCTTTTCTCCAGTGAGGTCTCAATGATATGTACTTTCCACAAGGTCAAAGATAGGTTGCTGACTAATTTGACCAAATACCTGATTGCGCGGTAAATGAGCAGATCCTGCTACCAAAACACCTTCACTCGCCCTCAGAAAATTGAGTTAGTTTCAGCCGAGAAACGTGGGACTTACTTTTGTCAAACATGCCAACATGGGAACTTTGGTTGACGAAACGTGTACCAACTTGCCAATGAATAATCGAACAACAATGTAGTCTGCCGAAACGAGAACGAGTACAACTGAACAGCATCCAACCCAAATTACTCTCGAAAGCACACTACGCTCAAGGTGATTGGTGTTCGCTCTGCAAACTGACAATGCCAACCTTAAGTTAAGGTAATTGTGTGCCAGTTGAAGCGCAGCTACGTGGGTCCTGATGCACGAGACAAGACATCTGTAACTCAGGCGCAAAGCTGGGCATCTTTATGAGTCGAGTTTGTGCGTTTGTCACTGTGTCCGACTTTTCACTCGTACAGCGTCAAGTCAGTTCCTATAGAACTGATATCTGGTGCATGCTTCCGTAAGCTCAACTAGGGTCAGGTAGACTACACCAAGTGGTAAAATCTGATACTTATGGGCTTGTCCATCTCCCGATTATTGATTTGTGAAGACACTACGAAGTTTAACCACATTTTAAAAAGTGCATTTGGACTTTGTTCCACGTAGGAGAGGCCTTCTTCATGGTAATCGAAGCCATGATTCGTTACGAAATTGTTTTTTATTAGATCGCTTTGTTGGAAAAGCCAGAGTAAGGCAAAAGGTGTGGTACGGTGCAACTGTTGAACTTACACAAATGTACCTGAACAAGCGATTTTTAAGCGCAAAGATGAGAAAACTTCGAGCAAAAAAAAACAGAGCACGGCTAATTAATTTGCATTTCGAGACCAATTGTCCCAGGATTGAATCCCTCGAGTACTTCGAGTTTTGTAGTGCAATGTCTCACTGATATAGAGTTCACTAATATGGCACCTCACGAAGGAAGTGCCCCGGACGTAGTGTCAGCGATGTAGGATCGTGGACCGGTGTCCCAGTGAAACCTATCTCACGCCAAGAGTTTTCGTCACATCCATCCTTTCGGTCAAACAAGCATGGTGGGGCATACTCAGATTACATGGATTTATCAACTGGATGGTCACTGTAACTAATCACAAGCGCTATTTGCATGAATTGTGCTTTAACGGGGCATTCTTCGTGCAGGATATACTAAGCTTCACTACAAACAGGACCCCCAAAGTAAGTTCTGCTGGCTTATGCAACATCCAGTCGGCTGTTTCTCAAACTTATATGACTTTGAGGGACGACTGACTGATAGCAGAGATCTGAGGTTACAGTTATGTTGGATCCAATAAGGTTGATTACCGCTCAGCCAGTAGTGCGCCACTGCGGGCAGAGATAATGAGCTTGGCTGCGAACTGTTTTGCTGTCAGAAGCTGACAACTAATTCTGCTCAATCCACTGTCTTACAAGACAAGCTCTTTGGGTCGGCGTAATGTGTTGGCGTTTCTAGTGAGGAATTGGCATAAGTTTTGATTACTGATCATCAGTTTCATCCCTAGACACAAAGAAGGAGTAAGAATAACTTGATTTGACGGTAGTGGCTACTTTTACACTTTACTCACTACACTTTTACTTGTTTACGTCTAGAATTATTGTTAAAAACTTTCGGACATCCCACTACTTGTTATCGTCATGGGTAATGTCGTGAGCCCAGATTTAAATTTATCATCTCTTTAAACAGCAAAGCAAAATGGGACCAACTTCAAGTTTTAGCCGTCCGAGTTCATTTTCCACCGCAATCCGCCGATTGTGACAAGCTTGGAGCTCTTCCTTCAATTGATGGTTCTCCTGTTCATAGAATGCACGTTTTTCATCCAAAATGTCCAGTTCATTGTTTAGGCGAACACCAACTTCTTTGGCCACTCGAATCTCTTCCTAATGTGAGCGGTAGTATTCGAAATGAGAGTCAGGGACAGCAAATGATGTTACAATTAGTTCAAAGCCTTCACAGCGTAGAACCTACCTCAAGATTTCTAATGTGGGCTACGTCTGCTTCACTGTACAATTCGGCCTCTAGTCGCGCCAATCGTTCTTCCAGGTTAGCCCTTTCCGACTCGCATTGTTCAAAGCGACGTTCTGCTTTGCGTAATTTGAACTGAAGTATACGACATGTCTTGTTTGCTGCTTCAAGATCACGCTGAAGTTCACGCATAGCATCTCTATCGTCTTCCTGAAATTGAATAAGTTCACGGCGTAAGCAAAATAGGGTTGACGAGGTGAGAAACCATGAGAAAGCTTGTCGAAATTTGTCTAATAATGGCATTTCTATTGCTGATAAGATTGCGGGTCTACGGTGTGAAATGCCCCTCCCCTGGTGAAGGTAGTCGTTATTGAGAAGTCTCCACAATATCCCTCAAAACTATGGATTTGTTTCTCTCATCAACTCTCTTCGCGAATCTTCCATTCTAGAACAGCATCCTGAGGATCGAAATATGTGTTGGTTACACACCATCGTGTGCTGCAACTTGCCTCAGGGCTTCCTGATTGACTCGGAAAACAGTAATTGATGTTTGGAAGATTGGCTTATCGGAGAGGTTTCTAGTATTTTAAGTTTTGGAATGTGGCTGGTTAGGTTTATGTTGTGCGAATTCACTCACACTTGTGTGTTCCTCAATTTGAAAACGGATTTTCAAGATGATATGTGTGTTATCTTGGTACACGCGATCATTATCTAGCTTCAATACATGGAGACTTTCATGGAAACTACGCGTTGTGATAGTCATGCGCAAACTGATCGACTTTAAAGGCGAGCCATCATTCTATCGACCAGCTACTTCCACCCAGATCCAATTCACAAGACACATTGTTGGTTATTTTAGAGAGGTAAACTTGAGGGATTTTTATCGTCCCTAAAAACCGTCTATCCGTTTATGGTCTGCTAACAAAGTAATTGTCTTTTCTTCTATTGCTGTCGTCCAAAATATGGTCATACGATTAGTATGACCAGTCGATCTAATGAAATTTTACCTGGACATCACGGTCGCAGAAGTAGACAGCAGCCACTTTCTTACGGGAACTCGTCATACCGAATACCCGGGGTTCAAACCAGTAGTTTCTTATGATTACAAGTCCAAAAGCTTAACTCATGGCACGGCGGCAAGGCGTTAGGAAAACTGCATGCGTGTGCCCATGCGTTTTTGAAAACTGCATGGGCACATTTTTTTGGAGTAGAAGCGACCGGATTCTCTGTGTTTGGCATTCGTGAAAGCGAGCGTCGACCAACTCGCATCTAGACTAAAATTAACCTACGCTGGCATCCAAAAAGCGGCGCCACAGCTTCTCACTATCCACCCTTCAAACATGTGCCCTCGTCAGTTATTCGGAAGGGGAGTTCATCGTTTGGAAAGAGCTCGGAGAATTAAAAATGTTTAGTATTCTAGAGATTCAAAAGCAGTGTCCTGTGAGAATGTGTCCAAGAAATCCAATACGGTGTAGCAAGGGAACTTGCAACAAGAGGATGTGTGAAACATGCATTTTTGATGGTGACCGAAAACCCACTATTAGGTTTCAGATTAAACCCTTCACGTATAAAGAATAACTTGAACAAATGGTGACCTTCGGAATAGGCGGAAGCTAGAAAACATACAAATTGGTAGTAAAAGTACTGTGAAAACATCGGCGGGCTCGGATCCACTTTTTGATAAAGACGTAGTCGTTTTCCAGATGAGTTTCATTTTACTCAGTTTTTCGGGGTCCGACCACATCTTCAATAAAACCTCCGAGAAAAGGTCTTTCGCTTGGATCGATTGCTATTCATATAAAACATTCTAACCGCTCATCATCGGTCAGGTAGTCATGTGACCAAGTTAACTGACGGTTGAAAGCAAGTTTCACACTTGGTAATCTTTCCTCTGCTCATACCTGTCATATGGCACGTAGTTCTGAGGGAAAGAGCATGGAGCAGCTGGGCGGTATTACACATTCGACTTGACCCAACTTTTCGCATCAGTTTGCACGTCAGTTCCTTGGACATTCAACCTACATATTTTCCATTTATCCGGCCCAGGTGGTTCGGTTGTTGTCGCATGTTTTTGATAGCTGTCAGGATGTTTATTCATAGTTGTTGTGGTACGTAGAGTTGTTGTTCAGATGACTTTTTCATGCATCTCACATGTTTAACAAAAGACGGAAAGGTCGTGGAAATAACCAAGAAATAGTGAGTTCCAGAAAGTTCATCAAATGAATGATGACGGCCTATGAAGCAATTATTACTCGGCGAGCTAACCAGCACGGACGAGTGGCTGTTGCATTGTAGGCAGGGTAGATCAGTAATATGAACATTCGTGGGGTTGAAACGACAGCATTCACCACGGGAAACAAAGAGCACAATCGCAAGAACTACATGAAAAATCCCCCGTATGAATGGGATGATCGCAAATGCTGATTCGTCCTCTATGCCTAGTATATGGACTGGTGGTTTGGAAACCCCGACGTTCCTCAGGCTTCAACAGATCGGCGCGTGTGCCCATGTGTCATCAATACATGGGAAAGTCCAAAACCAGGCGTAATTGCCTTGAGGGGTACCCTTGAGTGACAGACCTCCCAAAGCACCGACTAGTCTGACTCCCGATGAGAAGGCTTTGGAATTCGTCCTCATCTAAAAAAACATGCCATTGGAATACTTACTCTTTTGGGTGTACTTAAACTGCATATCGCCTTGCAACCGCTAACAGATGAATTATTGACATTCATCGGTCTATGATATGCACGCTGATTTTACGAGAGGCACCGGTCTGTTTGCTTTTTTTGTAGAGTAACCATTTTGGCAAATAAATATTCGTCAAAGAGATCGATTTTTCCTCAGCAATTAGCACTTTCGGTTTGAAGACACGAATGCAGGTTTTTGTGTGCAAATCAGCAGATTCATTTTCCCCTATTTATGCGGTATTCGAACTTTTCACATAAAACATCTGAGTTGTTTACTTGTCCGACTATCGATAAGCAACTCAAGTCCTGTCAGTTCACCACTTTTATTCCGAATAAAGCAGATCAATATGACATAGAGATATTGTTTCGAACTTTCCCGATATCAACAGATATTCGTATTTCCATAATGTTCAATCGCCAACCGGCCAGTTTTATCGGTCTCCAGGCCCCATCATACAGTTCAATACGACTAGGTCTGCTTCCGGCGTTTGGAAGCAACTTTTACACTTTGGCTGATTAGAGAAGAAAAGCCCTGGAAAAGTAGTGGACTCATGTGCAACTCACCCATTGTTCTATTTGGATAATTTTGATCAAGAATAGAATATGACCTCAATTCCCAACAGGTCTTGTCATTGGCAGCGCTCAGTTTTCGTTAAATTCAAGCCCGGATTCTAGTCAGTAATCTGAGGAAACCGGCATAAGCATGCTCACCATCCGCTTACGGTCCTCACGTGCTTGCGAAACCGGTCTAGTATGTCTGGGCGCCATGCTGCCTTCAGGACCTGTGGTCAGTCTGGCTGAAATGGCGAGGTAGGAAAATCTGGCATACTTTTTAGGCGGACTGCCAGTGTGAACGACATGGCCGAGCTGTGGGAACGTCTGGGCGGTAGCACGAAGCAGGCCCAAGCTATGACAGGAAGTGCGTCATGCCCAGGTCGAACGTGTTATCGATAGTGTTGCCAGGGCCTGCCTCCTCATTTTGGTTCATGGCCGAATATACGCAACTTTGACAGGATAACAAAGCATCCCGAAAGTTTTGTGGCGTATAAAGTGAATTTATCGAGCCCTAAAGTCACCTAGGCATCAAGACGATCTGAATCAACGGATGTGGGAAGTCCAACTGGAGCAGAAACAGAGGTAATGACTGTCTAAGAAAGACTATGGGCACTTGGGGAATATTGGTGTTTGGAGCTGACGTTCTGTTTGCTTCGAGTTCAGTGTCTCCAACACCTATCCTCAAACAATCACCGATTTATTCTTCTGGTACCGTTACACACCTGGCTTCAAATCGGTTGATTTATTTCCATGTTTTCTTCTTGGCTTTAAACACTATATACTGAATTTCAACTTTCCGAATTCCACAAAACTGTCAAAAAGTACGATGCGAACAATGCAAGAAGTAAAACCGATTACACGATCAATAAGTGACCACAGTAGGACTCGCTTTTGGCCATCACCTAGGACGGTTAGAGAATGGAGCTCGAAATAAAATTTACCTGGAAATGATCGTGCATTTCCTCTATCTCGCGCTGCATTTCTTCCACCTCTTCTTTAAGCTGTTCGTTCTCCTCCATCACTTCTTGGCACAGCTGTTCCACCTCGTTCAGACGTTGTTGCAGCTCACCGCTGCAGGCTAAGTCGCCCATTCCTCCTCCACTCGATGTGCCGTCACCTTGCCCGTCTGTAGGCAGGCGGTCGTGTGAGGGTGGGCTCTGATCGCTTTCTGGTAAACGAAGGCGTTCGCTGCAGACAAACAAAACATGAAAAATTGCAATTCACTATAGTAATCGTAGGATTTCCAATGCTGTCTGAAAATATTCAAAGGTGATTGGTGATTTCGTCGTAACTGCATATGATTTTAACTTTTTAAGAGCTGAACGAATTTTTCAGCCAAGGGGCCATTTAGTTCGCTGGATGTCTAATGCACTTGATTCTAACTACCGAGAACCAAAAGCTTACCGATAACTTTTGATCTCTTCTTCCATATGTATACAGCGTCGTTCGAGTAGCGTCACTTTTTCTCGATATTGTTCCAGTGTGGACTGTAAGTCAGCCACCATTCGTACTTTTGTCTCCAGCTCCGAAGCAAGCAGTTCCCGTTCCCTCAGCAGAGCATCGTGTTTGTCTTCGAGGGCAAAAAAGTCATTCTCCAACTCTTCAATATATCGGGCATCAATACTGGAGGCAGATGAGTAGATACCGGTGGCCGTGCTGGCTGATGTCCCGGAACTGTTGGTCCCTGTGCGGCGTGACTCACCGATGGTGCTGGTTTGAGGACGATGTTCATCGCCCACTCTGTGGCGTAAAGTGCGTAAAAAGAACAAGTTAAGGGTAACGCTACGCAAACTTTGAATCATATAAATTTCCGGAATAGCAAGTTGCTTCACCTGAGCTAAAACGATGTGACAAATTACGTCTAGTTCTAGCTGTTTCAGACAAGACTCCCTCTTGACTAAAGGAATTCCATAAGCGCTTGTTAGTTCGCTCAATATGTTTCTTATCAGCACGGGTAATTCCTGTTATGTCACCTACATACCCTTTTTTGGCATGTATACACATTCAGGTATATCATCTATCACTCTTTTGACCACATTATTTCCAAACATTTTCAAATAGCAAACGTGTCCAGGCCACACAAACTCTAGGAGTACTTAAAGTTTATGTCATTCTCAACTGCTGTTTAAATTTTATTCAGTGGAACACAGGAAATTTTGTAGACAAAGGACGGTTCGTTTCTTCCTCCTCAGTTTTATGTAAAGATTATGATGACAGTATCTTCGTTTGGTTCGTCGGTGTCTCACCTTTATGGTGAAAAGGCTGAAAATCACCGAAATTTTGTCTCATTTCTCACTAGGCTTGACTAGCAACCAGTGGACATAGCCTGGTAGAAAATCAGATGGGGTTGATACACACATTACGGATATGGCACAAGTGAACGCATAATGAGGGTTCGACCGTAGTGTCCTTTTGTAGCCGCCGCACAACTCGGAGCCGCAACGGGTGAGATACTGTCAGGTAAACCCAGCTCAGAGAGGACTGATCGGAAAGCCAGGAATTGGTTTGAGGCCCGAACCTTTGGGCTAATGCATCCGCGCCTTAATCGTTTTGTAGCAGTTTTATTCTGGCAGCAGTCCGGTAGACATTGTTTCATGTCCTGTCGCATTTTTGCTTGTTCAGTTTATGGGCGGCAGACACACGAAAGCCAAACCGACAATTCGAGGGGATCCTCTTGAGCAAGGGCAAGTGGGGGTGTAGTCAGCGAAGCATCAGTGTTGAACATTGATGTCATGCTGTCGATGATGGTGATGAGTCAGGTGAATCCAGAGCAGGCGGATGTAACAGCAAATGAATAAGAGGATCAAACTAGTACCTCACCTTAAAAGAGCACCACGATAACCTAGCATTTGGGGAGGATCTGGAGTGGTCGAACGGATATGCTTATAGAAATTCGAGGCTCTCAGAGATGGGTACAGTGGCCAAAATGAATACGGCGCCAGGCGGACGGGAACCTCATGAAAGGCTCGATGAAATGGCGATCAATACGTAGAAAAGAATTGTCTATTCGACCGATGCCAAGCAGTCTCCCCGTTTCAGTCTTAGGTTGCACACACCCTTGCTATGTTGGGATTTGAGAGATTCCACTTGCCAAAACAACTGTCCAGACTTAGTCTCTGAGACCAGTTCAAGTTTAAATCTACCGACGACTAGCCTCTCCCAAATTTGCTCAAATCATAGTATTGTTGCTGAACACTCGAACGTACATAATGGGTGCTCAGCTCTATTACAAACTTCATGGACATTTTGTTCATTCGGTGATTAGTTGTATCCACTGCTGACTAAATGCATGGTAAGCGCTTTCGTCTGTCTTTCAGAATAACGTTCTCCACCAGGTAACAAAATCGACATGCATTTGTAATCTTGTAATGTGTTATTAATTGAGGAATTAACCATGAACATCACTTGCTAAAACGCGTTTTATGCTCCGGTAGTGGCTACCGCAACCATTTTTGCTGAAGAGCTGTGGATAGTCAGTATGCAAGTGTTAAGAGTTTGTGATATCTTGTCATGAACAGCGTTGGATGGGTTCGATACTTTCAATGCAACACACATTAATAAACATTGAGTTTATTTTATCCATTTTGCTAACTCTATGAAATTTCCTATTTGATCCCAAAGGTTGACCATTCTTCCATTATTCCATGTTACACTTGCCTCTCGGTATCTGAGCCAGATGTTTTGAAGGTGAATCATAAATTTACACTCTTACTGCCATCAGAGTGCGTAAAAATGTGCGTAGTGTTAAGAGAATTAATTAAAATTCGCGACATTATTTCTGAACAAAAGGAAACTCCGGGATGCAACATTTTTTATGATATCGTCCCCTGCATGCAAGTTTGGTCTCCAGCCTCGTTCGGACCTGAGTGCTGATCTGAACGGTGTGATATTGGCACTAAAGCGCACTTTAAGTGCCAGTTGTGTAGCGAAATCGACCTGTATAAGTGGTGTGTTTGAATTATGCACTTGAGAATCATTATATATGTATTTCAAGCGTATGTATAGATAGTCCTACTCTCCGTTACTCCGACGTGATTAACTGTGTCAAACGTCTGCATCGGCATTTTCCATCGCTGTTTCCACTCGGTTCCAACTCAGTGAAGGTCCTTCGGACAAACCTCTCCCAAGGGGATTTAGAATACTGTGGAGAGCGAGTGGAGCAACCGGAGGGTAATTAGAACGTGTGTTCCCTGGTAGAAAGCTGCGGTCAGTTCGCATAAAAAAAACCCATCAAAATGTAGATTCGAGTTCTCATGTGTAAACCATCCAGTTCGCGAACGTTACATTGTTTTACAAGACACCATTTGCATTCATCGCTGCCTACTGCCAAGGATCGTAGTCCGTGAATGGGTCGAAGCAAACAGAAAATACCTAAATCTGTTCACTGTTGTACAAACATAAAAGAAAACTTGTTTGTGAACTCGTAGTCAGGTTTATCTTGCCGGGAAGAAGTTTGTTTCACAGAATGCATTTTGAAAGGACCTATACGATCGCACTGTATCAGCAACAATTGGTCAGGCTTGTAGTGAACTAACAATAAATACATTTTTGTGAAAATACAGCAGTGTTGGGCTAGGAGCCATATTGTCAAAGTCGTATCAAGACGTTTGGATTCAGAATGCAGTGTAATTATAGTGTCATAGTGCAGTGTAGAAAAAGTGAATCTGTGGATTGCTGTGTTACCAAAATCCTACTTGGCCAAGGGAGATAACAGTGCAGTGAAGATGTCCCTTCGTAAATTTCCAGACAAGATAGACATTTTCAGACATTTTCCTTTATCGACTGTCTTCTTGGTATCTGTGCACAAAAACTATTAACCGCATAAACCATTGTCTTTGTGCGCAGAACTCTGAAAGAGGCGGAAGACAACGGGGACAA
Organism: Opisthorchis felineus; assembly: GCA_004794785.1. NCBI lineage: Eukaryota > Metazoa > Platyhelminthes > Trematoda > Opisthorchiida > Opisthorchiidae > Opisthorchis > Opisthorchis felineus. The sequence goes on from SJOL01009770.1 coordinate 260,078, forward strand.
TTGGCGTAAAGTCTGTTTTCCAATGAATCATGTCTGACCACAAACGATGCTTTGTATTGTTTAGGAGTGACCTCCTATTGAGGTACATCCATTTTAGGAATGGTAATCATGTAGAAGCGATCCACCTGGTATGTCCATATGGTACGAGAGTCCACGTACCGTCAGTAGGAAATCGTCGACCCATTCTAGTCACCTACATCTGTCTACACATGTGGGTTTTCGCCTGGAAGCGCTAAGTAAGTAGAACACGGAGACAACTAGCCGTATGCGCTTCAGGACACTTACCCTAACAGCCTTTTTAGGCTGCTGGGAAACAGCCCGGAGCACATACAACGAAACCACTCCTGTACGCCAGAGAAGCTGGGGATCTGGGTGCTTCTTAGATCCTTAACCGGTAGAACAAGGTCCTCCGTTGTCCAGAGGCTTTGGCAATCAATCAGGCTACTGAAACCGGACCTGTATGTTGAAGAGAAGATGGTTTCAGCAACTGCTTTGCTCCAGTTGAGCCATTAAACGGGCCTGGAACGTTTTCCTCTTCATATCTCTTCCTATTTCTAGCTTCTCATTATATCTCTCTACTTTGTCATTTCTTAAACGTATAATATTAGACAGAATCCAACAGACCACCCTGTTTTCTGACCCGGCCCTAACTTTGGTGTCAGTCACCTAGACTTTCCTAACCTTTCCTATATTTGCATTATATCGCTTGGTTATTCTCATGCACCTTGTTGTCCACCAGATATTTTCCGAACCTATACAAGCGCGAATAATCCTACCGGAATGTCGTTGATTCTTTATGCTTGTCTCAAGTTCGTTAGCGGAAGTAAGTGATTGACACGAAATTTTAGAATCCTTCCGTAAGACACTAAGTTCCTTTTTGGTTGTTCTGCTTTTGCACACAAAACTGGGAGGATACAGTAGTGCGCAGAGAATCAAAAAACAGTGACGACCTTAAAAGGTTAGAAACAACTGCTTGCGTAATCTGCCCAATGTTTTGTTACTGAAGAAAATGTAGGGTAGTGAGTCAGTGGAACTTCTGGCTCGGAAGCTAATGAACAGCCAAAATTGAATCATCTCCACTCGGCACCAGGAGAATAGCATGTAGTGTGTGGTGTTCGAACGAGTTTTGTTCCAAGATGTTCAGAAGGTCGAGATTTAAAAATACTACTTTACTCTAATTTGCTCCAGGAAGATCTGTTGACCTCATAATTCTCTTTCGGAATGTTCAATTGTGAGAACCTTCCGACGCACAGCTATCGTGCAACGCGAAAAAAAGGGTGAGGACTCGGATACTCTCAAGTTTCTCAAGCCTAGCCCGGAGCAGTCGAAAAGCCGGGGTTGGATTAGAACCACGGATATTTAGGTCAGTGTTTTCGCACCTTAGCTACTGAGTTATTTTAAGATAGCTAGAAACTCACAAAATTGAAATGACTGGTTTGTCCGATCAGCTTTGAGCTGGACTTAAAGGGTGTTTCCAAAAAGGGTGGAAAATCAAATCAACTAACCTCTGTCCAGATGCCAGCTTACGAGCCGTTGAACGCGCCGCATTTCCGGATGAGCCAGTTCCGTTACGGCCGTTATCCCGGCTGGTGGCGGTTTTGTGTTCTGAGTGCTTGCTGGTCGAATCTGTGCCAACATCAGATTGAGCGTGCTGCGTAGCGGACGGATTGGATGACTGAGAAGGTATACCATCTGTCCGTCGGAGTACCACATTCGGCCCACCGGGACCATCGTCCTTTCCTGTCGATAGTCTGTGTTCGGGTTGTGTTCGGAAGCAGTTTTTACATACAGTCCGTCTCCATTGTTGGGGTTCAAAGACAAAACATTCCTTTTTGCTCTTCTGTCCACCCGAAGGAACTGGCGTTCCTGGAATAGATTCCTGACTGTCAGTGGGATTAGTAGTCGGTAAGGAGGAACGTCGGAACAATCCACCGGTAGAAGAAGACATATGGTTCAACGAAACGAAAATTTAGGTGTATTATTATTGTTGTTGACGAAAGTCGGTTTCATCCGTGAACCGCACTGACAGGCTGAATGTAATGAAACAGAAGGTTGTGGTACCTGATCAAGGCATGGGCACAATAAAAAAATTGTAGGGAGAAACAGGAAATCAGGTAAACTATCCAGATATCTGCGCGTACACGTTTGGCATCCCACTATCACGGTTAGCAATGTTATGTGATGTCCCACCTGCACACTGATGATGATTACTGCCAACTGGCCTTTTGTTTACACATTACATCACTCAGTGGAAAAGAAAGGTTCGTGCCCGCCTTGTCACCTAGACACCAGTACTACAGCTGCTAACCTTCAAATACCGTCGGTGCTTTCGGGTCACACTCGCTCCCCTGTTGTACACGTAGCCAAGACATCCAGTACGGGCGTGTGTGCACGGACACTTGTGCACACGTGCACACGCTGCACGCCCAGTAGCGAACACACGTTTGTCCGTTGGACTGATCGAGCGGCTATCGACTGACCGACCGCCGGATGACGACCAGCCACGGTTACTGTTACGTTCTATACTGATTCACCTGGGGAGATGGGAAAACTCGCGAATCCGACCGTAAGACTAAAACAGCTGTGTGCGATCGATGAGCCAAGCGATGGATGCGTAACAGGCAAACTACACTAGTGTCTGTAATCACGGCGGTTCACGAAGGGAGAACACGCTGGTGGATAATCGACCCAAGGCGACTGATTGGACTGCGGAAACAACGGCGACGTAAGATGTGGGAAAATGCTCACGCCCCATGGGTTAAGCGTAAATTATTTCCTTTTCATCACTGCTTGTACAATGCAAGTCAAGTAACAAGCCGCACGATAACGGACCATTTAAAAAGAATGCACAACAAAAATAGCACGAGAAAAAGTTTTGTAAACGCAGTTACTTATTGATCTTTCCAAACAGATGAGCGGAGGATAAGGCTTTTGTAATTTTATCTAGTTTTCTAGCTGCAGGACAAACTGGAATTAAAAAATTGAGTAAAATAAAATAAAATGCGAAGTAAGCTGTGCGGACGAAAAAAACAAACAATAAAACATTCGTTTGCATGCTGAGATGTTAAGACTCAAATAAAATAAAATGATGTGTTCCCGAAAATTGCGCTGCACAAATGCTCTGGTTAAGATGGTCCGACATTGAACTGTGAAAGTTTTTTCCCCAATAAGAAGATGATTATAAAATTTGATGCTGAAAAGCTTTCGTCTTTACGTAAACTGGTCTGCTGTGACCGGTATGATCGGATACGTTCCTCTTTGACTAACGTTTCAGGTTATTAATTTCTGGGTCACAAGTCCACCGACCAGTCGCCTAAACGTTTTGGGCAACCCATCATAAGTCTCACCTCTTTGGAGCTCATGAGAGGTGGGCGCAATGACCGTCAGTCTTATTTCACCAGTGAACACCAAATCGCACATAGGTGGAGTTCAATATTAATTTTCGAAACCTGTTCGGTTTTGAAGTGAATCTCTGGTCTATGATATTCTGGATCAAACTTATGAGTGCTATCGTGCCTGGAGTGAACACTGCCTGTTTGCAGTTCGAATTGCAAAGAATATCGAAGGAACCTCGTTCTCGCATGGTTCAATACAGCAAGCATCATAACCTGAAGAAGTGGAGCTAAATATCCCCTATTTTCTCAGCCGAAAAGCTGTTTTTTGCTCGGTATGGATCTAATTAACTGTCACTCTCATTTCCTTACGTCCCTCATATCATGGTATCCGCTGGCTTTGAAGACAAATGACTCAGAAGATGTCGCTGACCAGATTTACTGTAAGTTACCGGTATCCAACAGAATGTCCTCAAAAAAGGCTACCCATGAAGTATAAGACGGAATTTTGCAGTCTAGCTTCATTTGGTCTGAGAATGGTGGTGACTCTCAGAGAAGAGCACACTCCCAGAGGATTAGGGCAGGCATGAGACAAAATAAAGGGTGGGCAGAAATTTCCATATTTCTTGCGAATTCCCTGAATGCAGTGTAACTTTCGAAGTGGACTTAAAAATCTCTCTCACAGGGATATCTCCGTGGGATGGAATACTTGTAAGAACCACAGCACATATATTCCGCGTCGAATCCAAGAAGTTTTACGCAACCGGAGGTTTCCCGCACAGTGGGGAAATTGATTCCCTCTGAAGCAAGTGTGCAAGTTGTGAAACAGTCTTTCCTTCTCTTTACTACAACATATTAGAATGAGCCTGCTAAGTGATGAACAGGACACTCCAAACGATTCAATGCGATTGCATCCGACCAGCTTCAACTTGGGATCATAAAACGATAGGACTTGTTATACAGACCTATTCTAATTAAACGAGGGAAATAGCTTTCTTTATCAATAGGTCTGCGAAATGATACATACTGCTTCATACAACGTTCCGGCTTTATTGTTTTCACTCCATATCCCTATGAATGGTGCTGTGTGCTCTGGCTAGACCATTGGTGTGGCTCAGCCTATTTCAGTCAAAAAAGTCGCTTCATGCTTGGAGCTAGTGTACATCAGTCGAGCTTATCATATCGACTGTTTACATTGGCAATCGATCGACAAAACTGACTCAAAGGTTGTTCCGGTACGGTATTTGAGTAGTACAATATTCATCCTTCTCTGAAAGCACAAGGTGACCCCCTTCTCTTCGAGCGGGAGGAGGGTTTCACTGAGTAAAACCCATGCTGCTCAAACCATGTCCTCGACGGGATTTTCCTCTTGAAGTACAATTATTTATGACTGTATACCACTGCTCTCCAAACAGAAGACGTTACTGCAAAATGCTCGCACCTACTCTGTCCATTCCAGCCAGCAGTGATACGTCAGGGTCAGTGGGGTTGAAAAGACTCCACTAAAGCACTCGAACAGAACATCCATGCACACGCACCTACAACGCATGGGTGATTACAACTCAGCTGGTGAGGAAACATTCGCAAACCAATTGTCTAGCACAAGAAACTGATCGCTCTTAGGAGTCCTACATTCTTACCATCAGTTACCACATGAACAGTGACATAAGACGCAGGCTCACTTCAGCTTTACAGCGTGTTTACACTACAGCCCAGCTACGGCTGATTTAAACAAGAATCTAGACTGTCTAACCTATCTGCCTCTTATGTAGTATACGAGTTCACCTGCAGTTACGGAACCCTTCAGAGACAAACCAGACATATATCTATCGGAAATCTTGGCAGAGCCCATGCCGAACTATGCAGTCCGGGTGTTGTCAGAACAACCGACAGATAGTAGGTCAGTCCACAAGCCTGCATCGCCGACCAGATTAACTCGATCAATCCATCCAAAATGTTTTGAGCAACACAAACCCCAAGATTTTAGCCACACGAGGAGCGCTGCTGACCACATCAGAACAGCTTCGATTATATTTACCAAAACTGTAGAAGTAAACCACTGCGTTGGTTACCTTGGCTCTGATCAGGTAACTTGCACAGATCAACCGATCACTGTCTGTTCAACATTGTTTCTAGTCGGAACGTTACGCCTTATTTTATGTTGCTAGCATCTCCTAATGACTGGAGAGATTAGACTAAAGGTTACTACGCCGCAGCGTACGTCTTCTGTCCGTTCCAATGAGATAGATAAATGGGACACTGCTTCGGAGTTCTTGTTGCGCTCTTGTTTTGTATTCGTCTTGGCAGTGGACTCAACAGACGAAATTAGGACTGCTAAAATCTTCTCAGGATAGGTAGCTTCATGCTGAAAGATTTCTTCCAACAAAACAATTGATTCCGAAAACCTTTGCAACACAGATTTATCCAAATTTCTGGAAGCAGTGTTCTGCTGACTGGACTCTCGTAATACGACAAGGTTCTTTTAAACCAATGGTCCTCAAACTTTAGCTCGTGCACCACTTAGTTGTCCTTGACAGACCCATTATCGGCATCACTTTGTGTGCACCTTGTAAACAGTAAAACCACGACTAGTAAAACAAGTCAGTATTCCATGTAATGATACGAAATATGCCGAAACGATACTTCCCATGAAGAACAAGTTTGAGGACACCGATGATGTGGAAAGCTTATAGAGGCAGTTCTCATGACTTATGGTGCATCTCCATTATTAGCTGTGAGAACCGCGTACTTGTCGTACAGTGGTTGTAGCTGCCACAGTTTCGTTCACCGATGATTTGGGGAGGTGGGCTAGGTAGCTGCGCATTGGACGCGGGAGCTGATAAATTGGTGCGATCCCTCATAAGGACGATCACCCCCAGCAGAGACCAAGTACTCCGTAGTGGTCTGGTTTTCTACGTTCCACGCCAATGGAATCAACACTGGACCGATATCTGTCCTGCAACCGACCTCCGTGAACGGACAGATTCGATTCGAAATTTTCAACAGACCACCTCAAATTTATGCAGGAGATAATCGAAGTAAAGTGAAGCAGCTTGGGTATGATGTAGTGATTAGCCTTTCTGTGTGCTAGAATAGCTTACCGAAGTTTGGGTTTGGTGGATGGATACCAGCTTACTAATAGGAGTTTGATGAACACTCATAAAAGTCTGAGATGCAATATAAAGTCTATATTCAAAACGACGCATGCTGGCTACTCTCGAAACTATCCACTTGGTGCTGTGTTGGAATTAGTACAGATTGGGTTTTTTACATTTCACGTCAGAATGTACATATTTATTCTTCCCAAAACTTCCTGATACGAAGTTTTAGTTAGCTAAATGTCGGTCTTACTGGTAAAGTACTCTGAACTTGTTATAGACATTGTCAACACTTTCTGACTGCTTTCCATTCCAGTGCGATGCAGAGCAATCTTGAAAACCTAACCAAGGTCTACTTTGGAAAAGAACAAGCCTTCATTATCGATTTCACCAAGCAAACCAAGGCTGGCGACGCTGGTTGGCCAATGGGTGAATCGTGATAACAACACTGGCATGCGATGAACGGTCTTAAACCGCATCAGCGTGTTTGTACGCAGATCCGTAGACCCAGTGCAGTAAGCGGAGCTGTAGGTAGTGTTTTGTGTGATGTTTCCGTAACGCTTACCTGGGTTATGCGCTGAAGACCAGTCGGATTGTTTGGCCACAGAAACTCTCTCATGCATCATCGCTCCCGTCCTGTGCAACTCAGTCCTGCTGCGTTCCACCGCACAAGAGGACCATTTTCCCCTTCGCGAAAGTCAAGGTAATCCCAACTTCGGGTTCTTAGGGGCTTATCAAGTAAGAGTCAGAGGCACCCGTTCTTCAAAGCGATCGAAATCTTGGATAGGTAATGAAAACCCAAAAAGCCTCGTTCTCACCATTGCTGGTGAATTCCGTTGTCATTTAAATAGCGTAAAGCAAACAAACCTGGTGTCACACTATAGATGTGGCATTTTGGTTTTGTGAACTGTCGTTCGGACGTTCGAATGATGTGTGGTTCATCACTTCAGAGTTCATTAAAGCGACTCATCGGTTTTAAAAAAAATAAAACGACCGAAATAGATCCTTCCGCTTCTTAATCCTGTATTTTGTCACGCACAGTTTCAAAACCCTATTTGTGCACCGAATCCCCTCATTTGAATTCAAGCGTATTGTGCATTTGTTATCTGATAGTACACATCATCTCAGGCACACAAATAAATGAATCTAACTGGAATTGTGTATATATGGTCCACAACATTCATTGTCCTCTACTTTTATCGCAGGGTCTACTGACAGGAAAGTGACTTGAAGGTAACTTCTTGGTGAATCTAATTTACAGCTACTAACCACTTTGCTATTTAGTGCCACCACAGGAGTATTAGGAACATTGGTTGCATTGTACGATACCAAAACACTACAGAAATCCGTCATTCGGACTTCCAGTAATCGAGGGACATAGTATAACGATCTAACGTTCCAGACATTCAACCGGCAACCGTTGATGCAACCGGTTCATCTGATCTATTTTCAAGTGAATTCAGAGAAAAACATGCTCTGATTGTTTAGCTGGATCACCTGTTTATGCTGGTTGATCAGGTTCCATAATATTTGCACGCAACTAAACGGAGAGGAAGACAAATCACTTATCCGACTTCCCTCTCCCATTAAGTGATATCTTCTCACGCGAAGCAAGCAGACTTCAACGTCCACGTGACTAAACAGTTCAACTTACCAGCATTATTGATTATCAAGTACAAATGATCCATGACTTACCCGCTGATGAAGAAATCAGCTGCTAGGTTCACGTGCCCTCCGTTAGATTCAGATCAGAGGTTGAAAGCAAGCGAACTGGTTATGGGCTTGATCCAAATAGCTTTTTACTTAAAAAAAAGCATTTTACGAAATATCCTCTGCCTCCAGTCTAACTATGCCTTTCGAACTGTTAGCTGTCTGTTTGTTCTAAACATCTTAAAACCCATAAACTTCCCGGTTATCCGGACACGCCGAATCACAAAACAGTTCAAGGTTGCCCAATTATGTCAACCTGCTGTAGTGATGCGTGCGCACCTATGCACACCTGCACTAACCGGTATGTAACTGTCAGGTAGAGAAAAGGTTATTGGCGAAAATCCATACGATTGTGCTGATTATTTGAAAATGTTTTTAGTCTGTTTAAGTATGAGTTACCAATCCCACTGTTCCGACAACCGTTACTAGCTACATACAGACAGACGTGAGACATCTACATGATACCAGACGAATGGCGCTGTGCGCGGTGCAGTTTCCTATCACACATGGTTGCTAAGATGAGGTAGAAAGTGTGATATCGTGCGGCTAAGCCATGTGCGCCTATCTTCGTGGTCTGCAAACAAAACAGAACGGCAAGACGCTAATCCTGGGGTTAACATGTATACCAAGTACACCTATTCATTGTTAGTGCTTCATCGATGTGATATATTCATCTGAAAAATTACCAGCGGACTGAGGGTGGTGGAAGCATTAGTCAGCACGGTCGATTGAACCAAATAAAAGTGCATACTTCGATTAATGTTTCGCCTGTAAAACACCTGGGAGTGTCCAGGAAAAAACCTGCTAGGGAGTGTAAAATTCCCCAGCATTAATTTGTTAATTGTCTTTTATCGTGTTGATAAAACCTGTTACAGTTTAAAACCCCTTCCTCAATGAAATTAATTACGTAGAAGGGGAAAGATCTCATTGCGGATTGTGCATTCGAAAGGTTGCATGAAGTGTTATGGACCTTGTTTCCATTCCTCTGACATGCTTTTTTTCAAAATTCCAAGTGTTTTTGTGTATCTGTTTGTTAGAGCAAACTGATCAGCAATGAACTCCTTCAGGGGAATTCCTACCACACAATTCATGGACAACACCAGGCCGGACAGGAGCAGAGTAGAAGACTCAAATTAGAAATTCGCTCCCTTCAGGGAGGGAGTAATACTGGTTAAAACCTACCTGAATCTTTTCCTAAGAGTGAAAATTACTGAAAAGCACTATACGGCTGTGTCGACTAGTAAAGCACCATAATATTCACCAAACTGACTGAGCCTTCCTCCAAGTCGTCACTCGGGGACCCGGTCAACAAACTGCGCATTTGGGGAAGGTTGACCATAATATATATCAAAAACTGATTCTTGTTCCTTGGCTGACGGGTGGGTTCTTCCGTAAGCAGTCTGTGTAGAAGGGGAAACTACACTTATACTGTTGTTAAGCGACCCGTAGCTGCATGTTGAGGTGTTCAATTTCCATCCAGAACGTCATGTTTTCGAATCTCCCTTGAAAGTCACCAGATAGACACAGCTGTTAAACTAAAAGAAATGTGTAATTGGTAACTGTGTACCGCTGTTTATGTTGACCAGTACACTTTATATCTGGAACCTCAGTGCCCAGTGTGCAAGTTTGCCAATAGAAGTTGTGATACGGGAACATGCGCACATGAGGTATGCATACTAGTGGAATCTGATCGATATGTTGGCTATATTGAGTTTGTTGTTGTCATAAGCACAGCGTGCCACTTGTTCATCTCTTCCGTTTGCTGACTACACTGAGTCTCCAGACTAGTGGTAAAAACGGATATAGAAGTCGCGAAGTATAGTAGTAGGATGCAGAAACGAAGCCTCGTTTGAAAAGAAATTCCTAGTTCCCCATAAGCTAAGGACCATCCCTTGATAAAGATAATGTTTGGCCTTCCTCAGATGTTACCTGTTTAAACAGAACTATGGTCTTTTGTTTGCTCGCTGAGCTGGGCAATTTGATTGCAAACGCTTCGTCACCAATCGAGGTGACATAATCAGTGCGTTGTTAGGACGCACAGTGGATGGGGCGGGTGCTGTGCGTTGAGTAATAGTATTGCGTGCGTGTTTATATACGTGCTGGTAGCTGGGGCTTACCTTTGATAACGACTGGTTGTTCGGTCGGGCGGTTCCGTTGCTCTGTTATCCTGTCCCCTGGGTGACCGATGACCAGGTGACATTTGACCTTGGGCTCATGTGCTCTCACTCTCTGGTCGGTGATGGAGTGACCTCTGACACCTCTGGATTCCACTTTGTGACCTTTGATGGTTTGACTCCAAGGTGAATCTTGTTTCTTGGTTTGTTAATCCGATATTAGACTCTCCTTGAGTATTCCGGTTGAGATGTTGGTCCTTTGCACGTAGTGGTGCGTAAATTGGATCTAGTTCAGTGTGTCAGTCGACTGAATCTGCCTTGGAGTACATGCTTCCAGAAATTCCCTTTCGTCTCTCGTGTCTCCGTATGTCGAGATTTTCCAGATTGACTGTGCGACTTTATTGGCCTTCAAGTATGGGTATAAAGGATAGGGGGTCATGTCTCCTGACGGCCGCGTTGTGTTCCTTTATTCAGGTGCATAATTTCCTCCCAGTCTGTCCAACGTAGAAGTTGTTGCAATTGTTGCAGTTGACTTGGCATATCACACTGTTCCTCTTGGTTTTATCTTGGTTGTCCTTCGGTCTGGAGATCAGCTTCCTTGAAGTAGCGTTCGGTTTATGGGCTATGAGGATTCATTTTGAGCTAATAATCTGGTTGTGAGTTCAAATATGTTCTTGATGTAAGGTGTAACTATCCGTCTGGTCGCCTGCTCTTGCTGTTGTTGAGAACCCTTCTTCTTCAAGCTTCTACTGATAAAGTTCCTTGGATTTCCATTCTTCTAAAACACTCTGGATAGATGGTTTTCTTCCTTCTCCCTCAGTTCTGTGGCGCTCCAGTTTGTTCCGGTCCTCCTGAACAGGGTTTTAAAGCAGCTTATCTGGTGGCCTATTGAATGATTGCTGTTGTAGTTCAGCATTTGATCCGTATGTATATCTTTACGGTATAATAGGAGTTCTAGTGTCCCATTCTCACGTTTCTGTTCACTAAAACGTCCAAAAATAGTAGTCGGTTTTTCCTCCCTAGTTTGGTTGAAAATCTGATATCTTCCAAAGTGATGATTAGCAGTTCATGCGTACTGTGTACTGAATCTCGTTTCAGGATGACAGGACCGCCGAAAACTACCATGCGGATGAAGTTGCTTGCACAGCTACTTCCAAATTATGGTCACTTCTAGTGATTTTGGTAAACCTTCCTGCACCAGATATATCCCAGCTTTTTGAGTTGCAGTGGAATGGCTGCTATACGTCATCATCCTCATCACCCCGGGGCAACCATATCATTTTAATTAAATACAGACTTATAGTAGAAAGAAAAAGTGGGACAAGGGAGAGTACCCATGGCTGGCCTACTACGAGGTGCCCACGCCTCCAACACTCGGTCAAACCATCCGGATAGAAACTCACATGGCGTTCGTTAGCCGCCATACATTTCAGTGCCTCCGGTAAACTGCGGGCAGGGTTGTATTGACACTACTCTAGAAGATGAACAGCATCAGCAACACCCAAACGTTTCCTAACATTCCTCGTATTCACATCACTCTCGTTTGAGCAGTCGTCCTCCCGTCCTGGCGTAACTATTCTGGTGAGCCCACACCAAATGCGGGAAGCACTGGACTTGAGTTTCGCTCATCAGCAATGCATATCCAATGGCCGTGCCGGGGTTTGAACTCCGGACACCTGACATACGAGGCGAGCCTGTTACCACTACTCCATCAGCGCACGTTGGACGCATCTGAATTTTCACGTGTGAACGGGCGAACGTGCTCACGCTTTAGCGATGTGATCCTCATCGAACAACGACGCAGTAACTGTCCTGGTTGTGACGATCGATTGACCCACCTGTCAGGACTTCCCAGTCAGGTAGCGCCACAGACGCCTGAAACCCGCCGGACAACTTTTTTGATATCTTTGATAACTTTTGATATTCCACAAACCCTACATTCCCTTCTGTCATGTCAAATCCTGCCCTTTTTAGGTTTGCGCCACTCAGAGCTGGGAACAGGAAACAACACTCTTCCCGACAGGCGGTAACCCGGCATAGGTAACACATGGCCAAGTCACCTGAGGTTGTAGTGCTGCCAAACAATCTTTATAGAGATCTTTGTTTACGGGCATCGCGACGGTCGCATACTGATAAAGTAATAACTTCAGGAACCGCAAGCAGTGCAAAAATGTGTTAACTGTCCAACTACTCGTGTCCTCGTAAGTAGGATGGATTAAACTGAAACTGGTCACACAGCGGCATGTTCGACAGGAGGACAATATATTCCAAAAATCTTGCCGTCTACAGAAACCGCTGTCGATAAGAATTCGGTCTGGGAAGTCAACTAACCAGCGTGCATATAAAACGCAACTGCACGTCCGAGTGATGTAGTTGTAGGCCTGGACTCAGTAGGATCCATGATTTTGGACGCCACAGGATGAATGACAGAAGGCCGAGAGGAACTATTAGTCTTTTATTAGCTTGTATGATTTAGTCAATGTCATATTCGTGATTCAATCAGGATGGCGGTCTTTGAAGCCGATTTGTCTCACTGGAGTGTCAGTGGTTTTTGTCCTATGGAACAGCGGTCCTATAAACGAGTTAATACGGTTGCGTCTGGTAAATCATATCCTCATCGCTTTCATTGATGAATCCACAAATCGGTACAGGATGAAACAGATGCAGCTGAAACTAGCGAAGATTACTGAACAGAGTCCAGGCCCGGTTAAACCAAATAGTATTTCACATGCTCTTTAGTTTTTATTGTGTGAATACGTAGCATTCCAAGGTAAAATGAAACTAGGATGAATGAGGGTAAGTATGGCGGAAAACCGGAATTTCATGTCATATGCGAGCCAAGAAGACCTACACGTAACCAGAACAGCATACAAGTGTTGGTAACTGCTCTGCAGTGCTCTACTGCTTGATCTCTTAGGAGTTATAATCCTTTATGCCAACTGAATGATTTCCATCAATCGCCTCTTCCTAGTTGCCCTACGGTGGTCTGAAAACGGCTTACTAACTGGCGATAGGAGATATCCGTTTACATGTGCGACCAATCGTATAATGGTTTGATTGAGTCTGAGTGCAGAAACCATTGAAATTGATATTACTCGCTTCATTACTTCATGTATAGTGTGGTCAACAAATTTCCTTGGCACTCTGGCTAGCAAACTCAAACTCCTCCGGACAAAATCCCAGGATAATCGACAATTTACTCAAAACTCCGCTAGAAGTCGGTGAGATGGATGATCAGTCCGTAATCAGCGCAAACAAGAAACAACCTCTTGAGCGACAAAAGCTCACTCTTAAGGAAATGTCAAGTGAACAAAAAAAGACACAACCGTGTAGCGTCTGCTCAAGTTGTTCTTATTAATCTATCTTGAAGGGTTTATTCCCATAAGAACTATAGTTTATCTGGATGGTGCAGCCCCATTTAGGGTTCAAAATGGCTACCATCTCACTTTTAAGATCACAGTCATCTACAAATTTCCTATTCTTTGCGTGTCTCACGGATCCTTAAGCGCATTACACTCAGGTCGGGCAAAAGATTTATGTTCAACTTCTTTAAATTAAAAAACAGGAGCCAACTTTTGAACAAGTGAGAGACGTGAGTTTTTTATACTCCTGTGGGAATATCCCATCCTCAGGGGTATTCGGGGCAACGAACAGCATGCTGGTTATTTTAAAGGGCATAGGTGCCAATTAGTATTTCTTGTTAGTTTCTATGGTAGCTGTATGTCATGGACCTGTTTGGCCTTAACTGGGGTGTTATTCTTATCAGACACAAAGCTCAGATGTCAGCCGAAACTTGAGTTCCTTCACGATAGAATCGATAGTCAGAGTGCCGTACGCGTCGTTTATCTTGTCGGCGGTCATCTTGAAAAATGAGAGGTTTGTGGGTGTGGGACATTTCTACTGCTTCCTGTTTCCACTTGGAATTTTTCGATAGCAGTATTCAAGCTTGCCTGTATACGAGAAAATTTTCTTAGAAATTCAAGGGACGCTGAGTTTGCCAAACTATTAATCCAACGTTTCAAGCAGTTATTACCACAAAAAAAGCGTTGGCGATGGAATTGACGTTTTGGTTCCCCTGTGTGGCGAACTCCCGTTGAGGCTATGGGTGGCAGATAAATAACCTCTTAAATCCTTCTTCAGTATACTATGCCTTTGAAAGTTGAAAAGAAACTGTTGATTTTGCAGAACGTGTTTTGATAGAGCATTTGTCTAATCCACGACTCCCATGCCTTGTGCTAGTTTCTGACAAACCACGGGTTCACCCCTGGCCGCCAAATTGTATTCTGACTGATTTTATGTCGTACATTATCGATTTTGTTATATTGGACAAATAGATATCAGAAAGGTTTCTTCACCCGATTTTCACTGCTTCTCTGAGTTTGTTGCTATGGTTTTTCGAGGTGTTGATTCGATGCAGAAGTCCTATTTACCAGGTAATTTGGCCGCTTTATTTTCACGTCATTTGTATGTTTTCCTTGTTTACATTTCGTACTTCCAAAACAGACTTTTCAGAATACTTACCATTCCCCGCAAGCTTACATAATCACTCGAAACCACCTAGGAAAGTTAATTCTACTGTGTCTGCTACCACCGACATTTGAGATATGGTGCACGGCCACCTTTCCAGTACGTTATTTAGTGAAACAGGCTTAAATAACTCTTCAAGAACAGGAGTTTATGTAAACAAAGAAAATAAAGGTGAAACAAGAATATGTCCATTGTTTTTTATCGTTATTTGTTGGATCACTTGTTATTTGTTAGGGCACTTACATATGTCCTGTCTCCACCAGCAGTCGGTAAAACCAATAAACTGTCATGTCGGAATGTTTTAATAAACAGCTAGTATACGTAGAATTTGATGAGGATATTCTTACTAAAACTAAAACTTATTCTCACTTGAGGCTGTCACTAAAATTCTGAGGTAGACCAGACCCAGGTCATTCCTTACTCGCCTAGTTTATAAGCCTTGTTTAAATGCAGACTTCGATCACATTCTGCTTTGTGTATGACCGAGCCAGTTTTCCAACGGACGTGACGTGAATGGCAGCTTGGAGTCAAGTAGTGACGTCGCCTTGTACAGGCAACGGAGGCAAGTCTTTCTGGCGGACTTTAAGGGTGACATGCGAACAAAGGGGAAAAAACAAGCAGGAAACTACCAAAGAAGAGCGAGCTTCAACAAACTACTATCTTAGAAACAGATTACAAGGTACTGGAGCATAAATGGATACCGAATACTGCGGCAGAAGCAAGGTTATGCTCGAAGTTTTAGCGTACCGGCAGTCAGAGTGGCCTTAGCTGGAACAGAATAGATGGTTTGTTGGGTTCTCCATAGGATTCCGTATGAGCCCACAGCCGTTTAGAGGACCTCTGCAACTGAGCATGAGTGGATGGATTTTAGTGCAGGAATGTTGTTTACACCATACAGCTGTTGGGGATATCAATATCCCCAAAAACTCTGTATCTTCATGTGTGCTAAAGAACTTCTGGCATATGTTCAAGGTCAAACTATGGATATATATATGCAATGTCATTTTTCCGTTATCGCCTGTTAATCGCCTTTTGTTCGGAGCATTAAAGTTGTGTCCAAGGTTTTCGTCTTCTTACCATTCGCCGTACTAGGAGTCGGGATCAGGCAACACAGCTGGGGACATAATATCGTCACAGTCCGCGCATATTATCGTTTGCTCGCTGCGTGATCAAAACATAAAAACGACTAGGCAGTTATGCTCGTCGTATCATTCGGCAGTCGATCTTTTGTATGTGAAAAGTATGACATGTCGAGACACTGTAATGAAGCACAAATTATATAGGGAGGGGTTGCACCAGTCACTAAGCAATTAGATTAATGTGGGTATCTCAGGGATGAACCTGTGAAGCAGGAAATGCACGCAATCTTGCGTGTTATAAACGAACCTTCTAGCCAGTTTGTCGATTGGTCTCTTTATTTAGTGACGTATTTTATGATACTTCTTGTCCCATTCCCATAAGAGCGCTCCTTACGGCAGCGAAGGACCAGTGTGCTCAAATGGTTTTGCTGCTAATGATGGTGAGGGACACCGCTACAAAAGGTGCCTCGGGTGTAAACTACACTCAGCGGAAAAAGAAAACTTAGCGTAGAACCTCTTGTTTAACTTTGGTTTTCCTTCAACTTTTGTCACCACCCACCTACCACCGTAGGCCAAGATTTTCCCCAATTTTAAATGCAGCAGTGGAGTTTCGATTTCGATATCAGTGCCGGTGGGCTGTGAGGAGCTTTCACGAACAGCAAGATAAAGTGTTTTGGCCGTCTCACACGTCTCACACGTCGCACACGTCACACGTCGCACGTCTCACTCTACTCAAATCGTGTGCAAAGTTCACTCTGACTGCTCTACATAGGATATCATCTCTGGCGAGCGATATCATGTAATAGTTGCAATGATGACCAATTCGTTCCACTGATCTCCTTGTGTTACTGTTCCCCGAAAATCTAACGTAAATTCAATATTGCGATGCCATACGATGTGTGGTTCTACACATGTGTCGAAGATGCAACGGCAACAGAACCACGGAAGAGGAGCCGGTGCATGCAGAACTGGTTGGCGTACTCTAGTCTTGGTCTCATGGGATGTACGGCTTTCGGATTTCGGAATGTGTCTCAGAGACGTAGTGACGAGCTTTGTGTCTGTCCCAGATCAGATGCCATAAAATAATTACTACTGCTTGCCCTCAAGTAGACTAGTTTCAGGGTTGATTTTTTCACCCGCTCGCCCCACTGACCTCACTTTGGTCCCTAGGCTTTACGCCATGGTATGTGTGATTTGGTAAACCGCCATTTATCCATTATTTAATTTGCGCCGACAAAGTCCAGAGCTTTCCTCTATATTCTGTGAAGGAGATATCCTACAGCAGTAAACAGGTTCATAAACAAACAGCGAAGCGTTGGCTGCAGGTGACGACGGTTATGTCAGACGTTTAATGTACTTGTTGGTTCACGACAGGCTTCTGCATACCGACACCTAGATCGAAGCCCTCCATCAGTATACCACTGAATCCAACACACAGGAGTGTATGTTACTCGTTTTCAGCTTTTAAACCGAATGCACATATCCAAGTGTCTGAGGAATGTTAACCGAGAAATTTTATCTAAATACCAGTCCATCGCATTCAGTTTCTCTCATATGGGAAACGTGTGTGACGAAAGCACTGATTAGACGATAACATAAATCGTTTAAATTCACCTTGATCTAGACGCGGGAGGAGGGCTAAATCACGATGCTGCAGAGGAGTTTGACCTAAAGGGAAGGGCGCCAACAAGTTATAATCAAGTAACAACCTTTTTTCAGGCATGTTTCATGAAAACGAGTTGTACCTTCTGTACTCCATGTAGACCTGATATGTTTAACAGTGAAATCTTGACACTCGGCGTTTTACAGCCTTAAATGATATTAAACTGCCCAATTTTGATTACTATATCATGACTTCTTGCAGCTTTTCCTAAATCTATGGCACGAGCATGGCCAGAGAAATTCACGGAAAGAAATGCTGGAACTTGAAGTAAATGCATGCCCAAATGGGCAGACAGTTTAAACAAGTCATCGTGCTTCCTCAGTAACTGAATATTTTGTGTGTCTTCTAAGATGTCTAGGTTTCCTAACAGAGGTTAAATAACTTTGACGTTGGCCACAGCTTTCATCTCAAGGAGGATTTCCCAGGTCACCTTATCACCGGCATTGCAACTGCGCGGTAGACAATACTACCTTGGTACTTCTATTTGCGTTGTGTTGAAATGTCGTGGGAACTTCATCAGAAAGTGACGCTGTGAGTTACGCTAAGACGACACAGACAAATGGATTCACAACCACAGAACATTCACCAAGTACCCGTGTTTTTAAAAATAAAACTAGCCGGTTTAGTCTAGGTTCACTTTTAGACAAACCTGCTGGCTGTGTGTGGAAGCGAAATGCAAACGATTGATTGCAGTAACGATAATGTTTCGTGGGAGACGTCCCTGAGAAAATGACGTGTGCACTATTTGGATGTATTCTCTTCCCTCATTGATGAAGATAAGCCTCGGATTGCGTCCTGCCACAGTGGTATTGCCGAAGTGGCATTATCACGAAGAATTTTTGTGCGCTCCTCACTATGCTGTATGCTAAAGCAGTGTGTGGAAGAATGGTACTTTATCAATTTCCTGCGACGCTCTGTCTCAGGGACCTTTTCTACAACACGAAGACACCTGATAGATTGCACGTTTTGGCGATAAAGTCAATGAACTGCTTACTCCCGTCGGGCAGATTTCCGGTATGTTCACTCGCAACTGGAAGGAAACCGAGTCCCTGAGTTATTCACTCACAGTACATAAGGAGCTCATGTCTTTGAACATATAATGTGTATTTCTAACTTATTCATACATCAAATCAGCCAACGTGGTATGACGTTACGAATGATGGTAGATGTGGAAAGAAAATGTGCTTGATAAATCACGGTATTTTTGGTCACTCAGCAGAAAGTTAATAGCTTGACCTCTGATGACGTAAGAGGTCGCGCAAAGAGTATTCGTCGACATCTCCAGTAAGGGTATAATGTCACAATGAATAGATTGCTTACTGCCTGCAACTTGCTAGCGTAGTTTTGAAACGGGACACAGTGCTTGTTGGGAGGATACGGAAGTATTTGGTGGTGGCACCAGGAGAATTATAATTGGAATCATTTTCCCGGTTTTAGAGTGCATTCTATGGAAATATCAAAGACAAGCCACTGCCTGTTAGTTGTCAAGAAAAGAAAGAGGTGTGTTTTGTTGATAATCTATTTCGAATGCTTTTGTGCTGCTGTACTATACAACGCTGTTTCTTGCTGTATGAGAAATTGCGATGAATAACGCTGAACTCAGTACCTGAATGAGCTACCTCGTAGGTCACATCTTTCTGATGAAATCGGTCAATGAACTTTGCAAACAATTCTGAGCGGTGCATAACTCGACCTGAAGAGCGCAGCCAACTGTGTGAATTAATGCGAACTGCATACTGCTTTGAACATCGACATCTTGAACGCATATTGCGGCCATGGGTTTGCCTGTGGCCACGCCTGTCCGAGGGTCGGCTTATAAACTATCACGACGCCCAAAAAGTCGTGGCTTGGGTCTTGCCAGCTGGCATGATTTTTTCGCGCTTTTGTCTGAGTGCTGACCTACGGCTTTCTCCCAGTATATTGGACACAACTAAGTCTGAGCTGACTATCTAGATACGAGGTGACAATGGACTCTTCGCTTAATTCTACTTGTGGGTGTGCGCGCTACCTTATCATTTCTTCGCCTTTGCTCAAGGGTCAAATAAAACGTGATACATTCTACACAAATCTGCCTAAAACTTCCGTGCTTAACTTCCCTGACCTTGAATCAAGTGTTTTAGCAGCTGAAACGAAGCATTTCACTATGGTCTAGGAAAGGGAACATACAGGGATGCCATCAGCAACACCAAGCGAGCAGCGAGAAGCCCAGCGTCGAAGCGCATGGTTAAATGGTGACTAGACGGTTTGGTGTTCAGGTTGTTTTCGTATGAAGAACTTTGTTCCAGAGCCATACATATTTTGTCGTTTTCAGTATTGCGTGAGTGTATTCTCGTGAAGTTCAATTCCACCACCATATGCGTGTGCTGTTCAGTGGGCAGAAAATTCTATCTCGAAGCTTGGTCTGCCTTGAGCAGCCTACTCATTATGCAACACATCTCAGGGTAACATTTATCCGTCGATGTGTCCATGTGAAAATGCCCTAATATAAGTGGCCTGTACTGGTTAACTCAATGGTTCTTTACTCTTTTTCCCGCCTTCATGGTTTGGAGGATTTAGGTCGAAGGCAAAGACAGTTAGCATAACCTATCCTCAGGTATTACTCAGGTTCACTGGATACATAATCCTGGCACGTGAACTCCAATTCCATAACACCCCACGTGGTGGTCATCAAAATGATCCCAAAACGGCATCTGAAGTCAGTTTTCGAGTACTGTGATACCAATCAAAAGGATATACACGACAGTTTTTAGCCGCAGATGAGGTCATAGACATGCGTTTGTTTGAGCTTGTGTTACATTTGTAGGATCTATTGTCACCATGACCCCTTAAAACACTCGCATACTGTAGTGATATCACAAAGTTGGCTGGCCAACAAAATCAACTTATCCCACATTGATAAGTTGACAAAATTTGACCTCTTATCTGTTAGCAAGTCTCTTCAATCTCTTAACGGATGACACGACTCATAAAGTTGCCGAAAAGTTTTCGATAGCCTCCGACCGTCTTCGCCGTTCTTGGGGTTCATCAGGTAGGCGAAGCCTATGTATATCCATCAAACTTATGTTCGACTAGAACACCGAATTGTATGGAATTAGCGAAATTTAAAATTTAAAAAAAATTTAAAAATTAAAAATTCATTTAAAATTCATTTAAAATTCATTTAAAAAATTTAAAAATTTAAAAAAAATTATATAGTGATATGATGTTGATAGGAAACTCGGCTGAATTTTGGCTGAATCCTACGTTTACAGAATTCTTTGACCAAACATGTCGCCTAATGTTTCATTTATTAGGATATTCGAGATATTGCGGTGAATTTTCTTGACGAAACACAACCTGTGTTCTAAGTATAATGGAGTGCTTCACTGATTCCATCTGAATCCCAATGAGTGGACATAATAAACTGTTTGTAATTCGGCTGCGCACAAGCTACAACCAAATATATTTTTCAGTATGCGCTGAGACGCATTCCCGCTCCAGGTTACTCACTGTATCCTACAGGTCCCATTGGGACGTGGTTGACCGCACAGGATTGCGAAGCGAATGACGAAGACTCATTGGACGCAGACGCTTCGTGAGCTGTTGCGGGGAACGTCCGTGTTAACAGCATGTTTTCTGCAACAATTCGGTGCGCACTAGTTCACCAGGGATTATAACCAGGTACAGAAATGATCACTAGGATAAACTATTGGTTTTTCCTGACGGATTTAAAATACACATGAAGTGCAAGTGGATATTACGGTACGATTGTGAGATGGTTGGAAAGGTACATTTATAAGTGGATTATAAAGTTGAAAGAATAATGAATGCGATCTTAGTGGTTAGAACTTAGGTTTGACTGGTCCGCAAATGAGTCTTTGAAAGAGAGGTTGACTCGGTGTCTACAGGTGCCTTTTGATGACAGACTGATGGCTGACACAGCCAAACTGCTATCACTTCTGCTGTTTAAGTGAATTTGCTGGACGACCTTCGCACGATTGGTGGCACTCAATAATTCGCGACGACCAGTTGAGCTGAGTTTTTTTGTCGATCAGGTAGTCTGTAATTGAACTGGTCATGTGGTCAGCTTCTTCGGTTCAAATGCAAGGCCGTAAATGCCCAACTACCATCTGGGATAGACGCAGAGACTAACATAGTTTACGACACAAATAAATGAATTGATCAGCACTGAAAAATTGCGAATTGGTAATCTATCATTCAGATTTTTGTTGTCCTCCGGAGGAAAGCACCTAGACAGTATTTGACAGTTTCAAAAGCCCTGTCTTCTATAAATGGCAGCTGCATGTAAACACATTGCCTGGGGACCAAAATACGTTGTCTGAGATCTGTCCCAGTTAGGCGTCTCTCAAAGCATTCGTTCTCGTTCAGGGTTCCCACACTTAACTTTAGTCCTGTAGCAAGGGCGGATTTTGAGAGCAAATCTTCTGAATCCTGGTCGATGGAAAACTAACAAGGTTCCTCTCTTATCTCATGAAAAAACCAAGGAAGTTTGTGTGTTCCACTTGAACCACTCTAAAGCTTTCTATCTGATCTGGTCAACGTGACATCAAGAAAGTGGGAACTGCTACTAAACTCATCCTCTGCGCTAAAGCTGAGTGCGGAAGATAGTAAGACAAAAGCTTAAGGGATCTCGTCGGCCAAGTTAGAAGAGGTACGGGTAATGAAAACAGCATCAGCATAGCACCTGTTCAACCACCTGGTTTAAAACAATACGTTCAGAACCACTCATGAAAGTGTCAGTTAAAATGTGACAGTGGAGAGCTCACTGCAGTTCCGCCTCTTTGGCTGTATAAAGAACCGCTGAATAAAAGTTGAGTCTTTACTACGCATCGTCAACGTAATTCTTTCAGTTCATTTATGGGCATGGGTAAAATAACACTGGGTAGTCGGATAACCTCACAAATATAGTTCGTCATTTCAAACATAGGAAATTTGGTAAGAAAAAGAGATGCGTCTCAGGGGCATGTCCATTTTTTGCTAATCTGGAGGTTGTTTACATGCCTAACAAATTCGAAGATGTCGCAAAGCCCACTTTCTGACCGACCCGAGTAGTTCCTTAAGCCATTGTGCAGCTGCACGATATGGGAGTTGTTCACGTCAAGAATGGGACATAACGGGCAGCTCGTTTTGTGACTCTCGTCTGGTGAGTTGGTGAATCGGAACCGAAAAAACGAAGAAACAGGTGTGAGGGAGAGTATCCTGTTAGAAGTAACAGCCGTAACAGCACTCAAGCACTTTGGAACTCCCCCGTCCATAGAAACTAAAACGGTGCTTTTGTCAAACGTTTGCGAAACACGCTTTTCATGATTTAAAATACAACAACTTTTTGAAGAAGTCAGTTGTAACCTGAAAATATTTCTGGTGCGAGTAATGACGCCAGTTGTTTTTATCCTGTCATGTAGATCTCGTGACGCAGCAACTTGCGAAAATAGCCAGTGTTGCTTGCCGATAAATTTGAGCGGAATTTTCATTGTCCTTCGACTGGTTTTCCTGTCTTTGTGGGGCGCAAACAGTAGTTCTTTCTAGTGCGGTTCTCGATCATTTGCTGCCGTAAGCTAACGAGCACACATTTATATAGAAACAAGAAATAAATATTGCAATAGTTAAATAGGAGACAAATGTTTATTTGGCATGTCCATAGCTGAGATCAAAAACTCATGGAGAAAAGAACAACAATGGAGTTTTTCGGTTTGTACAGCACAGTAGAACTTCATGAGTATCATCTGCCAGAACGAAGATGAAGTCCGCGAGAAATCTCAACAAGTTAGTGCGCAAAATAATGCGATACATTTGGAGAAAGGAAGGAAGGCTTAGAAACGGATTATTTTTGCTGCTGTTTATCTCTTACAGGTGGAAACAGTAGTAAGTGCAAAACCTTCGCTGGAGATTTCTCGAAATGTTCGACGGATTTGCCACTGGGAAAAGTTTCATCATTAACACAAAATGTTCTTGAGGTTATATGCTTAGTTTGCGTCACGTTTGTGAAATTGCTGGTAGTACGCACTGTAACCTACCGAATTCACACACATCCAGCATTTTTATATCTAAAAAAATCCTATTTCGTCCCACCAATTAGCCAGGTTATCACCGGTTACCGAGGATCAGCTATGCCGCTCAGCGTACCGAAGGCAGTCTGGGTGATCGTTCTACTTTGAGCTTTATTCAGTAGTTTTTCCGAAGATATAAGCGCATACACTACAAGCGTAGCTAGTGCCAGAATAATCGTCGGAAGGAGAGATTTCCGGATACTTACGACAGTTCGTATTAGAAAACAGACTGTGAGATAGGCATCATTTTTACACCGCGATGAACTTGATGCAGGGTCAAGGACTTCTAAGCTGCAGTGATCTATTTCAGAGTTCTATGTCAGCTTAACAACACTATGCTTAGTCATGATGTTTATCCTTTGTTCTCACTTTTTGTGGAGGTATGGAACAAAACAAACAAAATTTCTCCGTTTCGCGAATGTTTATTGACTAGACAGAGCAATAAAACGATGAAGAACAAACATAGTGCTTTGGAAAGCTTAACTAGTTGCAATTCAAGCACGTTCACCAACCTTCAGTCTTCTCCTTTGACACTCTGTGAGTGGGAGAACAACCTCCATAAAAATCATCTAAAGTGCATGTTTGCATCTGGGATTTGGTCGTCTCTTACTGCAAGAAAATCTGCTTTACACCATATATGTGTTCGGAATCATCGAGGATTATCAAGTGGTTGAACGTTTCGAAGGGCGGCGAAGCATTTTGGTCCAGGGTTCGATTTTTCTACTTCGATTGCTAGGAGTGTTACTCGCAAAAGTTCTAACGCAAAAATACAAGTGAACACTGGTTACGCACAATAGTTACTTCGTGGTATGAGTCCATAAATTGCAGACATTTTCCAATATTACGATATATTTCTCACTAAAACGACTAATTTTCTCAACTAGGACTAATGCATCGTCGATCACGTTATATTTTGGATGCAGTTGTGAGAAAACGCGCGTCTGGATGCATTTTGCAGATTAGTGGCTGAAGCCCTAGCCTGCACTCAAAGCTCAAAGATATGATTTGGAGTCGCGCTTGCTGTTAGCTTAATAATAACTCGGTTAGCTGTCCATTCAGCTGGCCAGCCATTCAGTTCGACAGACCATTTTGATAAAAATCCTCAATAATCCAGGGTAACATCCTCAAGTCGGAGGCACTCATTCACGAAGATTTTTTAAAGCCATACCCATAGGAAACGACGAATTAGTGATGAATTAAAGAAATGCAATTACAATTTCTATTATCGGTGGACCATAAATTAAAAATTCGGTCTATCTTCGGGAACGAATGTCATACGGTTGCTTTACGATTCGAATGCATGAATACATAGTTAGACAGAGGTAATGCTCCAAAGTGCTAATTGATGTTGACTGGGTAACACTCAACTGCACAAGCAGACCCGAACTGGATAATTACTCGATCAAGCGGAACTGAAAAATTGTCGATGTTAGAATTTTGTTGTCTAGCCCACTGAAATTCCACTTATTTATCGGCTTCGCGAAGCAGAACGTTGATGCTCATTAGGCATTTTCTTCCGGCCAGTTGGCGAGGGCTGCATATTTTGCGAAGAGTAATAGGGTTGACAGTTCGAAAAACTACTCGTCGAGAAATAACTTGGACAATTATTAAGCTGTTCGGAGTGTATTTTTTATCTATTAGCTTACCAGTAAGGGTATAAATGCGCTACTATTCAGGTGGAACGTAGTGTACAATCCGGAATGCGTCATTTTACCTGGCTCTGCATAGAGTTCGTTGGTTGTTTGTAATCTAGTAAACACATAGAATGGGGAGAACAGTGAGCGGATCTACTTCAGTGCTTTGGACAGCTATGTGGCAAGACTGAACAGTGGTATGTGATCATTCCGGCCTTCTGAATGCTCATCTGTTGTACGTAATTCAGAAAACCTGATAGCCAAGATAAGGGAAAATTTGCCTGACAAGAACAAACACTGCTGCTACGTGAATTTAAAAAGACTATCGATTTCCGACACATCGAGTGGCAAGGGAGTGCAAGTATTCGATGAAGCACTCTAAGAGGTTTAATGGAAGCCGAAAATGCCAAGATGTTTGGGGCAATTCATGACAGAACTCCTTTAAACGGGCAATCATATAGTAATGCCTGACTGCCACTATGAAAGCAGTGTTACCCAAAATGGATGGTACGTCACGCCTTTTGCCTTACGTCCCCATTCGATCGAAACGTGCACTCAATTTGATGTCACTGACTAGGTCAGCATAAGAGAATCGTAACCCTTTCAAGACTAGCCTTAATTAGATCTTTTACTATTTGAGAACAGAATCTCAAACTCGGCCTGATGAAGCATTTGTGTCAAAAGCGAAACGGTGCCCAAATAAATACCTACCAATTGTTTACCAAGCCCTTCTCAAACGATGACTTCTCAATCGGTTCCAAACTTTTTCCATTTGATTGAGAATCTCAAGCTATTTAACGTAGTTCCGACGGAACTGGACAAGATATGTTGATGGTGTTTTTGGAAATGTGAAAACATTTTTGAATTTTAAAGGAGCGTTCGTCTGCAGGTGAAGTCATTCTGTGCTGAGAGGCCCAGGTGCACTGTTCAGCTGTCTGACCCTTGTTGGAGATCATCAGTAATGCGCGAAACTTAATAAATTTGTAGCTGCGAAATCCGTTTGCTGCCAAGGGTGTAAAAACAAACAACCATCATTACTCAGTGATGAATGCGAGATTTGCCGGGGGCGTCATTTTTATTTCCATGCCTAAAGAAGACTATAGACAGTAGGTTGTTGTTCTAATGCGCACCGCAAACAATTGGTTGTTTACAGAGTTGTTGCACCCAATGTAAGATTGATGCTGACTATTACTTAAGCCAGGCATACCACACAAGTAATTTTGGTTTCCCTTTGGTAGGTGAAGAATAGATTAGTTAGCCGGCGGAGATGAGCGTCTGGTCTTTTGATTGAGGCTTTATCCTGCATATGAATTACCAGAAAACCATTTAATGTTTGATGGGACTAACCCGGCCGCACTTTTCCGGCAAATGCCTGGAGAGATCCGAACCCCTGAGTCCGTGGTTTGTGTAGCGACGCCTTTCTATTTAACCACGGGTTCTTGATCAGCAGTTTGAGCAAATTGCACAACACTGATTAGCAGCTGTAAAAAGCCATCACATGGATATCACTTTACATTTGAAGTGTAAAACATTATTACAGGGAAGAATGAGGTGCCGGTTCACCACGAATCTATTTGTTTTAAAGGTTTAGACTTAAGTAGCTAGAAACGTCTCTCGGTGTTGCAGGTTAAACCCTGAATATAGATGCTAGTTTAAAGCGCATTCGTTGTTACACGCGCATTGTCGCAGTTTTAAACTGTTTTCCGCTAAAAAACGGCGACAGAACCCTCAAAGGCTCGTAACATGGTTCTAATTGACAATACGTACTAATAAACATAAAGGTAGTGAAATATCTTTGATATTTTTTGCCATGAGGTACATTTCAGCGCAGGATCCTGTGGAAAAAATCGAAATTCATCCGCACAGTAGAACAATGCCTGGCCACATTCCGTTAAGCAAACTCGCTCTGGTGAGGTGCTTAGGAATACCTGAATATCGAGTTGGTCATTTCAGTGTCCAAATCCCAACCCAGGTGTAAGTATGTGCGCCACCATGACAGGGAGGGCCTTTGTGACGTGTTCCGTACTGCTCGCGTACTTGGAGCAACCGTACTATGAGAATGACAGAATCTTGCCAAAAAATAAGGTGAGAAGCTGTGTGCCGATAATGAGGAATAACTTTTGCTATACTTTCCGAAAATCTCTGTATTTATGCCAAAATTGTTTAGTTTTACCAGGACCGCGCACCCTCCGGAGATATTTGCACATTTGACTGGAGTTTATTGCTCTTAGGTTTAATAATACATGCAACCAAATCAAAATTGTGCCTCCGGTTGCAAAGTTCTAAAACATGCAGTGCTCAACTTGGTTGTCAGTTGACATTTTCAATAAAAAACTGACTGACGTTACAAGGATTTGGCGCATGAGGCATACACAAAACGAGTGTTTGTCCGATATACACGTTTTTCTAGTTTGGTGTGGCGGACCCTTTCCTCTCCACTCGGGGACGATCTCTTTGCATAGCATCTTCTGTACAGATTGAGAGCTGTCAGCTTGATTCTCAAACTAATTTGAAGGATAACTCTCCCAAACATCCAATTGTGTTTTCCGTGAAAATCATTTCTGAGTGACTGTAGTATGAGAAGATGTAGGAGTTTTCACTTGAGATTTCAACTTATCAGTAAAGCCAATCTATGCTAAAAAGCTGAGAAGCACTGCACAGCTGTTTTATCCGCAAAATTATTGGCACGAAAACAATCTCACGTGAGGTTCTGATTGGCTTGAAATAAAAACGGGATTGCGCAATAATTTTAACTTAGTGATGAACTCCACTGATGTCAGGGAGCAGGATTGAAAGGTAGAAAAAGAAGAGAAAACAATAGTGATATATGTCATGAAAATGTGAAACAAAAAAGTGCCTCATAAGTCATCCTCCCTGCTTCCTACGTTAATGTATTTAAACGGCTGAATAAATTAAAACCATAAAGAGTAGAGAGAAGAACGCTCATTAAAATTCACTGTGTTTTTAACTATTCTATTTCTGACCCAAAACGATGGAACTAACTAGAAAAACACTGGCAATTTCGCTTAATTTTGGGAATCATTCACCCCGACGGTGTTGTTCGGCTCTTTCTTTATTCTACAGGAGCTAGGTCATTGCAGAAGGGAAAATTACACAGAAATACATTCTTCACCATAGATTTCCTCGAGTAAAAACTACGAAATCAGTACTATTCACGGAGTATCCAAGATAATTTTTCGAGAGTACATCCACATTGCACGCAGGATGAACACCTATCGGGTAACGAAAAATGTAATACTTCTGTGGATCTGGTGGTTTACCCGCTTATTCCACCAAAATGTGAGGCTAATAAGCAGTTCCAATTTTACGCTAAGTTTTCGGACGCACTTCTGTTCTACTTGTTAAATTGTTGTGACTTGTTTCGCCGTTGCTGTTTATGGGGTTGCGGGCTTATCATTAATAATAGACCTGTGTTGCCTAACTGTTCAAGTCAAGAGAAAAATTGCTTTATGCATCCGATGGGTGATGCACAGAACAAAAAACGTAGACTGCGGCGGAGTTTCAGTAGCACGATAAGAATATAAAGCCATACACACAGAATATATAAACAGTATAAATTTTAACCGGCTAGGAACCGTGTGGACAGGAGAAATTTTAGCAGTAATAGCAGCCGGATGAATGACTGAGCTTGAATTCCACATAACTGTGAGAAGTTCGAACTGTTGGGCATTCAACAAGGTCATAAAGTAAGGATCAGACCGAGAGTACCTGTGTGATCCAGTCACAACATTGGTGAAGATACCTATTGCCATTCTACTGCATGTGAAAACATGCTCAAAGAACCGAGAAAAAAAGGAAGAGTTCTTTTTTCGGGAAGCCTTGACAATACAGCTTTGGAACAAATCTGCTTGCGGGACCAGATGTACTGACAAAAAACAAGAAATAGGTGCTATGTGCCTGCTACTTTTAGAGAGTTAACGCATAAAATGGATTTTGTTGAAAGTAGACTGAGCATGGGGGACATTAAGTGGCAGTGAAGACGCCTGGAATCACTCTAAAAAGACACTGATCTCCAAATAACTGTAAGCTTCAGGGAAGCCGAGCACCAAAGCACCAGTATCTTTGTGTTGTGCTAATAATTGCGGTTTTTCAACGTAAACTCACGTAAACTTAAAATCCAATCGTTTCTCTGCCGAAGTTTGATATTCCGTCACAAGGAAATTTGAACTTGTTTTGCGACGCAAAAAGGATGAAGATAAATGTTTGAAACTGGCTGTCAAGGGTGACGAAAAAAGCATTTGTTCCGAAGTATAACTGCACAACCAAGACGAGCATCACGAAGGAAGATGTCTGTTTGGCCGTGTGAACTAAATAGCAATTTGTAAGGTGCCATACAAACAGGAAGATAAAAGGAAAGATAAAAAACCAATTTGTGATTTAATTGACGATTGCTCAGATAAAAGGACTGACGTTCGAGTAACTGATGCCAGGAAGTGACAGTAATACCTTCGTAACTCTTAACTTTCTGACCATTTTTGAAGACTCAGAACGTAAATCAATACACTGACTTATCAGTGCTTGGTAGGCTAGGGTGTACCAACCTTCTGTGAGATTCCTGCACCTGCTGACAGAATATTTACCTCTACACTTTGTTACAAAAGATGAAGAACCATCTATCAATTTATTCTGCACTAGCCGCCAAGGTCTAAAAAGGCACGTTTGTTGGCAACTTTTGACGCAGAATGAGTAAGGGAGAATGGTTGGTCACAGAGGAACGACAGTAACACGACTAACGGAGATTGGCTACTGGAATATGCCCTATATCACGTCCATAGAGGAAGTAAAGTCGCAATACTCATTGTCTAAATCCTTTAAGGGCTGCGTCTCTTGCGAAAGGCGAAGCTTATTAGACGAAGGCTAATTCGATTATAGGTCAGCACCAGTTCCGACATTCTGTGGACGCATCGACCGGTAGGTTGAGGCATGAAAGTAAGAAGTGCTGAGCCTCCTCGAGTTGTTGATGTCACAGCGTTCCGTCAGTCTGAGTCGGATGAACTGACTGAAAAGGACTAAATTAAATTCTTGAAAACCAACCAGATCTGAGAAAAATCCGTTTTGATGATGTGATGGAGGAGAAACTGAGGTCGCAGGAGGTAATAATGAGTGCCGCGGAAAAGACCTCTCTCAGCTTTGCGTGAGGTTACAGGCCACAAACTGCATCACCAGGCTTTTTCTAGAAACCACAGCCTAAGGACCATGAGTTGCAGCCAATGTGTTGCAACCTCTGAAAAAATGTGGGGAAATGATTTTTTGTATCAGAGATCTTTGGGTGGTGGGAAAGTGGCGTGGGGCACCTGGTACGAACATATTGATGGGTCTTCGACGAGCACGATAAAAACCGCATGCGAAGACGTGAGGATATTGGTAACGTTTGGGTCACTAGTTACCGGTCATGAGTCCCATAGCTGGCAGATGCACAATTGATGGATGACGTAGCAAAAACAGGAGCAGAATCTGATGGCTGTAACTACTCCTATTGTGATCAAATATCTAGAAGGGTGCACATGAAACTGTACATCAAATCATCTTCGAACAGCTACCATTTACGGATGGACCAGACTGCAGCCCTTCTATTCGAGACGATTACCTGGCGAATTGTTGCACCGAGGTCATCCAGTCTTGTACTAAAATCTCCTAAGGGGTTTCTCTTAATCGGATACCAACAGGGTCAGGATGCCCCGTAGTGCACATTTTCAGTTTGTATAATAGTGACTCGATGGATTCACTGTGTTGAGACTTCTTTCTCTTTTGTGGTGAAAGAGAATTGCTTCCCCCAGCAAATCATCAGTCCGACCCAGCGTTTCCAGGGACAGCGAAAATCATTGCTTGATGTGTCAGTCACCGACCATCAGCAAACACTTAGGTCTAGTAAGCAACGGAGCCTGATAGTATATTGGAATCAAGATTCGAACCTTAGTAATGTAAAAAATATAGAAAACTGACCGCTGACGCACAGATTTTCTGGGAATTACCGCGGGAAGGGGATATCACGGTTTTTTTAAACACTCAGACGGACTTGACAAGACCTCTTATCGAGGGAAGAAGCGGTCGTGTCAAGTAAAGGGGAATACAGAAGTGGAACGGAATTCTGACGGACTTCATGAAACGTAAAAGTATACAAAAAGAGTGTAATAAGCTGAAAGGGTTCAAATTCCAAAAAAGTGAAGACTGTGCTGCACTGAAGACGTCAGCAGAGTAAACGTTACTTTTGTAAACCCAGCAAATTAGATTTTTGAATAAACTTTTAAGCGCATATCGTTGCCAGTTCAAATCTATTCCTCAATCTAACATGCGTCGGAACCGTTAAAATGTCCAGATTGACCGACGAAGCCGAATAATAGTTAGCTACTTCTACAATATGATGAAATGAAAACGGATTCTATTGTCCTCAGACTAATAAGAGGTCGTGTACACTGATGTCGTTCTTTCTGTGGACAACTTCAGATCCAGATCCTGCCAAAGTCTTGGTTTGATGAAAGAAGTAGGTCTAACGCTGTTTGTATGGGAATTAGACATCAATAAACCATTCTACTTGACTGGTGACAAAAAAAAGCCCCGACTAGTTGTCGACCATTTTACCTGAACTTGATAGTCGGGAGGGTCGTGAAGAAACGGCGGAAGCGACTACCTCAGCGGTGCATTAAGGCAAACGCCTTCTAAACCTCCAAGAGACGTTTGCCGTCGTCAACCAGGTTGTGCGTTACAAGGTTTTGCCATCGTCCGAAGCTGCGTCGATTTGGTTGGCCAGGGCCATCAAGTGATGTTGGTAAAAAGTCTTACAGCACGTATTTAAACGATCTCTCGCCGTTCTTAAATATACTCGAGAACAGATTTCTAGTGCACTGCTAAAGTGGCTTTGGGGCGAATAGCTTTCTGAAGGATTTTGGTCAGAAGCTGTTATCAAAGGGGCAGGTGTGGTCTTGAAATTAATGTATGAGGCTTTTAAACATTTGCTTTATAAGCCTTGAAAATAGGAGAAAGACTCAGCAATGGCTTATCATATTCACCTGTTCATTTTCCCTAATTAACCCCATTTTGCCAGGTGTTCACGCTCGGTGGGATGAAACGGACATGTCTGTTTTCCTGCCAAGCGTAGGAGAATCTGAATTTGCAAAAACTACTACTTTTGTTCGAATTTGGAGAGAGCTAAGGTTATTTTCAGCACAGATTGTTTTTATTATATGGTGTACGAAATGACTGCCTGAATGGAAAGTAATCCATAAGAATACTGGAAGTGTGTGACACATTCATTGGGAACATATGTTATGTAATAAATAGGACGACAAAGTCTATCACGAGGTCCACAAAATTTTTCTGTGGGTTTTAGTAAGATAAACGTAAGCTGTAATACGGTTTTCTTGGAACGAGAGTGTCGGGTGAATGTAACTGTCATCGTATAATTTGTATTGACTGACGTTAGTAACCAGATATATCTCAATTTGTCCTCCCTTTGAATCCGTATACTGTTTCTGTGTATTTTCCCGATGTGATCATATAGAAAACATGTGATTTCGCTGTGTGTTCCAGATTATAGTGAGCATGTTTATCAAGCTTGAAAACTGTTTTCTGGGGCAGGATGCACTCACAGGGAACAATTCAAATGGCAGTGATATCTATTTGGGGATTGCCAGGCCGGATGATCTCTAAACTCGACGCAGCGGAGGTTACAAAGGGAGGTTCTTGATAGGGTTAGGCAGATGATGGACAAATACTACCGCCCAGCGTCAGCTGGCTGTGGAACAATTCAGCAGCATTTTGGAACAAGGTTCTTTAACACTGGGCACATGAATCTACTGAGACAGCGATTCAGTTCATCTGATAATGCTCCTCAAAGACTTATTTGAATGTCTTTCGACTCCAAATACCGACACTATAAATGAGGCACCCTGGAAGTCCTGAAACGAAAATAATTTGTGAGCTGTCCTTTTTTGGATTACAAATTTGCTAGGCTATCCCGTACGTAGTATTTCGGAGGATGTCGTGAGCTGGCATCCAAAAACCTAGACAGCAATTCTGTTTCACTGAGGAACTATACTTGTCCTTTAAAAGGAGTGTTTGCGTGTCCACCAGTCTTGCCTCAGGTCAATGAATTACTAGCTGTCACGCAACAAGACAAGGAAAGACAAGAATTCTTTTTATGCGTCGTTTCTGTCCGCTTATTAGCATTCTTCCCCGGATATTGTTACGTATATGTGTATAAATGACATGTATATAAAAACTGAAAGGGCCTTTGATAACCCGAGGGGTAAACGGGAGACACTTAGGGATGAATACGCCTAAGGTTGAGAAAAAATTCACGCGATTACCAGTTTCTAAGTATCGATTCTGAAGGATGACTTTAGGGTCATCAGGCGAGCGAGACAAAATCAGTCTTATATGCTGACAATCTTGCACACAGACTCACGCCAGTGATGTACAATTAGCGTTCCGTGAGGCATTCGACCATGCCTGAAATTAACGGCTAAGAAACCTCACAAAATATTGTCATAGGATGATTTGTTGGGACATGAGTATGTCCCCGCATTAATGTATCTACCAGGAAACTAAAGGGGCTGTTTTTGAAATAGGATAAAAGCCAAGTACACCATTTTATGATGCAGAAGTTTTCAAGGAACCCGCTGAAAGCGATGGCTGAAAGACACAAGGTAACCGGCAAAGTGGTGGTAAATTTAATCTCCAGGAGAACCATATATGGCAATATTTAGGGAAGAGACTTTGTAGGAAATAGTTAAGTCAAGTTCAGTTAAGACACAACCACCAACCCATCGCTACGCACCACCACGCTCCCCAATAACGCACTGATGATGTCACCTCGATTGGTGATGAAGCGTTTGCAGTCAAATTGTCCAGCTCAGCGAACAAGCCAACGACCAGTCTTTGAATTTTACGAAGGGGTTTTGTTACCGTGTTCATGCGATCTAAAGTCAATAGAAATCATAACACTAAAATATTTTAGACGATCAGCTTGAGGTAATGAAAAATCTTGAGTAGTAGTGGTAGCGTAACAGTACATACTACTGATGAAACTTGCAAGTAGCTTCTATCCAGGTGTCAGAGCATCATCACCATATCAGATAGAACGTTGGTATGGAAATTATGAAACAGCTTTGCAGTGTTTGTCCATTATCGTTTGGTACTCAAAGAACGTTTAAGAAGGTTCAAGAGGAAACTTGAGCATTTTCACCTTTCGAAAACTCTGTGCAAAATAGATTTCTACTTTCGTGCCTATTAGCTTGTAACCGCTTAGTTCGCGTTGGCCAAATAAACAACTCCGCGCTCAAGGATGCTCTTCTTTACTGAACTATTAATGCAGCAGAGCAGATATTTTTGAGGCGCATCATTTTATTACCAACGATGGATCCTCTTCCGGTCCGCTGGCTTTGTTCGAGCAAGTCTTTATTAGTTCAAGACAAACTTTTCCACTCTGCTCCCTCCTATAGGCATACGAAACAAACTAGCTAGTAAGCCATAAACATGGTTGGCTTCACCTCTGGTTGCGAAAATTACTGTAAAGTGATATAATATACCCTGTTGCATTCTATTGCTACTTATTTCATGTATCCATTCATAGAAAACTCCTTTTGAGATTCCGTGTTTTAACCTAACAAAAATGCTAGAAGATAATCTTTGACCAACGTTGCTCAGACCTAGGTGAACGATGGCAAACACTAGCTAATCATATGTGCGTGCATAGGATGCGCCATTGTGCATTTTGAGCCACCAGATACCCTTTGCATGTATTTTTGGCTTATTTTTTCCATTTTTACCCAGTTGAGTTCAAAATTACATACCGCTAAGTGGACATGCTGGTGCCTTTAGGACGGCTCCCACAGGTTTTTTCTCCTCAGGTTTACACAGGTACACAGCGCTCGGGTTGATACGCCTGCGGCTCAGCGCAGACCGTATGGGGCATTGCTCATTGCGCGCGGGTATTCATGAGTGTAGTCTGATGTAACAGGCCATCCGGTAACGGATGCCAGCCACTGTAAAGAACATATCCACGTGGATGGCTTACCGTAAACCAGGGAAATGTACGGAGTCTAGTTTAAACTAGAAAACAAACAATTCTTTAGGACTCCTTCTTAAATTTTCAGAACTGTTGCGGGCACAGTCAGGTTTAATGTAGATATTTACAACTTTAAAGGATTATACAGTACTGAGGAGCATCATAGTCAGATAGTTTAGGCTTGAGGAGCTAAACCAGAAGGTGCCTTTTCATTTGTGCATCAGTGACGATTTACGTGCGCTAAAAGGCTTCTGCCAGTTTTATTATCGGCTCTGTCTTCATCCAATGGGGTTACATTACGGTAGTCTTCTAGGGCAGGCAGTTGATCTGGAATTTTGGTTAAATAGCTAGGATTCTCAAGCTTATCGCAGAAAGATATTTCTGTACGGTTCTCTTATGAGAAGCTTTGACAGGTCGTCATTTTCCCTACGATAGATCGTGCACCGAACGGTACGACGTATCATCTATCACACTACCGTACTTTCGGAGTGCGACCTGCCATCTGGCGCGGTGCTCCCACTTTCTTTGTAAGTATTTTAATTATTTTCGGTATTCTTTGCAACAGCTGGCAACAGAATCCGTTTGATCAAGTGCGCACCATTCTACTTCACGCAACTTCCGCTTTTTCGTTGACATGGTGTCGGCATGCAGATCTGCTCAAATAAACAACGTTTAGTGCAAAGATGATGTGACAGGAACTGGTAAAATGCCACCAGGTAAAGCAGGTTGACTGGCGATAAGAAAAATTGGTGCGTTCGAAATTCGAAGGACCCACCAATTTGATGTTATCTGTTAACAGTATGTCTGTCTAATAAAATTAAAACTCTGAGGAGAAGAGCCTCGGAACTCTCTCGGTTCAAAACAGTTCAAGATAAAAGGATGCATTTTAAGTGATGGTGTAGAAGTTGAGCGACTTTGTGTGGTACCGTTCAGGTCGTAAGATAATATGGAACCTAGATAAGGAATGATAACTGCGTGAAAATTTAACTCGTTTTAATCAAGCTATTTTTGACCACATGTGGAAACGCCTGAGCTTCTGGCATGAATCAAGAAGGAA